>VZTU01000978.1:233052-412718 GCA_013400835.1 Zapornia atra
GGGGCATCCACTACTTCTCTGGGCAGCCTGTTCCAGCACCTCACCACTCTTTCTGTAAAAAACTTCCCCCTAATATCTCATCTAAACCTTCCTTCCTTAGTTTTAATCCATTCCCCCTTGTCCTGCCATTATCTGCCCTTTGAAAAAGTTGAATCCCCTCCTGCTTATAAGCTCCCTTCAGGGACTGGCAGGCTGCAATGAGGTCCCCCCGCAGCCTTCTCTTCTCCAGGCTGAACCAGCCCAGCTCCCTCAGCCTCTCTTTGTAGGGCAGGTGCTCCAGCCCTCTGATCATCTTCGTGGCTCCTCTGAACCCTCTCCAACAGTTCCACATCTTTCTTGTATTGGGGGCCCCAGCTCTGGACACAGGACTCCAGATGGGGCCTCCCGAGGGCAGAGTAGAGAGGGACAATCCCCTCCCTGTCCCTGCTGCCACCCCTCTTCTAATGGAGCCCAGGATCCCATTGGCCTTGCGAGCTGCAAGAGCCACTGCTGGCTCATGTGAAGTCTCTCATCCAGCAATGCACCACTACTATCCATACTGCGTACTTCACCCTGACAAGGCGGGCCGAGAGTAACTGGAGAGCCTCCCAAAAGCATCAAAGCCAAGTAGTAGCTTTCACTGCTGGCCTTCACATGTGAGGGGAGGCATTGTCAAGCATGGACACATGAGATACTGAGCTGCTCCCTCGCTCTGACGTGATGGGCCGTTCCGCAAAGGCTGGGGAAAAGGTCTCAAAAGTTTAATGCATCACACGAATGGATATCTGGATATGTAGGCATTGAAAAAACTAGTCTTATTTAAAAACAAACTAATAAAAAAGGCCACTGTCTTTGGCAGTAAGGAGTATTTCAGAATCTGAAAGCAAGGAAACCTGATATTTCTATAAATCCCACCAGAAGAAGTTGTGCAGCTTACTCTTTTGCTTTGCCCCCTCTATTTAGAGTCTTGTTCCTTCTGCCTTTCTTGTGAGGCGTTGCAGTTGCTTGGCTTCCTTGGGTACTCCCTTGTCTTGCTTGCACACGCAACCTGGGGAACCTTGTTTGCAAAGAGCTGCTTTCCTTAATTTGACCCTGCAGCCACGACAAGTCTATGGAAATGAGGTGGTGCAACGGTGCATAAATAATCACCAAGGCTTTCCCTGCAGTGTGCAGGTGGATGATGTGACGCTGCCCCAGCATGGTGCCTGCTTGTAGGTGTTGTCCTGGTGCCCCTGCTGGGAACATCTGATGGGGCAGCCAACTGTGAAGAGCTCATGGACGGACAGTTCCTCCTTGGGGCTATGGGGTAGAGGTGAGGGGTAGGGTGGGGGTGAATGTTGCTCCCCATCCCTGTAGGGACTCTAACACAATCCTTCCCTGTTGGTGTGCTTGGAGGAACCACACCTGCACCGTGAGCATCCTCTCTTGCAGGAGGAATAACCCAAAGGCCTAGAGGGAAGCTCCAAAGTGCAATGTCCTGCCCCTTCCTCTTGTGTGTTTTTATCTGTTCAAAACAGATTCCTCTTCCTCTTCTTGACTTGCATAAGGATCAGCACAGCATTGCATTACCAGGCTCAGATAAAGCCACCAGCCCATATTCTTCTGGTCTGAGTTGGACTTTTGTTCCCTGCTTGTGGGCTGGCTTTTGTGGTGAAGTGTTCAAGACTTCGTCACCTTTGTGGTGACAGCAGCTTGTCCACCTGCACAGGGTGGACCTTGTGCACCCAGGCCTTGCTTTAATGTTAGGCAACTTTATCATTCCTCTATTCAAAAGAGGAAGGCAGATTAACACTCTGAGGGTGATAAATGCCCCAGAGCTTTTGCATGCTGGCTGTGACTGGCTTCCCTTTGGGAGGCAGATAAAGCTTGAGATTTGGAAATGGCCAGGCATCTGAATGTTAGCAGGGAAGGCTGATGAATAACTTTCCAGATATTGTTTTGCTTCTAATCCTGCACGGCTTTTGGATGGCACTGGTGATGAAGGATCTTCTCTGAACTGGAATTTACAAGGAATCTTATAAAAGCTTCTTGGAATAGGCTGAAAATCCCCAAACCCCAAACATACGCAAATCCAGTGCAAGGTTTGCTTTCATTTTTATATTAAGTCATCACTATTTGTAAATGAACTTCTCTGACCTTGGGTTGTCACAAGGACAAAACACATTTTCACCAGGCATGTGGATATGGAGTCAATTTTCACAGCAGCAGCAAACTAGCCAGGGCTTGTCTAGCTGCTGGAAGCTTGCTTCATCGGGAAACTGGAGAGAGTATTTCTGATTGTCAGGCACAAACCAGTCCTTAGGATGCTGTACAGCTGTGTTTAGTTTGAGATCTGCACTCTGTCTTATTCTTGGCTGATGAGATGATTTGGGATGACAAGTTTCCCCAAATGACCTCAGCTCTGGTCCTGTCCAGTCTGGACTTAAGAAGATAATAAATTTAAGCACTAATCCATTTAGGCCGAAAATACAATTCCAGAAGATGTTTGCCAAGCACAGTCCCATTCCATGGGAGCAGGTGCAGTGCATATTTCCCATACATATTGGTAAAATAATTCTAAACATATTAATTTATTTTTATGAGCACTTGTCATTACATAAAACATCAACAGCTGACGGGGCAGACTCTCTGTAGCAACCCTACTGAGCTGTAGGCAGCCTAATGCTCTTATAGCCTGATTAAAGGCTGCAGGAGACTCCGTTGGCTGCGTTCATGCTGCAAAGAGCATCAGGGGAGAAAAGACTTCTGGCTGAGAGCTTTGGGCAAGGTAGAGCCTTGGGGTTCTTGGCTTTTCCTTCTGCCTTTCGTTTCCTCACCTCTGCTGCAGGCAAGGTCCCAGGAGATGTTCGGCCAAATCCAGGGTAATGTTGAATGAGAAATTGTGTTGCATTTTGGTAGATATCTATAGCCACCATGCTTATCTGATCCATTCAATTTGGATGATATTCAAGCAATGCTTTTAGTTAACTTGCAAATCTTACTGGGAGTGGTTCAGGGAGCTGGGGATGTTTAGCCTAGAGAAGAGGAGGCTGAGCGAAGACCTTATCACCACCTACAATGACCTGGCAGGAGGGTGCAGAGAGGTGGACAATGGTCTCTTCAGCCAGGGGACGGGAGGTGGGACAAGGGGAAAAGGTCTCAAGCTGCACCAGGGCAGGGTCAGCTCAGATGTTAGGGAAAAGTTCTTCCCTGAAAGAGTTATGGGGCTGTGGCACAGGCTGCCCAGGGAGGGGGCTGAGTCACCGTCCCTGGATGTGTTTAACAGATGGGCAGATGAGGTGCTTAGGGATATGGTTTAGCATAGGACAAGAACAGTTGGACTCGATGACCTTAAAGGTCTTTTCCAACCTTGTGAATCTGTAACTGGTGAGGAAACTCTTTGAAAGTGGTTTTGACTAGTCTGGGTGGAGGATTTTCAACCCTTATGGGAAGTTGACCCCCCAAAATTGATGTGTGCTGTGAATTTAGAGAAAGGTTATTGAATTGTTTCAGTTGAGGAGAAATAACAAACACTTTCTTATTTGGAAGCACTGACTTTCTTTTTATTTAAAACACTGACTTTTCATTGAATAGGCTCCCTTATTTAAAATTTGATCTAACAACAAATGTTAGTAAATGGATTTAAATGGTTTTTAAGTCAAACAGTTTTGCAGGCTAACTCCAAGTGGAGTGTTCTTGTTTGCTTCTCTTAGAGAAAACTAAAAAATCAAATTTGGTTTATTTGGAGACAAACTGCTCTCCAAAGTATTTCCAAAATATTGAAAAATTTATTATTTGTTAGGTTTTAGTCACTAGTTGGAAAACAACATCATTTTACTTTGGCTAAAGCAAATTAAAAATTGAAATATTTATTTTATAATTAACCTTAGGTAGATTTTACATTTCAAGCTAACTTTGGTAATGATGTGCAGTTTCCTTTAAGGTTACCTTAATGCTTCTGTTGAAATTGGACCTATGTTGTTTTTGGGGTTTTTTTTTAGATTTTAATGCTAATTGATTAATTTGCCAACATCTTTCAATGACCTTTATAATTCGAAGCGTTCCAGAACTGACTTAATTAAAGATGAGATGGAATCAAAGTGAATTTCTTAAAAGTCTGGTTTATTATTCCTTATTAAAATTCTCCTGAATTACTCAGCTGTCAGAGATGGAATGGAATTTATCATTAAGTTATTCACTTAGATAATTAAATGAACCTGAAGCTTTAGTTGAAATGAAAGTGAAAAAAGGCAGCAGGGTGCTACATGTGACAAGTTCTCTTCCTGGCAGACTTCTTGGGGTTATTTATTTGTCCACCTGCAGTTTGAGGAGGGTCCATTGAGTTTCTGCTTTGATATTTTAAATCTATAATAGAGTCTGCAGACATGAGAACTCCCAGCAGTGTTCAGCTCAGCTCTTCTTCTCTTTGTGTTGAGTCTGAAGGGGATTACAAGTAGGGATTACAACATCCAGCCCCTAATGTATGTTATTCCAAGTGCACCCTAAAACGCTCTTTCCTGCCCTTGCCATCATGTTGCAAAGTAATTGCAGAGAAATAAAAGAATGGCTGGAAATAACAACACTGTGTGATACAGAGTCTTGCAGCAGGTGCTTGCCTCGCTGGGCACCAAGGATATTTTTGACAAGGCTACTTACTTGTTTTCTGAGCTTGTGCTGGAGGAGGGCTTTCTATAGAGTGGGGGCGATCAACATTTGTCCATTATGAGAGCCAAATTGGTTGAATGAAGCCATATGCTGCTCATATTTGTTTTCATAACAGCTGCTGGATTAATTCTAAAATAAGTATTCTGAAATGTGAAGAAGCACTCACTATAGAAAATCCCAACTAAGGGGAGAAGGAGAACCTTGTGATGCTATGCCTGGACCTGGGGGTGGTTTTGCCCATTGGTGATGTAGCAAAATCTATGAGGAGAATATGGAGATGATAAAAAAGGTAGGCAGGAGAGGGACCTTTATGGTGAAAGTATTCATTAAAATCCCAAACCTACAACACTCTGTGTTTCCTAATACTAGGAGCCTGGTAGACTTGGCCTGCATGGAGGCCAAGGGAAACCATCTTCTGTGAGGGAACAAAGATGCCACAGAAGCTGAAGACAAAAGGCTGCTGATGAGAAACCCCATGTGAGTTTTGTCTGGTGCATTACCTTGGTGCTAATGCTTTTGGAGAAGCTAGATTCAAATTTTTAAGAGGAGGCCTGATGCTGTGCTCACCCCACAGCAGAGTGCTGTTTGAACCAGCAGCACAGTCTCTGCCCGAGGCCTGCTTTCCCCCTTTTCTGCAGGAAGAAACTCTCTTCCCCATGGCCTGCTCTGTGAGCTGCCTGCTTCCCCTGGTCGATAGTTCCTGGCAGAGGACAGGGCAGCACCCCGCTTCATTATCCACCTTTATCCATTGGTCCCAGCCAGGACGCAGCAGCCTGCAGAGACTGCTGCTCCCCTTGGAGGGTGGCACAGGCTGTGATGCTTTTCTTCCCAGAGTCAGAAACACGCTGTGCTTCAAAGCTGTTTCCACCATGGCCACTCTCTGTGGCTAGGCACCCATTCCCACTCATCAGCTCGGCCAGTTTGCTGCTGAGATTTCATGCAAACTGCGTCCTGACAGCTCTGAATACAGCCTGACTGGGGTCTGCGTGATGGTGCCACGCTGTCATAAGGGGAAGCCTGTCAGATAAGGTGGGAAAGGTCCAACTCCCAAGTTGTGTCTACACTGCACACAACAGTAACAACACTGGCTATTTCAGGGCTCAAATTTATCTTCTGGCTGGAGGTGATAGAGGAGAGGGGCATCTACTGTGCTGTATTCTGTGAGGTGCGGAAGGTGACTGCAAAGTGACAGTATTCCCTGTGGTTGCTGCTAAACCTCCAGCATTTTGGCTTTCACAGGTGGCTGCAAATTTGATACCAGATAATAAAACCTGATCATATGGCAACTTCCAAATTATGGAAACTTAATTTTAATTAACAGGTCTTGTGAAAAGAGAAACTCGTAGATCTGGATCTCTCTTGGGGCTTGAGTGATTGAATGCAAGGCTGGTTTCAAACTTCAGGAGCTCTTCTATTGCTCCTGAAATTCTTAGATATTGCCTTCCCTGACTGAGTTATTGCTCTGCCAGCCAGTACTGTCTGTACCAACAGTGCATAAAAAGAGAGACGTTATACTGCTGGCAGTTGCATCAAATAGTCCTTTCCCTTCACTAGGGTCACTCTGAACACGAAGGTTTAATAGCCTAGCTAAAATATTTCCTAGCTGCTTCTCCAAACCTCAACTTCCCAAGCTGAAAAGCTAGTCTCTGGATCTCTCCAAGGAGTCCTACTGCCTCCTTCCACTAAAATGTGGAAGTTTCTTAGTGTTATGAGGGCAAAACCAGTGTTTGCTGTCACAGACTTGGTTCAGGAGTCCCCATAATTCCTGATCAAGCTAGATAGAAACATCGGAAAGCAAAGTGTGCTTCTGCCTTCTATTCTCCCTGAACAGGCAAAAAAGAGTCAGAGTTTTGAAGGTGAATGAATTTCTTGCAGTTGCATGTCAGATTTTGTTGGTATTTTTTTTTCCTAACAAGCAGGTGACCCCTGAAGTGCAGCAGTGCATTCCTAACCAAGAGACAACATAGCTCTCATCCTACTCCTCCTTGAAGACATGAGATGATATGCAAAGCTTGAAATACACCCTTCTAGTGATGGTATGCTCCTTGACTATGAACAAGCCTGGGTAACTGCTTCTTGTGGCTTTTGGACACCAGGACTCATGCATGCTCATATATACATCATGTATCCTTATGAATGTGTCATGAAGGCCTCTAGCAGTCACCCCTTGTGACTTGCTTGGTGAAGGAAGGTAGCTTTGCATTTCTGGTAGTGTTGGAGTGGTGGATACGCTTGAAAGAGAATAATAAGTCTTTAATCTCATAAGCATGCTTTGGTTTGCATTTCATTTAGGTTTAATTTCTGTTACGAGAAAATGCATGTTTACTGAGGAAACATGTGATTGAGAAACTGATCTATCTGCTTTAAACCCTCCAGGGAAGTTGATCAAAGGTGGGTGGGAGAGCTGCATGCCTACGGGTAGCATCTTCCTCAGAAATCCCAGCCTGTGTGCTGAACTTGTTTATTACACATACATATTGTGTATGATTATCGATGTCATCTTAATTAATTTTCCATTATTATTATCCATTATTTTCTCCTTAAATATTTTATGTGACAGTTTTACTGTGAACCAAGGAAACTGAGAAATCTGCAGGAAGGGATTTGTTGTGGTGTAAAGTCTGAAATCAGTGCAGGAATAGAAGAGTTCTATAGATATATTACTTAAATAACAGCAGAGGAAATGAGATGATAAGGAGCGTGAGTGTTTATGAAGAGTTAATGTGCTCAGCAGCTCCAGGGAAAAGGGAGCAGTGTTGCTGGATCCCATGGCTTGCACGAGGAAAGAGAAATGATATCCCTATCTAGACAGCAGATGTCACAGGCTGCAGTGGCTGAAGAAAGATGGTTTTGTGGTTACAGAATTAGTGTTCATTTTTATCTCTTCATCTTGAGAATGTCAGTTTGAATCAGGACTTAAACTTGCCTGTGTCTGTCCCTCTGACATCTCCCTGCCCACCTAGACAGGGGATATGCAGCTGTTTGCAACATGAGCTGGAGAGGTCCAGCTCTGCGGATCCAGCAACACATGTCCCATCTCAGAGGGCTCTGCACTCTTCCCCTTCTGCATCACCAGGCTGATGCTTCCCAGAGAGTTCAGGTCCATACCCAGACTGACAGATGGTCTTCATGACATGACTGTTACCTTGCCTCTAGGTAACGCTACCTGCTGTTTAATGAAAGATATCTGTATTTCCATAGCTTTATTTGGCTTTGACAAATTTGGTGAACTCACCTTGTACAAGCTCTTTGGGAACTCTGAGGATTTAAAAAAAAAAAAAAAGAACCAAAACTCTTCAAAACTCCCAATTTGTTCATGTTTCTCCCCTACTTCTGAATTTATGTTAGTGATTTGTGAAAGGAAGTATTTCTAAATGACAAAAATCACCCATTTGAGTTAATTTCAGCCTCAGGTTTGCAAATCTTGGGGGCTTTTTGAACAAAATTGAGTTAAACAAACTGAAAGCCAGATAATAATTACATGGCTTGAAATGTGCTTTGTGACTGCTGTGCACATCTCTTAAGGGCCCTTGAAAAATGGAAAGCATCATATCTATTGACATGGCCATATACTTCCACAGCCAGCTCTCTGCTCTTTAGCATCCAGAAACCAGCAGTTACCATGTGTTATGTGTCCTGGTGACTGCAAAGGAATATGATTCATTCCTGTGAGGAAAATGATAGTAATACAACATAATGTAGTGGCTCCCTTTGGTTATATCACAAAAGATCAGTTAAATTACAGGTGCCGTTCATAGGCGAAATGTACATAACAAAGTGGGATGTAAATAGAGGAATGGTTTATTGCCTAATCGAGGAAAATGCCTGTCTCCATCAGCTTCCCTTTGTTCTCAAAGTAGGGTGTGCTGGTGTACAATCTGTGGCAGTCCACAGGAACTTCATGCTGATAAGCAAGAGGCAGTCTTAGGCACGTTTTCCAACTGCTTCAGTATTGCAGGACTCCCAGATGCTCCAGTAAAGTGTTACAGGAGTGGTGAAATCACAGCTCCTTTGCTTGTGTTATTCTACCTGCAGGATTTCTCCTGTGAAATGACTGAAGGAGAGCCCCAGGTCTTCACATTCAACCCCAGGTCTTCCCATACACCCCCAGCATGTCGTGCAGGCTGGTTTACTTGTGGGGTGCAGGCTGGTTTACTTGTGGGGTCCTGGGAAACTGTGACATTCCACTGAGCTCTGCTGTTGGCTAAGACATGACAGGGTATGGCCTGAGGGTTGGGAGGGCTGTGCTTACCCCTGGTTCCCCTCCTGCCTGGCCACATTGCTGTCCCCAGCTGCTCGGTGTGCAGCCCCACAGGGGCAACCCCCCCATCACCACTGCAGGGGTAGCTCTCCCACATGATGTGCTGCATGAGCTGGTAAGTGGATGCCAATGGACACCATTGCTCCTCCCCCCTCTGTAGTGAAGAAAAGCCCAGACATTTTTAGAACTCTTCATCACTGTTTAAAAATATTTTAAACATTTTAAAGTAACTTTTTGGCAGAGGTGAAGACTGCCTTTCCTCTTCCCTTCACTGCTAGGTTTTGTGAAGGAACTCGTCTCTTCACCACAGCATCAGCAGTCTGTGCACGTTCTCATTGTCAAAGTAGCAAAAAGCTATGATAGGGTCTTTGCTGGCCTTTATTCTCTGCAGAGAGAACAGAGACTCTCAGATAGAGAAGTACAATTATCACCTTTCTTTGCAAGATCTCTGCTGTTATCATCTGACAAGCTCTCTGACTGTTGGTTACTCCTCGTGAGAGTCTTCTTGACCCACTGATGTATGGCAATGCAAGTGTCCTATGCCTATGAACTGCTAGGTATGCATGAGCACCCTCTTAAGAGAATTAAACCGCTCAGTTTGATAAAAAGAAGGTGTCTGAAAAGACTCCAGTCCTCTCTGCATACACCAGAAAAGACAAGGATTGTTACTCAGAGCTAGTGATGGGTGTCCAGAGTTGTATACTTACTTGGATAAATATATATATAAGGTTTTTTCCTCCCTTTGAATGCATGCCAGAATGACTTTTTTAAATAGCTGCAAACTGGATTTTTAATTTTATATTTTTTTTAATGTTAAGGGATTTCTCCAATCTTATCATCAATGATAAGATTTGTTCAAAAAGCCCCCAAGATTTGCAAACCTGAGGCTGAAATTAACTCAAATGGGTGATTTTTGTCATTTAGAAATACTTCTTTTCAAAAATCACTAACATACCTTTCTACCATCTTATCAACAATGAAGCATCTTGTAGAAGGCTGTGATTCAGCTAGTGGAGAGGAGTTTGGGAGTGGTATGATCTTCTGTGCCTGGCAATCTGCAGGTTTGGACCAACTGGAACAATGTAGGTATATGGACTCAAGTTATGATACTCTGCCCAACCACGTTGCTTAGTGCATCAGTTTTGGGACTTTTCTCTCCTTCATGGGGAACTCTCACCTTTCATAAAATGCAATGGTTTCTAGTGGAATGAAATTCTGAAAACAAATACCAAATGAATTGAAACTGTGTCTTTAAATGGACACAAAAAGGCATACTTAAGCACTTGAACTTGGACCATTTTGTTCCTCTTGCATAGGCAATGCTAGATTAATCTGTTTACAAGTCCAAAATGACTCTTTTAGGTCACAGTATAGCTGAGAGCAGAATATCTCCACATTTGTCACAGGGGAGGACAAATTAACCTAAAAAACTGACAAAAGAGCTAAAAAACTGTTTTAATACATGTTGGGGATGCTAATTATATATTTCTTTTCATTATTACGATCACTGAAGGTCAGCTTTCTGCTGAACTTTCAAATATGGGTCCAGCATGTTTATATAATTGCCATCATGATTTTCGAACATCCAATATAATCTGAGCTACCAGATGCTGATGTCTATTTAGAGCCATGTGTCTTAATTCCCCTTTGGTGACCTTACAAAGGCACTCAAGGAGGGCATAATGGGGCAACTAACATATTTTAACTCCAAGTGGAGAAAAGTTTTGGGATAGGTTTAATTTTAGTGTTTCCATCTTACTGGTGTTGAAGGAATACTGAAGGCTAAAGTGGTTTTAGGGAGAAATAGCAGAGGGACAAGGTTTTTTTGAGGATTATGGTTGTTATGGTTACTGGATTACCTGTATTTTTACCACATGGAAATCCATCCAGTCTCATCCTCCCTGGAAGCTGAGGAGTTCCATCCTACAAGATGCACCTTGGCAACACATTCTGTCCATTTGTCATCAATCAGAAATTAAAAGGGCCCACCGTGATCTGGTTTGCCTGAGTTGCTTCAGGCTCCTTAGCTCTATCTGTGGACTCCACGTGTGCTGCTGTTATGGCAGTTGATTGAAATGACTCAGAACTGATACTTCTTGGAACAGAGCACTGTTTCCTAATAAATCCAAGAGCAGAATATGGAAGGTAAAGGTATAAACTACAAATCCCACATAAATATTCCCTTAGGAAAACATTTTCTTGCTGTTTTACAGAGAACTTCAGTGCATTTCTGACCTGTGCTCTTATTAGCACGGTTAAACAGCAGCCTTACATAGAAAGATATCTGAGCAAGAAACATCCCCAGAGAAAAATGCTTTTAAAAAAAGGGAACCTTTTTAGTTTCAGCTGGAACTAAACAAAGCTGCATGCACAAGAACAGTCTGCAGATAAGGTGCACGACTAGAAGACCTTGAACTGTAAATCTCAAAATGCTTGAAAACGGTGGGAAATTCAGGTGGAGAAATGCAAAGGGGACTTTAATTGCTGTCTCTTTTTTTTGTACTTACCTAACTGATGAAAATCCTCCTCTCTACAGGACTGATCTATCAGAAGGATCAATGCCCACTGATCTCTTGAAAACAAGCCTTGTTGATATCGCCCTGATATATAAGGCTGGTTTGGAGTCCTCCATCGACACAAGTATACTTTCTTCTTATCTAGGGTATTTCATCCTTGGAGTATTATTTTGCTCCCTAGTGATGGCTTTGCCTCCTGACATGCAGCATTTCAGTGGTTTCACTGTATTGAACGTATTGAAGTGTTGAATGCTCCAGGTGTGACTACACCACCTTGAATACCTGGACCCAAAGTTCAACATTGCTGTTTCTGGGAGCCTCTCTAGTACCTTTCTGTAGGTGTTAAAAGACATCTTTACTGATTTAGTATAGAAATATGAATGTTATAGCACTTGTGTTAGCTGTCCTCCAATTTGCTTTGCATCAGCTTCCCATTTGCATTTCTGGGTGTACCTGCATCCCTGTACTAAAAGCTGTTGATAGGAATCACATGGTTATGACATTAGCTGATGAGGGCTACAATATTTTAAGATATGTAACAAGAGGTCTGAGGGATTAACTGCTTGTGTCAAAGTAATCTGTTGCAGATCAAGTAGCAGCCAAACTTTGTCATTTAGTCATCTGCTTTGGCTTTCAGAGGCTTGTGAGTCTCTTCCAGGCTGACACAAGTGTTTGTTATAATGCTGGGAGCAGAACAAGTGTCATGAGACATGCAGTTCAAAGGCTTCCTCCTCACATGCATGCTGGAGCTCTTCACTCACCAACAGAAAGCCAGGATGCTGGGATGTTACTCTGCAGGTTGGTAAGATCCAGGGTGGGAGGGAATCTGAGAAACAGCAGTGTTCTGCTAGACCAACTAGGAAAGAGAACTCAGCAGCCAGGGTCTGTGTGCAGAAACACAACCGAACTGTGAATGATGGTGAGGAACCAATGTTTCAGCTCTTCATTGAGGGACCATCATCTTCAGAAGCACAGATGTTCCCTGACCATGACATAGCAGAAAACAAGAAGTTGTACCCGGAGGAGTGGAGACCCTGCTGACAACAGGCTCTTTGCTGCCATTGAAGTCAAAGGGAGGTATTGGCTGGCAATGAGTTTTTGTCATTTCCTTTGGGCTGAGAACGGGCAAATTAGAGAAAGGGGGCATTGAAGATGGCAGAGACTTTGCTTTTTCAGCTCCTTACTCTTTTTTCCATTACTTTCCCTTCTAGTATCAGGATGGCTCCATTGCCAAATGGAAACTGAGGGACAGAAACATGAACAAGGAGACTAAAGGGTCAATCCTGCAAGGAATTATGCATCCTGTAGACTGTAGTGAACAATGTGGGTGTTCAGCACATTGCAAATAAAGTCCTAGTGTCCCAGACCAACATGTACTCTGAAAAACCTGTTTGTGTTCTAAGGGGGGATAAAGTGCAGAAATGATACTGCAGATAGTAACCAAATGATCTGGTTATATCACTCTGTTATAAATAATGTTCAGTGTCATTAAGATGCTGTTATTAACTAAGTCATTGCAGCTGTTTAGCTGTAATTATTGCAGCACATAAAGCACTAAAGATGGATGTGTTTCAAGGATTTTTAATGTTTCTGCAATGCAAAAGATTCAACTTGTGTATAACGGTTCATGCTCGGGGTATCTTTTTGTGTATCAAATTAACTGTAGGAATCTACTTATGTCTTAATGATTTCTCTTCATGATTTAATTTCTGAACTCCTGACAGCCTGCATTATACAATAGATCAGAATGATACCCTAAAATCATCTGTGTAAAGCAGTGCTCCTTGGCTGTATCCAGTGCTGCAGGAAATTGATGACCCGAGTTTGAGATTTACCTGGATAACAAACAAGCTCCAGGTCCTGTGTCAGATAGGTGAGGACCAGTAAGTGTGATTTAAAAGTAGAAATAGGTAAATTGCTAGTTCAGATAAAAAAACATACTGAATATCAGCTTATATTTAAAATAGCTCCAGCCCCAAAACTGTAATTCTACAATAGAGCAATTAATTTCAAAACTTGACTAGGGCGATTAATTGCAAAACAAAAGCTGGTGTCAGCAGGGACTTGATGGGACTCAAGCTTGAATGAGGGAGCCAGAGGTATATGTCATTGTTTGACCAGAGCATAGAATCCCTAAGAATGGAAAATGCATTATGATGCACTGTCCATGGGAACATGTTGAGTAAAGGTTTGGTGATACATAATCACTGTAAAGCCAAACTCTTGAAGCTGGTATAGAAAAGGACTTTGTTGAGTAAATTTCCCCCCTCTCAGAGTCTGGATTGGTATTTTAGAAAGACTTGCTTTCTGCATCAGGGTATCTTCCACCCTAGATGGTTTGTAATAGCTATGATGGTGCTGGTTTTGATTGCAAGGACCCCTATTTCCATCACAAAGGCCGTAATAGCCTACCTGTGAAATATCACAAGTTGAAACTGCTGCAGGTGTCAGCTCAGAAATGCATTCCTGATACACAGCAGGAGAATTCAGCCTGTGAGAGTTATGAGCACATACATAAGCTGAAGGGCAAACTTACTTTCTTGTTTTATTTGGATGGCAGGTTGCTGGTCTTTGACATTAGTTACTCCCTTGAGCGAGTATCAATAGAGCTGACTCTGAACTTACACATGGCTGATGCTGCACCAAGCACATAATTTATTGGCCCTGTGCTATCTTCTTCAGTGCAAGCCAAACTCCTGGCATAAGCAAAGGCTAATCCCTTCCCAGCTGCAGGAGTGCATGGCTGGCTCAAATATGTAGATTACAATTGATTTTGGAAAGAGTTATTTACGGTCTTGGTGTTCTGAAGCTACATGGTCTGTAGTGAGCTGTGGGATGATGCAAGAGGCTAAGCTTAGTTCAGGCACACCCAAAGCTGATAAACTCTAACCTCAAGGAGGATTACTTCACAGATTTATGACATTCCACTGGCAGCCTTGATTGTTTAAATTGACTGAGCCGCCTGATCCACCAAGTTTTAATAGCTCTGGCAGCAGACACAGAGGTTAACAGTCTCAGAGTGTCATAGCTGTTTTGAGGTGTGCTGATGAGACAGCTAAAAAAGCCAAGAGTTTCTTGTACTTTATGTGAAAACGTAAAACTTTTGGGCTTGCTGCTTGATAAGGTGTCTCAATGTTTAATCAATCCAAGAGGCACAACCAGTTGCAGTTCTTGCTCGCAAGGACATGGTTGTGCTCATGTACGTGAGTGGGTTGTATCACTGAGGTAGGTTTCAGTGTGTTTTGTAATAATGCCACAAGTAAGATTAGTACTGAGGAAAGTTATCACCAAAAGCTTGATAAAACAGTGTAACTGTTGGATTCTCCCCACTCAGCTGTGGCCATTCTCTTATAATTTTAAAGTGGTAAGACTTTCATCAGCAGTTCTTTGGTGTCTCAGCCTCCTTGCAGGTGTAATATCTCTCACCTCTCCAAGGAAGTGGAATCTTCTGTTCCAGCTGTCCCTCACCCTCCAAACAAAGACCAAACCTGCCCTGTGGGACTTAGGCAGCCCATTTCAGAGCTTCAGCCCTGTGGCAGTAGGAGCAACAAACCCCTGAGACAGTCCTGGATTAGTTGAAACAATAAAATTTTGTTTTTCTTCCTCAAGTTCTCCTCTTGTTCTGAAGGATTTCTGGCTGCAAGTATCAGTGCTCCAAGATGTCAAAGATCACCCATCCACATGAGTCCTCTTCAGACTCCAGGATTCCTTTCTGCTGTCAGCTTTCCTTTTTCCTCTGCTGTTGATACAGCAAAAAGAGCTTCTTCCTTCTCTGAATTTCTGATTTTCTCTGGGAATCCCTACCAAGTACCAACACTTCTGCACTTGTTAACAACTTTTTCAACTCTGTTGAGGTGAGGAGAGTTTACTCCCATAGAAGAGAAGTTAGAGAAAACAGAATTTTACATGAGCTGCACAGAGTAGTTCTCCCAGGCAGCATTCATTGAGTTGCTAGCATTCCTTAACGCTGATCTAGGCATGGGTAGACAGATTCATGATTCATCTGTAGGTTCCTGAGTCATACAGCAGCACATGTTGATTTTCATAAAGGGATCCTGCAGTTTAGATTAGCTTGCTCAGTTATCTGTAGATCTCTTAATGTAATCCAAGTTCCATACTTAATATCAACACTTCAATTAAAAGTGAATTAGCATGTCTTTTATATTAGCTTGCTCATTTGAATAAGGGTTCAGCTTTTCTTTAAAGTACACAAGTTGTTTTCCAAACCAGGGTATCTTGTAATATATTTAAAGTAAGATGTGAGAGAGAGCCCCTAAGGTTCTTTCCTCATTTATATGATGAAAAAATGGTGGAGGAGGGAATATAGTAGAAGAGACATCTCCTGGTGTGTGTTCTGCTGTAGCTCTGATCTCCAGAGACACAAGTCACATTCAGAGTTTGGTTGCTTCAGCTCAAAAGTAACTTCTTTGGTGCTTTTTAACATCAAATCTTTAAATGATTAGTGATGACACAGAATCATAGAATCATAGAATCATAGAATGGCATGGGTTGGAAGGGACCCCAAGGATCATACAGCTCCAANCTCTCTCTGTAAAAAACTTCCCCCTAATATCTCATCTAAACCTTCCTTCCTTTAGTTTTAATCCATTCCCCCTTGTCCTGCCATTATCTGCCCTTTTAAAAAGTTGAATCCCCTCCTGCTTATAAGCTCCCTTCAGGGACTGGCAGGCTGCAATGAGGTCCCCCCACAGCCTTCTCTTCTCCAGGATGAACAAGCCCAGCTCCCTCAGCCTCTCTTTGTAGGGCAGGTGCTCCAGCCCTCTGAGCATCCTCATGGCTCCTCTGAACCCTCTCCAACAGTCCCACATCTTTCTTGTATTGGGGGCCCCAGCTCTGGACACAGGACTCCAGCTGGGGCCTCCCGAGGGCAGAGCAGAGAGGGACAATCCCCTCCCTGTCCCTGCTGCCACCCCTCTTCTAATGGAGCCCAGGATCCCATTGGCCTTGTGAGCTGCAAGGTGAGGTAATTTTGCTGGGATGCCTTTACTCTCATAAGTTTTCCTGGTTCTCCAGATCTGGTTTCAGCACAGGGTTAATACTGCAATAATAACAAGTAATACTGTTTTTCTTTAAAAGTACTTAGGATGTTTCCACTTCATTCATGTATCTTTCCTGTCTAATCTTCCAATTTTTTAATGGGAGTTGTATTTGTGATCCCTCTTACGAGTCCTTTTTATTTATTTTTCCTTTTTTTACCTAAAAAGTTAGCTTTGCTGTTTCTCTTCAACTGATAATACATAAATGTACCTCTCCTTTGGTGAATTAGCAAGTTCAGTTGGGTAAAACCTGGCAAGTGCTGACACCCTGGACTTGATTCTGGCAAGGGAACAGTTATCAAAATGACAAGAAAGTGAACAGCCTGTGTGTTTCTGGAGCTGCTAAATATGAAGCTGCACTTATTGCAGCTGGAAATGAATTACCAGCTCTCTTCCATTGATTATAGGACACTGTGATAACTTACTGAGATTAGATAGCTACGGCTGAAGAGGATGAATCCCATTCTCTCTCTGTTAAGACATATTTAACTCATTCATCCTAGAATTCATGTGAACCCTCTAAATGAGAGGTGATAATACACTGCTCCCCCTTGACATAGAATTTAAAGCCAAAAGGGACCATTTGATCTTGCTGTATGCCATGGGCCGTTAAATTTCTGGAGCATTTGCTATTCTGGATTCAATAGCTTGCTCTGAACTGAAGTACAGCTTGTGTTTCAGACTGAGGTGCATTTTTCAGGAAGGCACATCAAGGCTTGTTAGGATGGTTGGAAGGAATGGAGACAGATGAGCATTTTGGAAGGAGTAGAAACGGTCTTGAGCATTTTGC
This sequence comes from Zapornia atra, assembly GCA_013400835.1. NCBI lineage: Eukaryota > Metazoa > Chordata > Aves > Gruiformes > Rallidae > Zapornia > Zapornia atra. Next base: position 250,300 of record VZTU01000978.1, read on the forward strand.
ATTCATTAATTTTATTTTTTTTAATTTGAGTTAGTCTGGCATCAGTTTACTGCTGGAGGTCCTTTCACTTCTTGAAAAAGGAACCTTCAACATACATTCCATAGCCATGAAAGAATTCATTGCTCTTTCTTTTTTGTTTGTTTTAAGTTTCATTTAGCTCTGCAACGTGGTTCTGGTTGCTTTCTGTTACTGGCCTTATCCAATCAATGGCTGACACTCATTTTTGCTATTTTATACTTCCAGGTACTCATGGAAGTGCTGACTCAAAATGCTTCCATTTCATGATTTACCAGTAGATAACCCATGGTTTAGGTCTTATATGGCAGTCTGCTAATTGCTGTGTCAACTAGGCCTTGCTTCAGTTGCCCGAACATTTGAACCTAATGCCAGCCATGGCTCTGAGAAGGTATTGGTCTTCCCTGGGTCCTGTATCCTGTCTGCTAGGCCGACATGAATGTGTTAAGCACTATAAAGTGTCACAAACATGATAGTTGCCTATGAGCTGAACTTACTATCATATAAGGCTAGGTTTTCAATCGTTATATCACACAGCCCTTAGGTACAAACACGGCAACTGCATTTTCCCAGTCTGAGATGTTACCATCTGCCATCCAGTGAGGCAGGAAATGATAATGTGTGGAGGGGATTAGCTTAAATCACCTCCTCCTGGCCTGCTGTTAGGAAGTGATCTGAAGTCTTTAGAAACAAGCAATTTTTATTCTAGTACCTGAGACCAGACTGGCAATTTCACTTCACACGTATCTGGGAAACATGCTGAAGGAATAACACTTTCTGCTCTCCAGTTTAATTCATTGAGCAGTAACAGCAATCCACTGGGGCTGTCCTGGCTCTTCCACATGTGAAATAAATTCCTAGTAAAATAAATCAATCAAAACCAAAAAGAACCAAACAAAGTCCCCAAGCACTGTGCAGATGAAGGCATTAAGGGCTTTTGGCTACGGGTATAGCTGACTGGTACCTACCTGTGGGAGAAGGTCATGTTCTGCATCATCTTGCTTCCCTATGGCCAACTGGGACCATATGTTCTGCATCCCCACACAGCCTTAGTCAGAGTTTAGGAGGATAGGAGAGAAAAGGACCCAGACCTTGCCTTTTAGTTTTTCTTTTGCAGAGGAGCAAAGGCAACATACATCATTTGCTTGTGGCACCCCCTGTGCGTCACAGGTATATAGAACCACGAAGGCCCATGATCTCCTTCTCTCCATGGCCTGATATACTCATGCAGACCAAGCCAGGGTTTATGGTTTAAAAAAATGATTCCTTTTAGGAGAAATGCAATGCAGAGCTTGTTTATTGTTTTAGCTGTGGCCCTATGCGATATGGAAAAGGTGTGCTTATTGTGAGTGCTCTTCATGTGCCTGATGCACCATGTGCTGGCTGTTACATGTTTTCTGACAGGAAGGCAAATAGCAATCAAGAAGATTTTTGTTTCTTGACCAGTTTGATGCTTCTGGTCAGTGCCAGTGAAGATGCCATAAAATTTGGTTGATGTGGCTTGTCATTTGTGAGTGTGCGTGTGCAGTGCATCTGAAACAGAAAAGGGAATATTCAGCTGAAATAATTTGCACTGTCAAATGGATATTTCAGAGCAAAGTCTAATGGCCATTGGAAAAAGCTGCTGTATGGGTAAGATTGGATTAATCATTTATGTCTAAATCTAGGAGCATGTCAAGTGAAACTAATATACTCCATGAATTAACACCTTTGCCTCGAGGTCCTGGCCCCATCACAGCTTTTCAGCATTGTCTGCTTGAGGAAGGTATTTACTAAAAAGTCCTGTAGCTGTCCATGTTTGGCTCAGATTAATACAGCTTTACAGAAAGTTCTGCTGATTCTACACGTGGAAGTTGCTGTGGAAGAAATACATTTGTCAAGTGCTATGTAAATCTCTGTTGGAATGTTTGTAAAATAGTCATTATGTGTTTCTTTACAGGGGGCTTACAAGCAAGGTGGGGGCAGGCTTTTTAGCCTGTAGTGATAGAACAAGGGGTAATGGTTTTAGATGGAAGGAGAGCAGACTCAGGCTAGATATAAGGAAGAAATTCTTTTACTATGAGGATGGTGAAATGCTGGCACAGGTTGCCCAGAGAAGTGGCAGATATTCCATTCTGAAACACTCAGTCAGGTGGGATGGGACTCTGAGCAAACTGGTCTAGCTGAAGATGTCCCTGCTCATTGCAGGGCAGTTGGACAAGACCTTTAAAGGTCCCTTCCAACCCAAACTGTTCTGTGATTCTGACTATGATTATGCTGCGTAAGAAACGTAAGTGAAAGAATTACTTAAATTGGGTTTCAATCTCACAGACCTTACAGATGCACAAAAGGACTAACCATAATAATAAGCACATGCCCTATAAATAACCTAAATCTGAGAAAGGATGGTTGTCTTTTGGATACCCATGGATAATATCTTGGGGAGACCATGCATGATAGGGAAAAATCCTGTTGATTGATGTGGGTTATATTTCTTACATTTTCAAATGCTTCAATGCATGGTCTATTCATTGATACAAGATCACAGAAGTACAAATGTATGGAGCTTTGCCTCTCTGTTTATGTACTGTAGCCCTAGTCTTAGCACTTAACCTTACTGGACAGCTTACAGATGTTTTTAGAAGTATTTTCTACTTGGGTCTGTAACTTTCCTCCCTCAGGACAATTGAATATTCTATGTAATCTCTGGAATTCTAAAATTATTTCTGTGCTTCTAACACTCACTAATCAGATATTAAAGTCTAATGGATATAATTTTCTTTTCCTTAACTTTTATAATATGTTCAAAATCAGAGCTTGGATACTGATACTTTAACAAATGCTGTACTCCGAAGATCTCATTTCTATTCTTCTGTTAACAAGGCTAGAATCTTGGCCCTAATTTTTCTTTTCTTTTTCAGTAATGTCACCAGCATTGAGGAGCTGACTTAAGACCACTTGAAATCAATAGAGAGATTGTAATCCATTTCAATGGGTTTTGAGACAGAGCCATAAAGACGAGCTGAAACAACTGCTAGCATTTCAGGAGAACCACAGGTTATACAACTGAATTTGGCAGCATGTAATTAATTACTGAAATTCAATATCATCTTGCACAATATTTGGCACTTCACTTAAAAAAGAAGAGTTCTTTCAAAAGTTTCTATCCATTGCAAGACACATTTTAAAAGTCATTGACATGAACCAGAAGAACGTCTTTCATTATGTTCAGAATTGACTGTGTTTGGGTTTTTTATCCCCATCAGAGGATGATGAAAACAGCTGGAGTTAAATTATTATAGCTCAAAAATATTCCTCTCTCAATATGTTCTTGTCTTGTGGAAATGAGCTGCGCGGTGGTGAGAAGATCAAGAACAGTTGTGTAGCAATGAGCCTGCAGTTTGAGATGGAAAGTCCCTGAACTCCTCTGGTCACACAGTTTATCTCCAAACCTGTATTTCCACTGTTGGAAATAGTATTCAGACTCAACAAGTCACAAATATTTCCATAAAAAGGTGCCCTCTTCACTGTTAGACCAGAAATTTAAGCCGTCAGTAGACTGGTAGGATGTCTGTTTGACATCAGCCTAACCTGCATGCAAAAGCCACAACAACTTCAAGACCTTGAGAAATTGCTGTCTGGTGGATTTAGTAATAACAACGGTTGAAGGACAGCACATGAGAAGGACAGCACATGAGAAGAACAGCAAATCTGGTTTATGGTTTGCAGCTTCTCCAAAATACGAAGTCATAAATACTTTGGAGATTGGCCCCCTGATCTGCTAAATCTCAGCTGATTGACTCGAGCAGCAATGTTTTGAGGCTTATGTAGCATATAATAATCAATCTTTGCTTCTCCTTTATAGTCATACATTTGTATTCTTAGAGTTGTCTGAGTTTCTTAAAAGAATGACTTTACTGTTCACTGACATGGTGCTTGTATGCTGACAACAGAGTAATAAAAACATTTGTAATTTGTCTTGTAATCAGATTGAAAAGGAGGAAAAGCAGGCAAACTGCTTTTATATTTATGCTTTTATATATAAGGGATTTTATATTTCCCTAGACATCTTTTTTTATCTTTTCATGTAGTTATTTGGGACAGACTGAGAACAATGCTTTTTATCTAATCTGCAGTCAAGTATTGAATGAATCATAGTTGCCCCTTATTGATCAGTTGTTTAATCATATAAAATGAATACTAGTCCTTCCTTGTTAGAGTGAAATATTAATGAGAGAAGAAAGGATCTAGCCTGAAACCTTATCTCTATAGCAGCATACAGCCAGTCCTGCAGAATCGCCAGTCTCAGTCCTGTCTCTTGAGATCCAACTCTAACACTTATATTTTCACCTTTAGGCTTGTTTATTCTGTGGCAAACTGCAGTGATCCCTGGAGATATGCTTTGGCATGAGCTACTACCCCAAACAGAGGAAGAAAGCATTTTGTCTCCCCAGGTGACCTCTGCCTGAGATGAGAGTCTGGTTGTGCTCAGGATGGGGAAAGGTAGCGACAGTGTCCTAAACTCCTCTGCAATATGTGACGCGTCTGGTTACCTCTGCATCAGGGCAGCTTCTTAACTGTGGAGGTTAAGGGCTGTATGAGCTAAATGTGAATAAGCCCTGAGGCAACCTTGCAGGTGAGATTAAGTCTTGCACTACTTCATTTTGTACATGGGGAAAAGAAAAAAAATAGCAATGTAATAAAATAAAGTGGATACAAGGAATGGATGGGAAAGTAGATATAGGAGAACACATGAAGGGGTTTTTGTAGATATAATTCACCATAAGTTGTAACTTTCAGCAGTTATTTCTTTCCCTAGCTGGAAAGACACATTTACCCTTTTTACATACAAAATCCTATGATTTAAAGGTTTTGAAATAGAGTTTTTGATCCATGCTGCTCATCTCAGACAGGTATAAAGCTAAGCACGTACTCCTGCTAAGGTTGTGAATGTTAGCGCTTTGGTGGACTGCGTTCATCCCACAGGGATATTTCCTCAGGCCCTGTCAATCTGTGCTTTGTGCTCTTTCTGCAGGGATAGCTCTCTTTGATGTCCTTGCTGGGCCTGTTCTTCTTTCCTTGCCATCAAATATTCTTCAGCACTAAACTGTACGTTTAGGTTTTGACTTTGAAAAGTAAAGTTTTCATTTCTCTTTTCTATATCATCAGTTAATATTTCTACTCTCCAAAGTCCTCTGACTGGTAATTTCATTTCAGGAACTACTGAATACCTTTGTGATCAGCAAAGCTGTCCCAGAGCTGCACATCACCTGGCTCTCCACCATGGGAGAGGATGGACCATGGGGCATACACCGTTTCCAGCATGTGCAGGAGGCAGCACTGCCCACCATTGGCTCCGTCCTGGAACATGGCTGAGATCTGGAGAGTGTCATGGAGTGTGGAGGTGACTTAGCTATCATCACCCATCCAGAGTTAGAGCAGTTGGGTTCAACCAAGTAGTATGATATCTCCACCTTGGTTTCCTCAGTGCATGGAATATATATAAAGTCTACACAAAAGTCTACACACAGTATTCAAAAAAACCTCTAAATTGAGATAAATTTTCATTTTGTAAGGAAATGTTTTTTGGGGTTTTTTTTAGACCATTTCTCTAGTGTGACAAGATCCCTTTTTTATCCTAACCATGGACAATTCCAGCTGGCTCTTGAATACATCTTTATAAGCATCCTTTCTAATTTATCATCCAGGTCCATGCTAGATGTACTGTGTGGGCTAAGACCCTTCTACTCCAAATCCTAGTGTTTAGGAGCAGTATGTTTGACAGCAAATATTGCTGGTTTTGCCTGAGAGGGATTTTGAACCTGACATCATAACATTTTCATCTAGAGAGGCTGCGTTTGTTAGTTCAAATGAAAGCCACAAGTCCTACAAGGTATTTATGTGTGCATGTATATGGTGTTTCTTGCTCCTCCCTACCTTTAGACAATCTGAAAAGGACAATACATTGGTTTGCTATGGCCAATTCTCAGTAAATCCTTCAGCTTTACTTACCTCCTGATCTAACTCTAGGTCTTCACAAATAATTTGAAGCTATGCTGGTAAGTATAATTCTTTTGCTCTGTTCTGAGTCCCCAAGCATGGCTGCAGCCCTTCTCCAATGTGACAGCAAAGGTTCCTTGTTAGAATGTGTCTGAGAGAGCACAGTAAACAAGGCATCTAATCAAAATCCTGTTTGAACTTTGATCTCCTCTCCTCTCTCCCTTACCAGCAATGAATGTTTCAAAGGGTGTACTTTGCAGTATAATTAATGTTTTCCTGACCTGATTTTTGTGAGTACCAGTATCACCTCTCACCTTTGGTGCAACAGAGAATTGCTGCCTGCCCTGAGAATTCAGAAATCTGCAGTGGTTCCTTGTGTGCTGAATAAATCACAAAGGATGTCTTTACGTTTGTCCTCACAGCCATGCAATCTTTATTCCGTCTGACCTTTTCCCTCTTATCCTATACCTTCCTCAACTTGTTTACCAACTTTTCAACCTCCTTATTAAAAGTGAAGAGTTGTGCAACTCCCAAGAAAAGGCTATGAATATTGACAAACGCTTGAAACAGCAGATCTGTTTCGAAGAGGAACTGCAGGTCGTTCTCAGGCTCTGAGAACAGTGTGGGTTGGCAGCGTACATCCTATTCTCACTTCAGGCTATCATGTCAAACTCCCGGGTAGTGAAATCTCATCACAAGGTGGTGGCTTTGAAAACATCATACAAGCCTTTCTCTCATCAAAGAGCAGGTGTTTTCTACTTTTGTTTGGTTTATGTTCTTTCCCTGGAGAGGTAGAGAAGAATATACTGTTAGACTGTGTATGAAACGTGCACCTGTGAACCAGCTTAAAAGAAACCACGGAAGAAAACAGAAGTAAAAGGGGGTTAAGAAAGGAGAAATCAGAGGAAAGCAAGTAAAACAAATGCAGGAATCTTCCTTTCTACCCACATTCCTGCTGACAAACTTACAGAGTGCTGACCAGGAACGGGCCAAGCAACTCCAATACTGCTGATGAAAGAAGACTGAGGGATTTGGATGGGTTTGCCAAGGCTGTGATGCTGCGATGCTGGGGTGTCAGAACATGTTATGCTTTGCTCCTGCAAAGCTATATACCATTACATGTGTGTCTGCTTGGTAATGAACAGCCAAAAATTCACAAAGAACACAAGGGTTAATACTGGATGGAGGGATGTAAAGAGGAGAGCAGGGTTGAGGAGAGAATGAAAGGCTTAGCTTTGTGCTGGCTGTATGATTTCAGAGATGCCTCAGACGTGCTGCACTGGAAGCTGAAGAGTCTGAACAGGATACAGCAAGATTTAGATCTATTAATTAAATCAAGCACGAGGAGCATAAGGTCTGTGAGCTGGATGTGTCCTGAGCTTTAAGTCACTTGCAATTGCTCTATTAGCAATATGCCATAATATTAAGAATATGTATATTAAAAAATATTTTCCTAAATGCATTTGAGAAAACTATTTATATTTCAAGGAAAAACTTTCCCAGTGTGCATTAATACATCAGAAAAAGGTTGGAGAGCCCAGCAAAAGAACCACTTGACAGGAATGACATGATGAACAGTTTAAAAGCTTCTGAATGGTTCTTTAAACCAGGAGACGTAGGCAACAAAGACATAGAAAGTCCATAAATATTTTATTCCAGGACACAATGTTCTTCTATTGACAGTAATAAATATATGAAAAATAAACTTATTAAAGGTTAGGTGGAAAACTCTTCTGACAAGGCATTCTTTGCAAATGTCATCTGATTTCGTAGCGTTTCCAAATTGGGGATAAGGTTTTTATGTCCTTTCAGCAACAGCATAAAAAATACAGATGATTCATGTATCAGGAGCTATTGGAGACAACTGCAGATGGCATTTTAGACTGGGGAAAAAAAAAGTTATTATTTGGATTATTTGCAATTATGGGACAAATTAAGTTCAAACGGACCCAACGTGAAATCAGTGTCCAAACCAAAAGATGGGAGACTAGATTTCAGTTTCATGACTTTTCTGGGACATCAGATGTCATCAGATGAAAAAGTGAGAAACTCCCTGTTCCTGCCAAAATTAAACCATGGACCAGCCGATTCATCCCAGTTAATGAGAATCATTACATTTTATTGCCTGCCTTCCCTCTCCCTCTTTTTGTCTCTTGAATCATTTAAAAGAAACCTATTTGAAAGTGGCACATTGAAATCAATTGATTAAATCTGATTGTCCTTTTCCTCCATTGGTTGCCAGTGGAAACAAGCACATTTAAAGAGAGCGTCCGCTTACTCTTTGCGGTCTCCCTGACAAAGGCCAGTAGGGCTGATATACATTCAAAAGCAGAATGTGTCCAGCTGCTAGCACTTTGCAGACCAACAGCTTCTCCATCACACTTCTTTCTGGCCTAATCTTGGAAAACACCAGGGTAGTCTAGCCAGCTTTTTAATTACCTGGGAGATTTATTTTGCAATTGTCACGCAGATTAGAAACCCAGGTGACGGGATGGACCCAGGTGCCTCTTTGCAGATGATTTATAGAACTGAATTGCAGTTGAAACAATGAAGGATTATTCACAAGTTTTCCTTTGAAATCTTGTTGTACTAGCCAAATATTGACAATATAACTCTCTTCTCATATTCAGTATGTTTTCTCTAGTTTGTTATAAAATCATCCTTTAGACCATGGACTGTTTGGGAGTGGGATTCTTCAAGAGACAGGTGTGATTTGGGTTGAATTTCTATGTGTGGGACACAAGGGGAAATAGCCAGCCTCTTTTCAATGGTCTGTGGAGACAGGACAAGGGGTGATGGCTTCGAGTTAGAGCACAGGAAATTCCGCATCAACACAGGGAAGAACTTTTACACAGGGAGGGTGACAGAGCCCTGGACAGGCTGCCCAGGGGGGTGTGGAGTCTCCTTCTCTGGAGATATTCAAGCCCCGTCTGGATGCCTCCCTGTGTGACCTGTCCTAGGGAGCCTGCTTTGGCAGGGGGGTTGGACTCGATGATCTCTCAAGGTCCCTTCCAACCCCTGTGACTCTGTGACTCTGTAACCCTGTGGCCAGCTATCAGAACAGAAAATTAACAAATTTGAGGAGTGGAAGAGGAATCGGGGGGCGGGGGGGGAACCAGTAAACAGGTCAGCTTTTATGTGCTGTGGTGTTCACCTAATGCCACCATGGCTTCCCTTTTTGGTGAATATAAGGCCAGGACACACAGCACCTGCCAGAGTGTCCCTATTATTTCAGGTTGCCGAGCCTTTCCCTCTGTGAGAAGGCAGACTCCTGTTACCGCTACACTACCACCGGGCTTGATTTCACTGCAAGTTCAAGAGGCTTCTGTGGCAGCAGTTTGATCTGGAGCAGGCTCTCAGGAGGAGGTACATGGACAGAAAATGTAGCTGTTCTTAATGTCTAGCTAAATCAATTTCTTAAAGGGATCAGAGTGTGACTTTGTCAGATGGAGGCACTACCTTAGGACTTCCCTTCAAGTCCTGTTTAAATTTCTAGGGAGTATCATGTTGGGATATCCTGGCAGGATGTTTTGGATCGATGTGGCTTTCATCTTTTGGTCAGAACAAAAGTTCTTTTATGGACTACAGACACTGCATACTAGAATTACTGTTTAGGCAAGAGCCCAGATTTTTGGCAAAACTTTTGTTAAGCAATGTCAAGAAGCTGGTTTTACGTCTCCAGCAATCTTTGCTAAGCTCACTCAAGTTCTTGCTGTGTCAAGGTCATATGGATGCAAATTTGATTTTGTCTCTTTTATGAAATAAAAAAACCCTATCAGTCAAAGATTAGAGGACAGCTGTGCTTTGCTACTTGTGTCTGCCACTTTGCTTTGAACACAGTGAGTCCAAAGGTAGCCCAGAGGTCTGGGCAGCATTGCCACTGTGCTGCTGAGAATAGCAGCAGCAGCCTTGAGAGTGTGAATCTATTTAATGTCAGGATTTACTGTGCTTGCTGAATGAAAAGGCTGATGTTTATGCAGGTTGTTATATGGCATTTCTTGTTCTTGCTTGGCATTACTCATGCCATTTGCTTGTTCTCTTCAAAGGCTTGAAGTGACTTGCTTGTGCCAAGGGTTCAGAGAGGAGGAAGCTGCTCACTGATGAAGCAAGTGGCAGCTCTCTGAGGGCACAGCCCATAAACTGCAGGCACAGAAGCTGCAACCAGGAGAGGAGATTCTCACCCCAGCTCTGCTGACGTCAGTGAGGCTTTGTCAGGTTGCATCATACAGCGACTTGCTTATAGCTTTGGTCACAAAAGGGTGGAGGAGGTGCTGCTTGGAGGAACAGGGTTGTTACCTGAATGATGCTTTGGCTCTGTAGGCATGAAAACATTGTGGAAAGTTAATCCAACATCAGCTTGGGGCACTAAACTCAGTGTCCTAACTCCTGTGTAAGCATGATTTACTCCTTGTGTACAGTAGATTTATCTATATGGATGGACACAGCCTACACATTGCAAATGATGGCCATCATTTTAAGAGTGGAGCTTGCCAGACACAGGGTGAGCAGGTGTAGTTATCAGAGCAAAGAGCTTGTTACCCCTAAAGTTGATGTAAGGAAGGATTTCCAAATAAAAACATCCAAGTTCTGGGCTGCAAGAGCCCCTTTCCTTCACAGACCCCTTTCTGATCTTAGACATATTTGTTCTTTCACAACACTGGAAAAAAATACAGGGAGGAAGAGAATAGGAAAAGAAAAGGGTTTTCCAACATTATATTTCACGAGACCATCTAACAAAGCATTTGGAACTCCTGCTTGAGAAGGGTTCGGACCCATCAGGGAAGTAGTCAGGCTATAAAGTACTAATATAGATCCTAATCCTTCTGTGGGTGCTCTTTCAACTTTGACCAATACTAACTCCTATGCCTTTTAAGTCTTTCCATGTCAGAATACTAAAAGTTGCAGACAGATGAGACTCAGTTAAATCCACTGTGGATTTAACTCAGTTTGAGCACAAACACAAATTGCTGCTGGGAAGGTGCAGGCTGGATGTTAGGAAAAAAATGTGATGAGGAGGGTGCAGCACTGGGACAGGTTGTTGCTTTCAAGCCTTCATTCAAAGGAAATCATTGCTGAATGGTGTTCTGTAGGCAGGGGGGAGGTTTGTTTAGGTGACCTTCAGAGGTCCCTTCAACGAACACTTCTGTGATGCTCTGAACAGAAACTGCCTGAAACTCAGGAGAATTAGACATATTGGTTTGTAAATATCTTTGCTCCTAAAAGGTTTATCAGTCCTGGGGTGAGCAGCCAGTGCAGGGGAGAGGAACAGGGAAGGTATCAGGTGGTACCAGGGAGGGGAAGTAGCTGCCATGGTGATGGGCACCCCAGGAGTGGCTGGTTTTTAGCAAAAGGCTGAGGTTGGTCATTTTTGAGTAGTGAACTCACCACAAGACTGGAGGGTTTCTTGGAAGCATGGGGAGGGGGGAAACTACCCTTGAACTTGAATTGAACTTGGGAAATATATTCTGCTAGAGAGGGGAAAAAGGGAGGAGAAGGAATGTTAACAACAACTCTTGCCTTGGCATTTTGAAAGAGCTTTGCTCCAGAATTAAAGTACTTTTCATGTTGCTGGTTTTTTTGCCCAAGAGCAGCCATGACTTTTCATACTGACATGGTATATTTTGATGATGGAAAAAAAGGTGAAGTAAACCCAAATGGGAAAAGCATTGCCCAGGATGATTTTTTTTGTTGAGATTTTTGGGTTTACTCCTGGTTTTTTCAGTGTTTCCCCTAAGCCAAGTTTTTAGACTAATTTCTTTATTCTTCCCTCAAAATGAAAGATACCCAGCAAACTCCTGCCTGGTTGTGTATTAAGCTTCAACTCCATTAACATGAACTGGGAAGAGGCAGCTGCTCATTGGCAAAGCAGAGATGTGCAGGGCTATGTCTGCAGATAGGGAGGATGGATTTGAATGGGCAGTTGGGAGAAGAAACAGCTTCAAGGTCTCAAAAGGTTTTAACACTCTGGAGCTGTTGCTTCCACCTACCCAAGGAATGCATTGGAAATAAGTATAAAAAGGACCCTTTGGAAAAGATTCAGATGCTGGGATTTGCAAAGGTATGTGATATACTGATGTTATGAGAGTCCACTTTTGTAATAATAGTTTAAAAATTGGACATATTCTTTAAAGAGCTTTTGACTAGCTATGGCTCTGTTGAAGGACTTCATAAAGTTCCAACTCTCCTCTGTGACAGCACTCAGTAAATAAATCCAACAAATAGGAAAAAAAACCCCAACAAAATGTACTTTTTATAATAACTGTTGCCAAAACAACAACAAAAAACCCCAAACCAAACTCTAAACCCAAACCACATATATTTCATAATTATTTCAGGTATGCTGCATTGTTAGCAGAAAATTTCTAAAGAAATATGGGCCAGGCATACAGTCTGCTGCAGGAATATTTCCATGGTTGTCCATGAATGTGGGAGCAGAAGAGCTAGAATTCTTGCCTTCCCTTGCCCTAAAAGAAATGGCACAGTCCCTCTTCCATGTCAGTGTCTCTTTATGGTGAGAAGAGGCACACAGAGAAGGGATGATGAGATAAGTGTGTCTCAATTCTATGCATTGTAGCTTGATTAAAACACTGTGAGGAGTGAAGCATGCTTGCAGCAAGCACAATGAACATGGGGTGTTCTTGAATTGCTCCTGTCTAGCTTTCAAATGCATCAATACTCGTTCCACTACCAGTCTTTTGTTTAGGAAATGCTTAGCTGCTGTCCCTGTAATTTAATTTCTCTCCTGAGCCTTTGGCATCCCAGAGCCACTTATTCCAGGTTTGAGCTGAAATTGTGCTTGTGACCCAGGGACGTAGCACATGGTACATGAACATCTTTGCCAATGGCTTGAAATAGAAGTAAAAGTGCTCAGCAAGATGCACAATCAAATCCCAGGCAAGGAAGAAGGCATGTACATCAGGCACAGATGCAGGGTTTAACTCTTAAAGCATAGAGAAGTATAGAGTCCTCTTACTTCCTGAGGAGTATATTGTCCTCAGGAAAGAGGAAAGCTTGCCCTGGCTAATTGGATTCTGGTTACAGCACAAGCAACCTCAGTCACTGCTTGAAGATTGCAGTCTTCTGTGAGCTGCAGAATACCTTCCAGAAAGGCAGTCAGCCCTTAAGCTAGAGAAAATCCATTTAAAATAACCCTAAAGCCCAATTGTCTTCATAGCTAATATTTTGTGTGTTATATTTAACATTAATTTATCCAGCTCCACCTTTGGTCTCCAGCTTTTAGTCTCCAGGACTAATAATCCATCCATTATCAGATGTTCTCTTCGTGTCTGCATGGATTGGAATGGCTTCACCTTTTAACCTCCCCTTGAACAGTGAAGTCTAGGGAAAGCAGCCCAGAGTATTTGTTTTATGGCACTTTTTAGGGTGTGTTGGTAAACCAAGAAAGAGCAAATAACAAAGCAAACGCCCAGCACCCTGCTGTAAATGGCAGGAGTGAGGTGGGCACAGCCAACAGCCTGGTGCAACAGGTCTTTGTGGGCTATTTGAGGGAGGTGGGTTCTCTGAGAAGGATAGGCTACCTAGGCAGCCAAGTGTTCACCTCAGTAAATGGTCTGAGCAGTGAGACCATGCTCAGAGGACATGCTCAGTGTCCTCCAGTGAGGATGGGGCTGGAAAAATGTTGCAGTCCGGGACAGCAACATCCATCAACAAGATTCATGAGGGCAGCCCCTAAACTAGGCTTTGTTTTTGCTGCCAGTGAGGCTGGATTTCTTGCCACCAAACATTGCTCTCCCTCGGGATGATATTCCTCTGCTTGTATACCCCTGTTTCATGCTGTCACTCTAGCAGCTAGAAGCCACCACAGCCTTTTTTAGCAGCTGTGTAGTAACTATGCATACATACAGCTTTTCTTAACCATGACTGTGAGACAACTCTCTCTTTCTCAGCTTCTTCCACGCACCACTTATTTATATCACAGGTTTAAAGCTGGTGCACAAGAGTAGCTGTGCATTTGATGGGTGGTAATTTGGGATCTGTGGCTATTTGTGCCCCTATGCACTTAGCCAAGGCTATAGGCAGACTGGCTGGCACGTGTGCAGGGATATCTGGCTTTCTGTTCCACTACAATACAAGGCTGTTGTTTCATTCCCTGGTTGCATCTCTGCTGATCTAACCCTGGTGACATCTGCAAATTTTATAAAAACAGCCAAATAAACCTCTCCCTTTGAGATGGCATGATAACCTTTTACTTTCTCAGCTATGTCATCTATATTTGAGCTACAGCAAGTTTGCTTTGTAGATGATTGTGGGGGTTTTTTTTTTGATCCAAATGCTGTGTGCCAGTACATTAAACGCTTTACAAAGGCTTATAAATGTTAGCACAGATCCCTTCATCAGCCAGATTTGTAATACAGAATGGGTTTGTGTGTGAGTGTATGTAACTGCAAATATTTGTGTTCAAGACAAAGCATATAGGGCTTATTAGGAAAGCCTGATGCAAAGGCTGTAGGAAGGGGGGAGATACAATGTGTTGGAGTGAACATGCTTTCTTCAAAAATACTCCCAGGCCTTGTGATTGCATTAGATCTACATTTGCATAACAATCACCTTGTCTAACTACTTTCCAATAATGTAGGAAGACGAAAGGGCAATTTTCCTTTCAGTGTTCTCTGTGTTACTTAATTTGTATGGAAGTCAATAGGATTTTATTTTTAAAGTGCAAATGATTTTCAATGTAACTCACTTTTTTAATTTATTCCTGTATTTCTTGATGCTAGTTTTACTCAAGGACACTTCAAATACTTAGTCATCCTTTTGCAAAATTGAACATCCCTTTTATACCTAATTATGCCCATTACACATAATTGTTATACAGAACAGCCAGGGTTTAAAGGAAGAAGTGATGATAAGGCCAACGTGGAAAATATCAAAGAAAATCTTCCAGTGTAATCATTGGATCTTCAGATCCAGTCCCTCAAAGGATACCAGTTGATTGTCTAGGGCAGTACACTGGTAAATCTGACTCCCAGCTTAGCAAGCAGGGCTTTTTCTATGGGACACTGATATGTGGCCCTTGACATCTGCTCTGTAATAAGTCTGTACGCTGTGGGTCTGTCCTGTCAAGCTTTGTGAAGGCACATATTGCATGGATAAAAGTGGGTGCAGAATCTAGTTGGTATTGAGCACAGCATGCTATCAGTGGGAGGAAAATTATTCTGCATGCCTAGATATCACATTACAATTATAAATAATACTTGCTGTCCTGCACTGCCTTAGTCTAGCTAATACCACACAGGAACAAGAACAGCTTATTGTCTGATAAAAGGATCTGAAAAACCATCCTGAAATGTCCACTTATTCCTGGATGCAGATGAGCTGGAAGAGAGGAGGAGAAAGGAGCATCAGAAACAATTGCATGTCACAAACACACGCAAAAAAAGGACTGTCTCATTCTTAGCTGACTCACAGACAGACAGAACTTCGTCCCCTTGTAGATGTGTTCCCATGTGTGGAGTGGGAAGCAGGCAATGTGTCAGTAAGCTCAGCCAAGGGCCATCGTCACTCTGTGGTGGCATAGCCCATGTCAGCCACGCTAACCTTTTCACAGCTGGAAGTTGTGCATAAAAGGCTCTTTCTCCGTCATTGCTAATTGCCACATGCATGACTGAAGCAAACAGCAATGCTGCTTACAGGATGGGCTCCATCAGCAGGGTCAGTTGTTCAGATGGATGGAATTTTGCACCCATCAAGCTTTGTAGGAAAAGATCATTTCTGAGGGTGACTCATGTGGACCTGGCTGCCACTTAACTGAAAAATATGTGTGTGTGTGTGTGTGTGTGATGTGGTAAAAAATTAGCTGGATCTATTGGGTAGCAATAGATAATGTAGGGAAAAAATGTTAAAAATATGTGAATGGCTCTCTCTAGTGATACCCTGAAATGAGGATGTTTCAGGGCAATGTGGGCAAATGATCTGGGAAATTAAGTTTTTCCTGGGAACCAGTGAGCTGTTAATATTTATCTTCTGGATTTCAGGCTGGGGATCTCTATCAGAGCTGTAGACACCAGTTGTGTTACTCTGCAAACGGCTGCATGTTTTACACTGCTATCTGAAAGGCACAAAGGACTCTGCCAGTCATGGTCTGTCCACCTCCAGCCCCACGGACAGCTGTGGTGAGTCAGAGATACAGCGGTTTGGGAACAACCTGTGAAACAACCCTTATTGTTGTTTAATATTTTTGCTTATTAATATTTTTGTTTGCTTGTTTTTGCAGTGTTATTGTTAAGCTAGATGAGTTCCCCAACCCAGGTTGCCAGGCAGCTGTCCCAACCCTGTCAGGAGCAGGTCTGAGGGGCAGGAGCAAGTCAGCAGGGAATGGAACTGGGAGCTACATCAGCTGGCTCTGCTATTTAAAGGAGTTCTGCATTTCAGAATCAGCCCCTGAACTCTAGTAGCAGCTTTGATGTTGCAACTTATTGTCTGGTTAGCTCAGCCAAGGCATGTGGAAACATGGACATGGGCAAGTTCCTGATGGTGAAAGAAGAAAGCTCTCTTCAGCTTCTGCAGAGCTGAGCACATGGCCAGAGCTGGGAGGCTTTGAAGGAAGGAAGTCATATGCTTATCACGCAGCCACTGGTGCTTCCTGGCTGTCTTTGTCATGAGCTGACAAGAGGACTGAAACCAAAAAGGAAGAGAGCTTCTTGAAAGATTCAGAACTCAAGAACTTAATCAGCTAAATTCCTTGCCACCAATGGGGCTGGGAAGATCAGAGTGTGTCACCTTTGTCAAGGTGCACATTTTTAATAGGACATTGATTGCTTTGGTAGCTTTATCAGATCTGAAATCCCAACTTCACAGGCAAAATCTTTAGAATAATATACAAGTAAATCCTTGGTCTTGTAGTACTTCAAAATAGAACATCCTGTGATTAACAGTCTCAGGGGTATGTCCTTGAGGCACTCTGATATTTAAAATGCCACATAC
The DNA here is from genome assembly GCA_013400835.1 of Zapornia atra. Classification (NCBI taxonomy): domain Eukaryota; kingdom Metazoa; phylum Chordata; class Aves; order Gruiformes; family Rallidae; genus Zapornia; species Zapornia atra. The sequence continues at coordinate 267,238 of VZTU01000978.1, forward strand.
ACTCCTGAGGCTCTGGCAAAGGTAGACTAAGGACAATCCAGGAATTCCTGACTCCTAATGCTGTTCTCTTTATTTGGCCTCAGCCTGATGTTTTAATAGGCTGATATTGCAAAGAAATTCTCCCTAGTAGAGAAGCTGGGGAATGTACCTTGGTCTTGGTGCCTGAATTTCACTAACATGTATTTTTAAACCATTATATTCAGGCTTTTAAAGTGTGATTATCATTCTAGAAACAGTTTACGTTGGGAAATTCATTGTAGCAATATTAACTTTCTAGTCATCTAGAAAATAAAATAACCCAAGTGCAGTGATGGCTAGTTGTAAATCACAGATGAGTTTAAATTCCAGTAAACTGCCCAACCCAAAAGCAGTGGTCCTGCTGGGAAATGTGTGAATCTCAAGTTGGCAGCACTCAACCAAAAAAGTCATTGGTGTGGTATTTACTTAGAGAAAGAAGAATTTTTTTAAAAAACCTGTTTTGTGTTGCCTCCTAGTAGTATTTATAGCTGTTAGCACTAACTTTTCAAGCTAAATCAACATTCCAGCCAATGGAGTTTTGAAAAAAAATCAGTTTCTTTTCATCTGAGATTAGGATGCTGATCTTGTTAAGATGAAGAATAGATGGATGATATTGTAAATTAATAAATCATTAATTAAGTTGCTGTGGGACAAATAAGAAGTGATCATTGTATGGAGAAGTAAACAGTGGTGTTAATTTTGGATGCAGGGACAGGGAGGTGATTGTCCCTCTCTACTCTGCCCTCGTGAGGAGCACCTGCCCTACAAAGAGAGGCTGAGGGAGCTGGGCTTGTTCATCCTGGAGAAGAGAAGGCTGCGGGGGGACCTCATTGCAGCCTGCCAGTCCCTGAAGGGAGCTGATAAGCAGGAGGGGATTCAACTTTTTAATAGGGTAGATAATGGCAGGACAAGGGGGAATGGATTAAAACTAAAGGAAGGAAGGTTTAGATGAGATATTAGGGGGAAGTTCTTTGCAGAAAGAGTGGTGAGGGGCTGGAACAGGCTGCCCAGAGAGGTGGTGGATGCCCCTGTCCCTGGAAGTGTTCAAGGCCAGGTTGGATGGGGCCCTGGGCAAACTTGTGTAGCTCCAGGCCTGGAGGTTGGTGTCCCTGCCTGTGGCAGGGGGGTTGGAGCTCTGTGATCCATGGGGTCCCTTCCAACCCAGACCATTCTATGATTCTATGAGGCTTGTGCTAGCTTATTGCAGTGTTAACATTGGCAAATAACTGTCCAGCTCAACATGGTTTCATGGCTTCCTTCTACTGCTTATTGTTGAGGGAGAGAAATTGCAACTCAAAAATGCTGAATGTATTCAGATCTTTGGTCTGTCATTAGAGATGCTTTATTGTTTGGAGAAACTCTGACCTGCTGGTTAATGTGTTCATTCCATGGCATCCAGCTCCTATGGTTAACTCTATAGCAACGTGAGATTGAAGAAGTCCACCTGAAAGAACCTCAGAAACAGCATTTGAGACTCTCCTGTGGGAATTCATGGCAAGAATTTTCAAAGGGAAAGATTTGTAGGTTAAATTCAGCAAATTAATGATCAAAGTTTCTGAAGATCTCTTGAATTACTGATTTTCTTTTAAACATCACAAGCTTACTGCTCCAGGTAAGACTAATTAGCTAATGAAGACAGGAGAGAATTGCTGAGGAAGGTATGGAGAACAAAAGCTTATTAAAATTTAACAATAAGATATCACTGTTTCATGTAATATCTGTTATGTTGATTACTTTTAGTGACAACATCCCAACAGGTTGGTTTTTTTTTTCTAATGATGCAGAAGTGCCAGGTACTGTAGGCTGGGTTCATTATATCAAGGAAACTATGCAGCAGAACTTGAGGGAGCAAAAACCTATAAAGTTATCAATTAGTCAATAGGCTTAAAACCCAAAGTTGTGTTATTGAAATATGATACTTTTTTGACTGAGATTGTTTTGGATATCTGATGAGTGGAGGTCAGAAAAGAATTTGTGGAAGAAAAGCCCATGTTTTTCCTTAGTTTCCACTGGTTTAAAAGAACCCATAATGTTGATTGCTGGGAGGCCATGACATGGAAAGCATTACTATTTCTGCATCCCTATTTCTGCTCCCGTTTTCCTTCTCTCAAGAGATGTTTTACTAGAGATGGGCTGCAGACTATATAGATTAGATAACCAAATGCTGCTATTCCCCTGTTATGCAATTTAATTTTAGTCATGGACTTAGCTTATGACTGAAAAAGTCACAAGTACCATTGAAAGGCAAAGAACAGGAAGATATGGTCAGTGTTGACTTGTAGTTACTTTTCCACGCCTCATCTGATAGTTATTATTTGACCCTTTCACCTCCCATTATTGGAATATTTCTCTGACTTTCCTTACTAAAATCTTTCAAGTTTCATTTCTATAGCTGGATCATGTTCCTAGTGAAAGTTATCAGAAGTCTGTATGATTCGTGCTTTTTATAGAACATATATATAATTATATACTACATGTAGCATATAGTCCATTAACTGCATGATTCTTCAAACCCTTTTTCCACACATCACTGTGCCTCATTGCCACCAAAATTCTCCCTGCATCTTGTTTTTGGAGTGCCTCACATTTTTTTCTTCTCAAACTATGTAGAGATTCTGTAGATAACTGTGTATGGAGATAATATTTGTATAAAAGAAAGAGGTATCATAATGTTAGGCAGAAAAAAGACCAATTTTTCAAGACAAAACTTTTATTGACTTGTAAAATTTAACAGCTGTGATAGCACAGAACATGTGTCTGTGTGGGAGGGGGGTCTTGTGAAAGATTACATTATTTGGGGATTAGAAAATCTGAGAAACATCTGGTGAACAAATGGGTCCCACTGTAGAGTTAGCTCTTCAGCAGTATCATTAACTGCACTACTAGATGCTCCCAGTGCCAGTGAGTCCTCACCAGTTGGTGGTTATAAAGGGGAGCTGAGGTCAATGTGGTGAGTGGGTCATCATAGACATGAGTGTGGGAGAGTTACTATGGTATAGGAAACGTAATTTTCATTACATGTGCTTTTAATGGAGCAATTTATTAGGTTCTGGGATAATGGGGACCCTAAGATATTTATGTGGCACTCAGTGACAGAGAGTCAGTTGACTTAAGGGGAAGACTCCAAATGCCTCATCCTGTGCAGAACACATTGTCCCTGACTGCTGTCAGTAGTACCCTACAAGCAGCATGAGTCTCTGCTCTTGAGTCTTACAGCAGGATAATTTCTTCTTTGGCTGGAGTTAATGTCTTGTGTTTCCAGTTCTGTAATTTCAGACTCTCCAATTGGATAATTAACACACATTTAGATTCTGGCAGGCGCAGAACTGGACCCATTTGTGGCAGCTGCCTTAGGCCATTTCCAGCAATGCTGTCAAGGGTGCCAGTGGCTAGAGAGAAGCAAGGCTATAGCGTGTTACATGATTTGTGAGACTCTGCCAGGTTGGTGCAGGGAACTCTAGAGGAATCCATGGGCCTCCTTTTGCCCACTCCTTTGCACCAAATGCACCTCTCTGCTGAGCCTTTCTTCAATTTGTGGACATTGTCTCTGATCTTTGATAACCTGATGCATACATATTGCTCCAACAGCTTAGATATCTCTTTTCTCATGACAAAGATGTGCAGATGTCCCAGTCCCCATATGTCAGGCTCTCAGAGCGTTGTTTCCATTTCACCTTTAACAAATGAGCAAGTGCTTGTGAATGGCTTCTCTAAACCCCATCAACATTAAGTATGTTTTTCAGCAGTCACACCTGTGATCTACTTGCTGTCTTCTTTCTGTCTCACTGCTTCTTCATCATTTTGGTAGCCTTCAAGCAGTGTGTAATTTCAGTCACACAAAATAGGTCTGTGTATAGCAACCAACCAGATAGACTGGATGGAGGCAACTCCTGCTGTACACAGCAGAAAATAGAGTAACTTTAAGTACAAAAAGCATTTCAAGTGGCTTAAAAATTGCTTTATTATGAATTATAGACTACTTTTGCTGTCCTGATAATGGGAAACACCATCCACTGTGATTCGTTGTAGCCAAGCAGCATCAACTTCAGAGAGAAATGGGACAAAAGGGAAACTGCTCCCTTGGTAATGGGGTATTTTGTGTGGGCAAGCAGTGTGGCTATAATCAGTTATTTTACTCTGCTCATTCAGATCTGCTCTTTTGACATGGAAGTTATATACTATGTATTAAAAGTAAGTTAAAGAGCATCTGAATAATTGAAGCGAGGAGTAACAGGTGTTAAACAGAGAATATAATCCTGACACATCCACAGCTCTTGAACTGATTAAGTTTAACAAAACATCATAAAAACAGAAGTAGCATAAAAATCTCACCTTTTCACAAATGGGGATGAGGGCTTTCTAAACTGTGAAACCAAAGACAGACTCCTCAGGTGCCATTTTATAACAACCTGTAAATTTGGGTACCAAACCATTCAGGAGATGAACCCAGCTGCTGAGACAGCTTCCTCTCTGTCTCATGTTTGACTGACCCCACAGGGAGCCATGGGAGATAGATCTCACTGGGCTTAATTCAGTCCTCATGAGTACGTACCTCTGCAACATCCCATATTAATTGAGAGTGTATTTTAGCAGGAAAATCTCTCATGGTGGAAGATGAATGAAGAGAAAGCATTACAGATTACCATTTCTTTTTGGATGTGTGCTAAAATTCAATCAGGTCAGTATGCCACGTGGTGCCATTTAATTTAAATTGAATTAATCAATAGAGCACATTAGGCACATCATTTTAATATTGTCTTGGTAAAATCCTTGGCCTGTAGAAGTCAAGGACAAAGCTCCTGGACATGGTGGTGAGATGACACCATGACATTAGCTCTTTTGCAAAATTAATGCAGCAAAATAAATTGCTTCTTTCCTCCCTTGTCATTCTTCAGATTTTGGACCACTGCCATCTGCACAAGCATCCTCCATGTTCTGCTCTCATTTTTGGAGCAAGGGTATTGCAGAGGTTTGCAATGGGGCTTTAAAAACCTGTCTGTCTCTCTCTTTCTTACTATTTCTTTCTCCTGTTGAGAAAGTTGCTTAGTTAATTCATAATTTAGGTCTTCATTTGCAAACAGAGTGACAGAATCTGCCTCCTTTGACCGTGTTCTGAAGATATCACATTGGAGCAACCCAGGTGCTCCACAAAGCATGCCCAAGCCTGGGGAAAGAAGGGCCAGGTTCTTGTGTGTATAAATGATATTGAATTTATTTTTTCACCTCTGTGTACCCTCTCACTTTATATGTTTTGTTTTGCTGGTCCGATTCCACAAGCAAAACACTACTGCTACCTGTCATTGCTTTGCAATGCCCAGCTCAAGAGTATTGCCATTTTCCTTGGAAATTTCATTTTGTTTCAAGGGAAAAGATGCTTTTTTCACTATATGGACAAGAAATAGAAATTTGTGGCCATCACTCAAAGCTCTCCACTTTGAGACATGCATTTTTATTTTAAGTTAATTGATTAGTTATAATGATGGATGATGAGGACAAACTTGGGTTCCCGGAGGGCTATTCTAGCCTTGCTGGAGCTGGAGTTTAACATTTATTGGTAAATAAATGGGCAGAACTTTAATGACTTGAACAAGTATATGAAGAGAATTGGACAGTCACAAAGGATCTTGGGAAAACTGAATTCAGCTTTGCTTATCCATATGAGTTAATTTCAATCATGGAGAGGTCTCTATTGAATGACTTAGACATCCCATCGTCTTTTATTTATGAGGTCTGCAGGGTCTATTATATTATCTTATAATTTCCATTCTGCCTCAGGTCAAATGCAGATTTCTATAGTACTCAGAGAACTAATAGTGGGAAAGATTTGTTTCCAAATGAACCAGAGGTGGTTCTGCACCAGAGACTGTTGTATGTTATATATGTGAAACTAAGTCTGTAGAACTTTCCTGTTTTAATTTTCTCTCTACTGCCTGCTTTAGTTATTTCCAACTCTCTGTCTGAAATTTTTCCCTACCCTTGTAAATCATAGAAGAGATATTTGAGAGATTATTTTTTCCTGTTGGGTAAAAATAGTCATAGCTAAAAGGTTTACTTCACTTGTTTATATCTGGATTATTTTTAAGCCTTTTGTTACAATTCTGATTTCATTGTGGCAGCATGTGCTGCATAGTCTGGCAGTACAGATCCAGGGGGTTAGAGTTGGGCATTATGTAAATACTATATTTATTTTAATGGGAACATATTATTTTTTTAAATATGCTTGTGGAGATAAAAGGAAAATTCTGTGAATGTAAATTTGGCCCGCTGAATAGTCATTTAAAAAGAGTGACTGGAAAGTGACATGTGTACCCTTTTTAACTTGTATAACATTGAGAGCCTTAGAAATTTTAGCATCATTCATGTTAATACATCAAAGTATTGCTGGTTTAACTCAAATCTCTCTGAAATGCTAATCTGCACCCTTAACTTTAGTGGAATGAACATACAGATGGTTCTTCTAATTACTTGGAAAAAGAAAAGGGGATGATTTCCTTTAATGATTTCCCCTTCTTTCCAGACTGAAAGCAGTTCCAGCTCTTCCCTCCAGCTAATCTGACGATTAAAAGATGCCTTTGTCTTGCTTTCAGCTATTGAGGCTTCATCACAAGTTGTTAAAACTTTCCTTCATGAAGCGAGGTGTGAACCCAGGGCTATGTAGGTTTGGTTCAGAGGTCATGTGAAGGGGAGTTACAACCTTGAATATTTAAAGCCAGAATGGAGGGGGTGTGTGTGGTGTATTTTCATCACCTCATGTTATTGTGCAAAGATGGGTTTTTAGGGTTCAAATCAGAGTTTGAATCTTGGATGCAGAAGGTCATTGATCAGGGCATAGACCCCAGGTATTCAGGATCCAGACTTATGGCAGGTCCATTTTCCCAAGGATACAAACTAAGAGACTTGAAGCACATTTCTAGAGCTGTTGACTTCACTGCTGATTTTTTGGGGTAACACGTGCTTCAGAGGAACTGGAGGAAAAAAGTTTAAAGCTTTTGATTTTAAGGAACAGAACTTTACAAACTCTATCCTGAAAAATGAGACCCACATGCTAGAAACAGCTGGTTTGATCACTGGTCTGTTGGCCCACTACTCCTCTGTGCTTTTGGATCACAGTGGTGCAGTTATATGACAAGCTATTTTCATTGACAGGGATGTTGTCCATCCAGGTGGGTCCATGCCAGCTGATACATGTGAGGGACAAACCTCCTGCTGTCAAGGTTCATGTGGTGTTACCTGAGAAGGTCTTTGTTCTGCCTGAGAGCATGGCTAAGCTGATGCCTGTGGCTGAGAAGAAGATGGTGAATTTGGGTATGCACATCACTCTGTTTATGGCCTCTATCTTCAGAACACAAAGGTGAGTTTCATGTCTCCTGCCTTCTTTCATCTCAGAGCCCTGTCCTTGTGTGCTAAGGCTGGCTGGTGTAAACTAGAACAAGACTGGGGAGCAAAAAAGGAATAGACTTGATTTCTTCTGGCTCATGGCTGGATGCAAGCAGAGTAACCCTTTAGCTCTTTTCTGAAGGCTGAGACCCTTAGCCTTGCTTAGAAAACTGTGTATCAATGCCAGTGTCATCCCACAACTCTTTCAATAATTAAACTTAATTCAACATGGCATCAAGCTGTTCCTGTTACTTCAGGATTTCAAAGAATGTTATAAATTACCATTTGATGGTGTATTTTTCTGGCTATCCTAGAAGCTCTTGTGGATATTTTTCAATTAAAATACTCAGTGGGAACAACAACAAAAAGAGCAACAAAAGAGCTTAAATAATTGTAGCTACTCCATTTCTTCTGAACTTCTACATAGACACCTTATTTAATCATTCCCTACCAACAGTACTTTCTGTTCTGTTTTTGAGGTGCACTGCTATTCAAAAGAAAAGGATTTGGGTTCATGACTGTAAAAAGGCTGTTTCAGTGCCTAGAGAGACTAGTTGTGAGGTCAGAATTCAGTGGGTTCTTTCCCCTTCATTTTCTATTAACCAGGATGTTGTATAATGTTTTTGCTAAGTAGAACTCTAACCAGGCTTAAAAGCTTTTTTTTCCCTACTAGAACCAAAAAATAGGAACCATTACTAATATAGGACATTAGTTTGGGCTTTTTAGAAAGTAGAATAGTGTGGGCATCTTCAGAAAAGGCTTTGGAGGAGTTTGTTGTCCAGGGCTGTGTGTTTTGATTTTGTCTACTTTAATGCAGGTTTTATGGTGTTGAAAAAGAAACAGGGGAAGGGAAGAATGGTTAATTAGCAACAGTTGCCTTACCTTCCTGTGGAGTCATGACACTTCACACAGTAACAGCGAAAGGTGGCTTGCCTAGGTAGGGTATCAGCAGATCTGGATTCCCTTGTCAGTTCTAGCAGTAAGATCTGTCCTGTTTCAGGGGAAAAATACCCAGGCACAGCTTCATCCTCCCCAGCAGGGAGGTGACAGTGATCTTTGCTTGCTGTCAGAAAGACATGTTCATTATCGTGCATAAGATGTCATGAGCTTCTTGGCTTGTTACATTTGCAGTGATGAAGTTCTGTCTTCTGTTTGGGCAGGTCTTACTTTGCTCAGTAAGTCATGCCCACTGCACTTCGTTCTGAGTACCTGGAGTACTAGTACAGCAATAGGGTTACAAATAATGAACGAGTCCTGTGTAGCCTATATCAGCTCACTTCTATGGAGCTTTTGCATTTTAATCTGATCAGGATAGAGTTCTCATGATTCACTACTACTAGAAATGAAAAATCTGAAACAAACCCTACATTTCTGGATAGGGAGGACATTTTCCTGCAAAGATGAAACAAAATCTGTGTAAGGTGATGTAAGAATTGTAAGCATCTGGGACATAGTAGACCTCACAGGTTTTAGCCATGCTTGCTTCATGTATTAAATATCAGGAAATACTGCCCTTGAGCCATTAGTTATTTTCACATTGCAGTGTTTTACTGCAAGGTTTTAGCAAAGCCAACAGAATGTAGAATCCCAGGTTAAGGTTTGCACATGCTTTTGTTAATGAGTATGATGAAGTAAACATTCATAAAGCAGTGGAGTTGACTTGTTTAATGAAACAGTAGGCACTGTGTTGGTGTTCAAGTTGACATTAGTCACACAGAAAAGAGGAAAGAATGAATCTGCTGTGTAAAAAAAAAGTGGCAAATTTCTGCCTCAAGCAGCATATCTCTGGGCAGAGCAGCCACAAGAGAGGAGCAGTGATGGGACCACCTTTAGCTGTAATTCACCATCATCAGGTGGTTGTCACCCTGAAAGTAGTGACATCTGGTGACAGACATTTAGAAATCAGGCAAGGTAAACCAGATTTTTTTGTGTGTAGCATAAAAACTTCTGTGGAATAATGGCTAAATTCTGGGATAGATATTTATTATACACACTGCACGTTCAAGTCTTCTAATCAATGGTTGTTCAATCAATGAATCCATTGAAAACAAGAGTGTTCATAAAATTAGAGCTAAACTGCTGCCTATATGCTTGACAAAACCCATACATGAAAACAATTCTCCATCACAAACGTGTCATGAAATGAACAAAACACTTCTTAAAGTGGAGTTTTAGGGAAAAGCTATTTGGAGACTGAACTTTTAATCTAATAGCAATCAGATAATGTTTTTTTAATCTAATAGCAATCAGGTCAGGTATAGTATTTATAGGGAATAATAAGACTAACATGAGCTGAGGAACGATACAGATGGGGCTGGATTCCTGCTTCATAAGAGTCATTAAACAGTGGAAGAGTATCCAAAGGAAGGGCTGAAAGAGGTGAGCCAGAAGGAATCACCCAGTAATGGAAGTCTGATGGTCTTTTTCAAACTTTTTAGATAAAAATATAGGGAAAAGCCAGCAGAACTACAGAGAAGCATTAAAGAAAAGGACAGGGGACAACCTCAGCAATGTTGGAATCTGCAGCAAAATTCATGTTGATTTTCATAAAAGAATCACAAGTCAGTTGTATTGCCTTTTATAACCAGTGCTACATATATCAGAATACCTTGAAAGAATAAGCAACAGAAGTGGTATGTGGGAGTAAGTCACAGCAGTGGGAGTCATCATGAAATGATTGTTCCCTTTCTATGTTCCTCTAATTTCTTCCACGTTAAGCCCTTTCTGCTCCATATTTTGCTCCTCTAACAGCGGACGCATCAATGGCTGCTGTGAGTGACACTGTGTGCAGCAGGGAAAAGCAAGCAGCCAAATTCTGCTGTGGAAGAGAAATGGAGACAAAGAAGGTGAATAAACCCGGATGCTGAAGCATAACTAAAATGGATACAACACATACACACACCCACAGAGTGAGAGAATAGCCCTGACAGCAAATATAGAGCTGTACATTTGGAGGGAGGGGATGTGATGATAAACCAGGAACCACCCTGGCTATGCTGAAATCATCTTTTACTTTTTTTTTTTTAATATCACTTCTTCAGTCTAATTGTAACTGCTGAAAACATGCATAAGGCTTCATTAGAAGTTCTGTTAGGTTGCTTTTAACTCCTGTTGATGTGAGTTATTAAAGTCCAATTTCTCTTCCCACTCTCCCCCCTTTTTTTTTTCAAGCAGGAGTTTGCATGAGAGAGCAGAACAACACATTTCCAAATAGTGTTCTTATCTCTATATAATGTTATCATGCAAATTATAGTCAAATTAGATGACAGTCCTCCAGACAAACCTTTACTATTAAGAGCTTTCAAAGCTCCAGGGCAGATTGGTGTTAGTGGGATAGTTAATTAAATGGAAGTTGGATTTTTATTACTTTACATAAACAACTAAGAGCAGCTGGAATCATGTTGGTCCTCTGGGTTTTTTTTTTCCCCTTTTGTTTGACAAATACTAACTGAACTCATCCCTCCATGAAAACATCAAATTTACTTATGTAAACTTAGGTAGCTGGTGCTCTCTCCTGCCCTTCACACATCACCAGGGCAGATGGGCACTTTGGGATAATGCAGGAAGCAGGGAATGCTTTTTACCTCTCTAGCTCCTGGGGAGAGAGCCCCTTCGGGTGCGCAGGGTTCCGTACAGCCCCTGGCCTGCCCGCGCCTCATGGCTGATGCCAAGCTGCTCTGTGTGCAGCAGGCATTTTGCGTGGGCTAAGCGAGTGCCCAGTCACGGGGAGGGATTTTCTGGGAGTCCTGCCTTTGCCTTTCAGGGGTGCTCTGGGCTGACCCACCCTAATCACGCCGGGAGGGGACACAGAAGGGTGAAGCCGTGACCCTTCCCCCGAGCCGCCGGAGCGAGGTGCGGTAGCTGTCCGTGGTGCTGCAGCACCTCCCGGCCAGCCCGGGGGAGCCAGGCTGCGGGGGTGCTTTCCTCTTGAAGGTGTTCAAAGCCCAGCAGCACGGGAGTGCAGAGGGGAACGGGTTCTCCGAGTGATGTACAGCAGTGTCACGGACCAGGCAGCGTTTTCCCCTGTCGCTGCAAAGACTCAAGGCTCAGCAGTCAGGCTAGTATGGCCAGTAGGTCTGGGGCAACTGGTTGTGCCCTTGTACTCGGCATTGGTGAGGCTGCACCTCTACTATGTCCAGTTCTGGGCCCCTCTCTACAAGAAGGACATTGAGATCCTCGAGCAAGTCCAGAGGAGGGCAACCAGGCTGGGGAAGGGGCTGGACTGTAAATCTTATAAAGAGCGGGGGGTGTTTAGCCTGGAGAAGAGGAGGCTGCGGGGAGGCCTTATCACCACCTACAACTACCTGAAAGGAGGCTCTAGAGAGGAAGGAGAGGGTCTCTTCAGCCAGGTAACAGGAGATGGGACAAGGGGAAATGGCCTCAAGCTGCACCAGGACAGGGCCAGATCAGATGTGAGGGAAAAGTTCTTGACTGAAAGAGTTGTGGGGATGTGGAACAGGCTGCCCAGGGAGGGAGTTGAGTCACCATCCCTGGATGGGTGTAACAGACGGGTAGATGAGGTACTTAGGGATATGGTTTAGCATAGGACAGGAACGGTTGGACTTGATGATCTTAAAGGTCTTTTCCAACCTGGTGATTCTGTGATTTCTTGGCAGCCCACTTCTACACTGGGGCGAAACTGCACGTGTGACCCTGAGGGTATAGTGTGACCCTGGTTCCTGGATGTTTACATCTGCAGGGAACATTTCTAATACTAAGTTTCTCCAGGGCTCAGCATTCAATTTGCAAATGTTTCTGGAAGCTAATTCCCACAGTCTCTTTTAGCTTGGGGCATGTACCAGTATTGCACTCTACTTCAGGGCTTGTGAGCAGAGAAGAAATGCCAGTTTTTCTGAGGGGTAGGAACTGTTGGATCTGATGCATATGCAAATCTGCCTTCATACTTTTTCACTTTAATCCTTCCTTGTAAGAATACCCTTTCAGCCTTTACATCAAAGACACTCACATATCTTTTCCCAGGTTAGTCCTGACTTAACAATAGATAAATTTTTAAAGAAGTAAGCACACTTTACCATGATATGTCAGCACTATTGCCTCAAATCATAATTATTAATGAAAAAGGAACCTTATAGCTCTGATATTTCTAAAGATTTCACCCAGGTTTTTTTCCTAGTGTTGTAAAACCTGTCTAGGGGAATTCTGTAATGTTGTTCCAAAAGTGGGCTCGTTACCTGGTGTGCAGTATGCCAATACACAGAGGAGAGGTATTGGATTTATTCCATGTCTGCACAGAGATGGGTGCTAGGTGGTAACTCCACAAAACCAGCACCCTACACACAGCATCTGCAACATATTGATCCTGTTACTGGATTAGAAAGACCCACCTAAATTACCACTAATTGGTTAGTAATTACTGCATCATCTACTATTGGTCAAGCATAGTCAAATTATCAGGCATGCTCGTTAAAGGTGTGTGAGTGTAATGTGTGTAGTCCTTTAATTGGGTGGGTGGACGACAACTCCCCTGTTACCTTTGCCATTCCCTGAGGTACTGCCCATTTTTGTTGACTTCATTCCTCTCTGGCCATCACCCAGCTCTCACACCTGCTGGGGCAGGATGCCTCCTCTTTATCGGTCCTTCTGCTCTTCTCCAAGGACACCTTTTAACAAAGCATGCTCCTTATCAGTCCTTAGTCCCTTCTTCAAAAGTGGTGTTGTTAGCAAAGCAAGTTAGTACACTGAGCCCTAAATTAAACAGTGACTGAGCACTCACCCAAACATATTTCTATCCCTGTGAAGTGGAAAGTTCTACTTCATAGATACCAAAGACTGTAACTCTCTCTACACTATTAAGGGTACTAACATGCAAAGGCTTTGTTTTGGTGATGTTTTACAGAAGGGCCTGTAATACTGATCTTGAATTCTATCAATGTCTGTCCAGACAACTGGGAGATGGTGAGACTTGTTTACCCTGTCCTTACTTCTCAGCAAAGTTCTGCCTTAGCATGGTCAATGAATAAATTCAGCATAAATACCCCTTGATTCATCAGAGAGTTTAACCTACTTGTCCCATGCTTAGAAATTAAATAAAAAAACCCACCCACCCCAAAAAATCTAAACAACAAAACCCACCAGACAACCAAAAAAACAAACACAAAACCCTCACAGCAAAACCTAACATTAAAAAAAAATCAGGTCAGCTTCTTTGTTGGCCATTCATTCCTGCATGGGTTTGGCTGACAAAGGAAATCTAAGGGGGGGTGGGGAAGTGAGGGGATGAAGTCTTCTTCTATAAAGTCTTTGGGTAGCACTCTTGCAAGAAGGCAGAGAAAAAAGAATCAGTGATTGTACTGATTGAAGTGCCTTGGGGCTGAAATGTTTTTAGAGTGACTCTGCTGACCCTGCCTTACTCTCTACTTTGTAGATTGGCTGCTCTGAGCTGGTGCCAAGATCAGCAACAGTAAAAGTTCATCGGCAAATGTTGAAGTGCTGCAGTTGATCCGCACAGGCAACAGTTCACAAATCTTCACATCAAAAAACCACAGAGAACAGAAGAAAGAAACATCATAGAACTTGGTCTCAGCTGTGCCCATGTGTCTGGTTGTGCAAGTATATAGATTTTAATTCTATCTTTTCAATATTATCAATGGGAATACTGTTGAAAGAGCTGATAGTGGAGTTATTTTTGAGTAGGAATGAGTGAAGTCCAAAGTCTAAATCTGTGTTGATGTGTGATGGAGAGGAACCTCCTGAAGTCCAAGCCCCATACAAGTAATCATACCACATGCATGTGATAAATGGATCAAGCTTTCTATCAAGCTTTCTGTTAAAAGCAAGTGGTTTTCCCCCACATAATACCTTGATAGTTCCAAAAGCCAGCATTTTCAAGGGGCAATTTGTTTCCCTCCCACTTAGAAGTGTTCTACTTTCCATCCTGAATTTGCCCATGGTGAATATGTTCTTTCATTAGTATTGTTCCTTAGCTTAAATGTGTCTTTACCTTCCCTAGCATTTACCATCTTCCCCGGTGTTTTTAAAGAATACAGTGCAATTCTGCTCCAGTGAGTGCACACTTCTAGCAAGAAATTGTCCAGAGATTGTAAGAAAATAGAGACAACTCCACCCTGGAATCTGACACAAAGTAGCAGATTTTTTTTTTCCTTGCACTTTCAAATGCACTGCCATCTCTTTTGTATAGATAGACCTGCAACAAAATTCACTGCATCCTAAACCTTAGTGAAAAGGCTTATTATCCAGTGACCTTGATCCTGGCTTTCATGACAAGTTTTTCCTCTGTAACGATATCACACGTCCTCCCATTCCCCTTGAGGTTCTTCAAAGTTTCTCTCTGTAATTGTGCAGTCATCTGCCATATAATCTTGGGTTCCAAACTTGGTGGTTCTATCGAAGTCAGTTGGTGTGGTCCTGATTTTTTTGCTGACATCATAAAATGAAAGTGGATAGTCAGTCCCAAACAAGGTTCTGGAGGAGCAGGAATAGTTACTGTCTTCTGGTCCAATTCCTTCAAAAATGTTGCTGTTCTTTGCCTACCTCACAGTTCTTTAAAGGCAGAAGAAAGCCTAAATAATTGAAGGTAGGGCCTACTAGCTTAAGAAGGGCTTAGCTTAGGGCTACGAAGATGATTAGGGGCCTGGAACATCTCCTGTATGAGGACAGGCTGAGAGAACTGGGACTGTTTAGTTTGGAGAAAAGAAGACTTAGGGGGGAGCTAATTAGTGTTTATAAATATCTTAGGCATGGGATGCAGGGGGAATTGGCCAGCCCCTTTTCAGTGTCTGTGGGGACAGGACAAGGGGCAATGGCTGTAAACTGGAGCACAGGAAGTTCCGCACCAACATGGGGAAGAACTTTTCCCCAGTGAGGGTGACAGAGCCTTGGGACAGGCTGCCCAGGGGGTGTGGAGTCTCCTTCTCTGGAGAGATTCAAGCCTCATCTGGATGCCTATCTGTGTAATATGAGCTGGGGAGCTGCTTTGGCAGGGGGGTTGGACCCGATGATCTCTGGAGGTCCCTTCCAACCCCTGCGATTCTGTGATTCTGTGATTCTGTGAAGTACTGTTGGGCTTTGCAAGTACAGCTGCTAAGATCAGATCTCATCCCTGGATCGTGCTGGTTGAGTTGGGAGCTACAGAGATGATTAGACATGCATGTAAGGAACAGCATTAGTGCTTCAAGAGGTTTGCCGCTTTCTGAGGGTCACACAGGAACTTCCAATGTTTGTTCTCAAAGTGGCTGTACAAAGTTGGACAGGTTAGCAGAAGAGATCGTGAAAGCTCAGCTGCAAAATGTTTCTGTGAAATCTTGGTTCTCTTTAGCTATAACATTTTCCATTGACTCAAGGAAGAACGGGGTTTCAATTAGAGACTAATCAGCATTCCTATGTGTGGCACCCCTACACACTTGGAATGTCAGAACAATTCGAATATGACAGTAATGCAGTTCCTGTGACCTTTTCTCTTTTAATGAGGAAAATTACGTGTGTGAAATAGACTTAGTTCAGGAAGAACCTTGTCACCTAGCCTAGGAAATTCTGAACAAGATTAATGTTTGCAATTTTAAAAGGAGGAAAAGAGGATTTCTTTGGGGTAAAATGCTGAAATACCTTTTCAATTCAAGCCCCTATTAAATATTATCTTTCCAGGTCTTGGCTGTAGACTACAGTTGAACTGAAGATATTTTCTGCCTGAAGCCAAAACAAATAGAAAATAACAAAGAGAAACAGGATGGGAGCCTTCAAATGGAAGGTGTACTGGTTACAGGCTTCAGGGGTGAAGAAAACACATTTAAAGGTAAGAGAAAATGCAGGAAGATTGCTTGGTACAGCTTTAAATAAAAACTAAAAAAACCTCTCAGGTTACTTAGAGGTTTTTGTGACCTAAGCATTAAGGTGCTCATGAAGGCTACTCTAGATGATATTTTGCTTGATTTTTATTCCCACATAGGGAAGTATGAACCTTTTCCTCTTAGGAAAACAATGAGGATATTTATTGAATCAACTGTGCAGCTTTTGGGAATGAAACAGAAAAATCACATAGTTAAAAATGTGTTTTTCAATTATTAGTGTGCACTGATATTACTGTGAGATTTCTGTCCTAGCATGAGCCTGGCAATTTCAGAAGGATGTGGGCAGTATGAAGGCCAGTTGCATATGCTCCCAGTTCATTTTTCTATGCCTTTTTTCTTATACCATGTCCATGTCCAAAGCCTACAGCAACCCTGCTTCAGTAGGATTTAAATCAGACTAGACTTTTCTCCCACGTGAAACAATTGCATTTATAGGTTTCAGGAGTTACTTTTGCAGCCTGTTGCTTATCACCAAATAGTACTGTTGCACAGGGTGGTAAAAAAAAGCAGTAGGAATCCCCCTTTCTGTTACCTCTTTGCAATCTCTACCCTCAGGCTCTTCTCCAATTCTGTGTTTGGATATGCAGAGATAAATAAGTACTGTATTCCCCTAGGTCCCATCCAGCTCAGATGGGTGAGATTGGACTCCAAAGTGGATATAATATCCTATTTTCTTGTGTGGGTCATGTGTAGGTTACTGCACCCATGCAGTGAAGGATGGCACACCTGAGCAATGCAACTACATGTTTGTTCTCCCCTCGGGCTGGAATTATTGCTGTATTCCAGCCCATAGTATAATCTAACCATAAATGTGGTTATGTACAGGCATAGAGTCAGCCTATAGGAAGTTTGAAATGCCCATCCATCATAAGCAGTTGTGGGAGAACAGCTCCAGCGTGAGCAAGGGTGACACAAGACTACCTTCTGTTTTAGGAATAGGGAAAGAATTATGACACAAGTGAAATCTATTTAAACTCCTGGTTTATGTCAAATTACATCAGTTCAAAAGATGGATATGGGTCTGTCCATAGCCTCATAGAAAACAACGGGTTAATATTTCCTTAGAGCAGCCTGGGAGATTAGGACATAAACTTGCCCATTGAAATTGTGTCTAAATCCCCTGAGTGCCTTGTAAAACCTATCACTGTTCTTTGCTCTGAAGTATCCACAAGTTGTTAGGCTGCTCTGTTTATTTTTTTCATAGAAATGGATGCAATAGACTGTCTCTATTTTCACTACCTGAGTTCCTGGTCCCAAAAGCTGTTGAAATGTGGGGAGTTAAGGGACAATGAGAGCAATAGGTCAGAGCAGGATGGGGACTTCTGCTTAAATCTGTGTTCTCTAAGCACCCATCCTGATTTTTTTTTGTTTTCTAATGTCTAAATCAAACAAAACACAAGAATAGACTATTTTACAGGCTGGTTAGCACTTGTGTGGTACAGAAAAGGTTAACAAACCTACTGCAGGAAATGAAGAAACATGCCAAATGCTTTTGGGCAGCTGTATTACAAACAGTTTGCTGTAGTTCACTGCAGGTGAACCCTTACAGCTAAGCTATTCACACGCTAATATTTCCTTTGAGATGCTCGCATGTGTTTACCTTTAAACACGGGTAAAGCTCACCGAAAACACTCACACTGGACGAGCAAACATTGTACCACCGTTAGGAAAAATTATTTTAAATAAGATAAAGTTCTTTGTGCTGCATGCTAAATGCACGTTGTAATCTTAACTTCATTCACCGAGCACGTAGCTGAGTCCCTCTGGTGGCATAAGCATTTAGTTGGCTTCAGCATGTTATTAGAATTCTATTTTACAGCTACATTATAGCTGTAAATTCACAGGTAGGATTTTTTTTTTTTGGACACTCTGAGGGCAAAGTGGATCTTGGATTAGATAACGTGCAGGGTAGTGTTAACGAGTGTAAACCGAGTTTCAGCTGCAAGGGGCAATTACAGATGCACTGGAAGAAGGAGGGAATTTCTGAAAGGATATTCAAGAACTAATTACTATCAGTGAGAAACACGCAAAGAGCAACGTAATACCCAGGGCAGCCAATAGGGATAAAAGCTTGTACACAGATCTGTCATGACCTGGTAGTGAAGACTGTTTAAAAACACTGATCTCCACTTAGCTTGTAAATGCGCATCCCTCGCTCACTCACTCATATATTCTCTCTCTCTCCCTGTCACACACACACGCATACACGCTCCTGGATTTGCAGAAGACAGACATCTAGGGCACTTCTTGGCATCCACAGGAAAATCATATGGGATTAAAACCCCACAGCAGTAAGTACTCACTGCATTAAATGTTTATTAAGTGGCATGCTGTCAAAACCTAGGTTTAATGGTAAATACAGGAGGACTTTAATGGAAACTGGTTGTGTTTGATTTTTCTTAGGAATTGCTGAAAGCTGCCTCTTGAGGATTACAACTTCACCTTTTGCTTATACGGATGCTTGTTTACTATCCATGTGGTAACCTCTGGACAGTCAGTAATCCATTCATTATCCACACTGATTGAGTGCAGGAGTGGTGCGGTGGTAACTACTTCGCTCAGCTGACAGCAGACGACCAAAGGAGGGGAATGATGAATTCGGACAATTTAACCTCCCAAAGCTTCCTCTCTGCGATTCATAGCAATGCCAGCAATTTATTCTCAGGGCTCCAGTTTGTCCAGACCTTCAAGCCACTCATCATCCCCTGCTACTCGCTGGTGGTTTTTATTGGTGTCATTGGGAATTACCTTCTCATTTACGTTATCTGCAAGACAAAAAAAATGCACAATGTCACCAACTTTCTGGTAGGCAATCTGGCTTTCTCAGACATGCTGATGTGTGCAACCTGCGTGCCCCTGACGCTTGCGTATGCCTTTGAGCCCAGGGGATGGGTGTACGGGCGTTTCATGTGCTACTTTGTTTTCCTGATGCAACCCGTCACTGTGTTTGTGTCTGTCTTTACCTTGACTGTCATAGCTGTGGATAGGTATTATGCCATGGTGTACCCCTTCCGCAGGAGGCTCACAATCCCTATTTGTGCTTATATCCTGGCTGCGATTTGGCTGCTGAGCTGTACCTTGGCTGCCCCAGCCTTGGTCCACACATACCATGCAGAGTTCCCAGAGCTGGACTTCTCCATCTGCGAGGAGTTTTGGTTCCACATGAAAAGAGATCGCTTGGCTTATGCCTACAGCACTCTCATCATCACCTACGTACTGCCTTTGGCTGTCATCTCCCTGTCCTACCTGAGGATCTCAGTCAAGCTGAAAAACCGTGTGGTCCCGGGCAATGTCACCCAAGGCCAGGCTGAGTGGGACCGAGCAAGGAGGAGAAAGACTTTTCGCTTGCTGGTCTTAGTGGTGGCAGCCTTTGGAGTCTGCTGGCTGCCTCTGCACATCTTCAACATGATAAAGGACATAGACATCAGCTTAATTGACAAGCAGTACTTCAACTTCATCCAGCTGCTCTGCCACTGGTTTGCAATGATGTCTGCTTGTACCAATGCCTTCCTCTATGCCTGGCTCCATGACAGCTTCAGGGGGGAGCTGAAGAAAATGTTTGCCTGGAGAAAAAAGAAAATTGGACCCACAACGAATTGCATTATGGCCAGTGTGGTGCTGTAAATGAGAGCTGGTGGGAGTGCACTTCCTTCGTACCGTGACGCTGTAAGTCTTCTCCACTATTAATTAGCCTTGGTTCCTGATGTTTGTCCTCAGGGCTCAATTATCACAACCCAAGTCCCATGCACAGCTCCCCCAGCACCTCCACTCTGACTAGAGAAGGAGAGACAGACATCCAGCCCCAGAAATGTCTTTACTTCTTTGGCAGGAGGCCAAGGAGATGTTAGCATGGTAAGATGCCCTTATGTAATCTACAGTGATCCCTCTTGTCTGTTTTGGGTATTACTGGTGGTACAGATGACAGGGAGAAGCAAGGAAGAATATGAGACCTAAATATCTCAGTGAAGAAGTGCTTTGGATTGGGTAAAAACTAATCTGCCTATCTACCCAGAGTCCTGTCCTTAGCACAGGATCCAGGGTGGAGGACTAACACTATTCCTGCAGCCCTCTTGGGCTGGGGCTGTGCTGAAGAACAGCCTCAGGCTCCCAGAAATGCCCTGCCTGAGCAGCTGTCTCAGCTGGGGGCAGGAAAGCGGGATGGTAGGAGCTGCCTTGAGCCTCCCTCCAGCAGCTGAGTTGTGCTCATGTCCCCACTCCCGAGGGTGCAGGAGGCACAGCATCAGCTCACCAGTCCCTCCTCGAGGAACTGATTTCGAGGTGTAGTAATGCTGCCATCAGCTTTGATCTCTAGAGACAGCCAGAGGCTTTGATACCATCTTCAGGAGCACTTCTGGAGGTGCCTGTCAAGAGACAGTGGGTGAAAGGTGCTGTTGACAGTGCACTGTGTATGAGCACTGCCTGACCAAAGACAGACCTGTCAAGTGGAGTGGAGTGGGAAGTGCTCTCTTCCGAGGACTCTAGTAATTTCCTTTGACATTCACCTTTCAATTAGATGAGGGAGTTAGAAGCTATGATAAACCTAATGGTTTCTAGTTTCTTCCTTCCTCTGCCTGAACCGAAAATAACTGTGATAACAGACAAGTGTAAGGGAAAAAGTTCTGGAAGCAGACTGGTTCTGAAGATATTTCTTCCAGCCTGGCCAGCCAGAAACTGGGATGGCATGAGGGACTGACTGATACTGCCCTGAGATCAACCAGGGAAGCAGTGCAACCCAGGGGCAGTTTTGGTCACATATGTGCTGCTGGGCAATGCAAACAGAGGAGGGGGAAAAGGGAAGATGGAGAGGATGATTTCTCTAGCTTGTAAGCCTACTCCTACTGCCAAACTGGGACTATCAGTTTGCTCATCAGCATCCAGTAAACTAATCCTGTTAAAAAAAAAATACACAGATGCCTATGCACATACTGGGAAATTTGAAATCCCTTCTCACAAATTTCCTTACAAATTCAAGCCATTCTGTTGCTATTAATGAGGAACTGGATATTAGAAGCTGATTGCAGAGACGCTGAACCCAGGAAAGTCCTTTTAAAGTGGCTATTACTTGCCTTCACTCTGTGATGAAGTGTATTATCTGCCTCGCCTACCCTGATTTAAAGATCTGAATGACTTACTAAAGGATGTTTTGCTTTTGCCTGACTTTTAGGAAATTGTTTTTCCTTCAAGCTCATTATAGCAAGTTACTGGGGTAGCTGGTGACTTAGAGAAATAAAAAAAAAAATCCCCTTCTAAACAAGCCAAACAAATTCTGCCAGCTTTTCAGCTCCTGTTTCAGGGCTGTTCTGAGAGCAGGGAGTGGGGCACCAAGGGCTGCAAAAAGCAGCCTTAAATAACAAAGTAATCCTGAATTATTTTAGATTTTTTTTTCTATAGATTTATGTTGTTCAAGCTGTTAATTTGCCAGTTTGTAAAGTCTAATTAGCATTGAGATGGTGCATAACGTGAACAAACTTGTGCACTAAATACAGGCAGTGCTGTAATCCAGAGTGATCCAAAGTCCAGTGGAGCAAGTGGGAAGGTGCTTGTTAACCCAGCAGGCCTGGGATCCCTTCCTTCTTGCACATCACATTTTTAACCTCCTTGGCCAACACTGTAGGTTGGCTTGTTAACGTTCTCCTGAACGCCAGTGACAGCAGATAGATGCTGTAGAGAGCTGCACAAAGCAATCAAGAGGGATTTCTCCACATGTTTTTCCTTCTTTTCCCCCTTTGAGGTAGAAACGGAGGGCTGCTCAGGGCACTCATTGTTCCCACAGTGACAGCCGTGCTAGGAACATCTCACTAGCAGCAGCCCCTGGAGCTGCAGCTATGGCAGTGCTGAGGTTTGTCACCTCAAGGAGGTCCTCAGTTGTGACCAGCATGGCAGGCACCCTTCCTCTGGTACTGGTTTAACCTGTACATGCCTTGAATCTGTCAGGACTTGCACCAGCAGCAGAAAGCTCAGAGCCTGCCCCTTGCTTCAGGCCCTGCTCAGGGCTGAGTTTTGCAGACATACCCTGAAAAGATCTGCACGTTTCCCAGCCTGGAGCTCCTTCTCTCTCCCCAGCAGCCCCCTTGACCCATCTCTGTGGTCCTGCAAGGCCTTTTGTTCAGGTTTTCCCTGCACGGTGCACAAAGGAGGTCTGGCCCCGAGCAGGAGGGTTGGGCATCCTTCAGGGACCGAGGCATAGGCACGTTCGCTCAGCCCCACCTCTGAATCAAGCCCCAGGAATACCTGCTCAGTGTCACTATTGTTTTCTCTGATATCCAGAGTAATAAACAATAATAAGATTTAGAGGGACGTTGGTGTGCTTCTTTAATCCAGTTATGCAAATAATTATATTAAAAGCTGTCATGTGAAATGTGTTTGCTTGCCTCCACCCCTCTCCAGGGAACTGCTGGGTATCTCTGAGGGACCAGGGCTCTTCACTAACAGGATTTTTGGTGGTATAATTTTTAATAACAGTTTAAGAAATCAGTGCACACTTCGATTTTATAAAGTAGCCTGTTCAAAACTCGGTGAATCAATTAAGTTTCCCTGTAAGGGCTTTAGTTGCTGTTTCTTGTCCACATTTGAGCCTGAGAACTTGCACGCTGCAGGGCAGCTGCTCTGCAGGGATGGAGCAGGGTTTGCATCTGAAGTGAGGTATGGCAGAATGCTCCTCATCTCCTGAGATTTCATTCCAGTTGTCTACATGCACCAAGACTTTTAGCAGGTGGGGACCCACTTGTTCTGCACTTCACAGCAGCAGCAGACACATGCTCTTTGAGACAGTTCCTTGAACCATTCTTAAAGGACAGTCTCTGATAACCACTCCTAGGTGTACTATGGAGTTGGTACATGTGCTCTGCAGCGGTGTTTTCATGTGGATATCAAATGCATTAGTCAGCAAGTGGGTTAGGACACCGTGGTGAGGCTTGGGCTTTGGAAATGGCTGACCCACTTCGGAACAGGCTTACACATTGTAAAAATCATCTGGGAGGTTTCACTGGGGCCAAGCCTCTACATCTCAGCAGGAGCTTCGTGTCTTAAATGTGGAGATTGACAGAGCTATAGAAGGAGCTGATGGGGACAGGTAGGGGAGAATGAGATGTCTTCATTTAAAGCAAAGAGCACAGATTTAGACAGTAGGAATCACAGCTTCATGATTTGCAGCTACTCTGCACAGCTGCCAGAAGGACTCAGAGTGTTGCTTTAGCAGATACACTGTGTTTCCAATGTTTACAGACACAGAAATGCTTGATCAAACATAACCTAGTCCCCATGGTCAAGCGTGGGTTTGCTATTAAAAGGAAATGTACATTGAAAAGTAAAGCAGTATTTGATCAGGAATTAAAAAAAAAAAAATAAATTGGATGGTGACCAAAGGTCACTCAATCTGAAATCAGGCAGCCAAAGAAAACCAACAGTTAATCAAGCCTGAGTTGGGATCAGGTAGAGTTGCTTTCTCCCTGCCTTGAAAAAATCTCAGCTCAGAGCAGTCACCAAAGACTAATTTGTTTGTGTAATGCATTGCTTTAAATAAATTTTCCTTACACTTGGATGAGGAAGACTGTGAGTGCTGTATTTATGTCATATTTGGGGAATGGCAGTTTGTCTGGCATGAGCAAAAGCAGACCTGGTCATAGGGCCATGGCTTAAAGGAGCATGGCAAGTGCTTACCAGCTGATAGATCATCTAGGAAAAGCTGGAATTTCTAATACCAGCTGAACAATAGATGCTCTGTACACTTTTAATTGAGTGAATCTTTCCTGTTGAGGTGCCAATGGGGATGTATAATTAGATGGCTAGGATTCTGCAGGGCACAGACATTAGCTGAAAAAGGTACACCTACAGCTGGGGAAAAAATACCAAATGGGCCAGAGCTGTACAATGCCTCCATCAATCTGCCCACCAGATGAAAAGAGGGCAGAGAGAGAAGCAACGTGCTGGTGGCAAAGCTACTGCTGACTTTGAAGCTTCTGTGAGCAGAAATATAATACAAACGTTCAGCTTCAGCTCTCCCCTCTCACTGCTCGATCTCATTCTCTTTTCTCAGAAGAGATACTTGCATTCCTCCTGCTTCCCCGAAAGAAAAGGTTGCTCAAGGGTCAAAGCACATCCTTCTGCCTCATAAAAAGCATACAGAAATCAGGGAGGGTTCTCTTCTCAAACTTCCTTCAAGAGGCAGAAATAACCAGGTTGTGCCTGGCCCACAGTCCCTGCACCTAGCCAGGTTCTGTGCAGATCTGCAGCTGGTGGGAGCAAACCTGGTCTGCCTGACACTTGGAGCACTGGCTTTTGTGGTTCCATCAAGAAAAGACCCCCTCCCCATACACAGTGACCTCATTCTGGGTCAAAACCATCACTAACTCCATTCCTTTTTACCTGATTTCCCTCAACACCAACAAGAGTTTACTGAAAGTCCCAGCGAGCAACTGGAGATACCCTGCCTGTAGTAACAGGACCTTTCTTTCAGAAACTATCATCAAACTCCATGTTTCAAGTAAATTCTTACTGTGTGCTGATACAATCAGACAGGACAGGCTTTCTCCAGGCTGATTTTGATCAAATTTTGTATATGTTTCTCTGCTCTGTGCTCTCCCAGACCTTTGGAAGCAGTGATCAACTAGTCAGTAGAAGCAGGAGCCTTGAGGATGTTGAGGTCCAAGTAGCTGTTTGAAATGAAGAAGAATAGTAGCATTTTCTTGGTGCTCCCCAGGGCAGGAAGAGACATCTAAGTGCTCTCCCCTTTAGGGACCCACACAGGATTACACAGGGGGTAGTGTAAATAGTTCAAAATATGTTAGGAGATGGCCAGGCTGCCTCACCCCAGGACAGAAAATGAGGGGGTAAGGGCACAAAGCTCAAGTACAGCTTGAGCTTGAGTATTATATCCCTCTGGGGTTCAAACAGCTGCTCTCTTTGCCAAGAAGCTGATAGGATTGACTTTCTTGCCTTGCCTTTCCCTTTCTACAGGCTGCTTTGCAAACTAAGTTAATGAAGCTAGTAATTGATATAAATAATCAAACATATGTTCGGGAGCTGCCTGCTTTGTGTCTTCTGCCCATTGGAAATCAATTTGAGATCACTGCTATCTATTTGCAGCTGACTGGGTTGCATCTTGTTTATGTTAATTATCACCATTACAGTGTCATTTCCTTACAGATTTTATTTTTTTCCCTCTGCAGGAAACCTACAAGAGGAGACAATGGCTTTAGTCCCTACATTTCCTACAGTTCCTCCATCCCCATTAGGCACTGGAGATGTTTCTTCAAGCAGCTAGCAGGGCTGCGAAGGGAAGCTTGCTGCTTTCCAGCACAGCAATGAGATCTGTGTCTCCTGCTAAAGTTCTTGGTTTCCAGACACCACTCTGAAAAGGCAGCCTGTGACTCCCAGCCCCAGGAGGGGCTTTAGCACTGCAGTCTATGAGAGCCTGGTGGCTTGTGTGATGCTGAGGATCGCTCCTACACAGCTCAGGATTACTCCAGCAGCATCACCAATGAAGGGATGTGCTCAGCTGGAGGCAACTGGTGCTCTCCTGAGGCCGGACAGCACGAGGTGTCATTGCTCTGCCTACAGTTTCTCAGCCACAGGGAGTTGTGTTGAGCTACCCCATCACACTCACGGCATGACAGGCCACTACTCCAGTGACAGTGTGACAGCCAAACAACACTGTAGCTGTGATGCTCTGTCATGGGCTGCAATCAGTCACAGCTCAGGTTTGTGTGACCAGCTGCCTGGGGACAGCAAAGCCACACACTGTATTGCAAAATAAGCCTGACTGGGGCCTGTGGAGGCAGGGTAAGAAAGAAAAAACATTTTAAAAAGGATGTTTTTGGACTTCAAGCAAACAATAACCACCCAAAGGCTAAATCCACAGCAACCCAGAGGCTGCTGTTCTGTATGAATGTAGGAGTTACACAAGTCTTCTTGTGAGCGTGGTCTCTCCCTTGCAGTGTAACACTTCAGTGTAGCATCAGATTTATGGCATCTTTCCTCCCATCTCTCAGCTGTACAGGGGGCTGGAGCAATTCAAGCCTGTGCATGAACCATTAGTGTGTGGCCCACTCATGCAGAGCCACCAGCGTATGGCCCAGAGACAGGTGAGCTGAGGGCAGATGCACTTGAGAAAGGGATTTTTTTAATAACAATAATTGAAAGGTGGGGGATGGGTTTCTGAGGCAAGTGTTCCACCAACCCACTCCTCAGCAACTCGATGCAACTCTGGAGGAAGTGAGATGAAAATAATCCAAATACTGTGTGGAAAAGTTAGCTATGAGCTGCATCACCAACTAGAAATGACTTTCTGAGTCTCTATAAATAAGGTATTTCAAACCATTAAGAAGACAAAGCCTTCAACACTCATCTTGGGAATGATATCCCCTCAGTTATTGGATCCTTTTATAAATTAACATCTGCTGTTAATATGCATAAATTAAAGAAATTAAAAATCATTTCCAAACCATCTGAAGCACTAGACATGGCATATGGCAGACCTGTTTAATCTTAACAAGTCAATAACATTATCATTGTGAATCACTTCTCCACTGAAACATGTATTCATGTCTGTTGTATAAAGTAATGTTTATTTGTAAAAGCCTGTAATACCACCCATGTGATTGTCCGTTGTCACAGCTAATTCTAAATTGTTTTGAGAGTCCTTCCTCCTGGAAAATTACCACAGACTGAGGATAGACAAAATGTAAATCATCTCTGGTCAAGCAAAGTTCTAACAGCATCACCATAAAAGTGCAGGGAAGCTTTTGAAGACCCATGTTTTGCTCTAGTTACAAAAAAAAGGATGTAAAAATGTCAAAAACCTGTGACAGTGCATCTTTATTTTTGGGTCATTGTGGAAAGCACTGTTCCAATATACTTTTCACCCCAAAAAAGTTGGATTCAGGGTCTGACAAGATCTGCATGCTTTAATAGCTCATATCATTCTTCCTTTCACAGAATCACAAGGTTGGAAAAGACCTTTAAGATCATTGAGTCCAACAGCTCCTGTCCTATGCTGAACCATATCTCTAAGTACCTCATCTACCCATCTTTTAAACACATCCAGGGATGGTGACTTAACTCCCTCCCTGGGCAGTCTGTTCCAGGCCCTCACAACTCTTTCAGTAGAGTTCTCTTTACAACCTCCCTTCAGGTAGTTGTAGGCGGTGATAAGGTCTCCCCTCAGCCTCCTCTTCTCCAGACTAAGTATCCCCAGCTCCCTCTACCGTTCCTCATAGGATTTGCCCTCCAGCCCTTTCATCAGCCTGGTTGCCCTTCTCTGGACTTGCTCCAGGACCTCGATGTCCTTCTTATGGTGAGGAGCCCAGAACTGGACACAGTAAATTTTCTTTATTGCTAAATGAAGAAAGGTGATGAAGTTTCTTTACTGCTAAATGAAGAAGTCTGCCCATGAAACAGAGTTTACTGCCCACCTGTAAGTGTTGCCAAACAGGGATAGGGTGAGGACGTAAAGACAGGTCAAACTTCAGAAGCAGGGATTAAAAGCCAGACTACTTTAGCCATTAAATTATTGGCTAAAGGCAACTGTGCATTGAGAAATCATCTTGTAATCATTTTCTGAGAGGATTTACCTCATTACCCCGTGTATTTTAAGGAACAGTTCTTGAATTTCAGGCTGCTAATTTTCATGCAGAGACATCTCCCTTCAGCCCAGTCTGAGGCATCCATGGGTTTTAAAACCACATCTTTGCTTTGCACCCTCAGTGGTGCCTGTCCGCTTGTTCAGCTCAGACAGCAGGTTATCCTGCTCACCAGCATTCAACATTATGGGTAAAAACTTCTTCCAGGGCACTGCACAAACATTGTACTGGGGATGCTGTCAGTGCCCCTGTGTATTCGCCTGTTCTTACAAAGTTTAAGCCTGATTTGTGGGTTTAAGTCCTCAGAAAGCAGAACAGGACTAAACAGAAGCGGTAAAGCAACCAGCAGCCTTAGGCTAAATATCTTTTCTATATGTGTGAAAAGTATTATCAAGCAGAAAAAAACCCCTACCAAACCCTATCATGTTAAAGGAATGGATTAACATACAAAAATAAATAGTTCTTAAAATGCCCCAGGGGCTAGGATTTAAGAGGGGCAGCAGATTGAACTTTTGCCCACCGTTGAAGAAGGTATGCACCAGTGAAATACTTGGTAGCTTTCTCGAACCATTCACAGGGTTGCTGAGCGATCAGAAAAGCACAGAAGAGTGGAGGGCAAGAGGAAATTGCACAGGATTTTTGGTGCTAAAATGAATCAGTTCTGCAAGCTGAACCTCCACTATGATGTTAGACAAACAGCCTAATTTACAGGGCTAGCTACGCTGAAAATAGAGATAATTAGGCAAGCACTTTTACTTCCAGCTCTCATATGAGGTATTTGAAAACAGGGGTGGACAGTGTGTTGGGAGAAGGCCAGACTGGTACAAGAATAGTCTTAAATTTTTTGACAGCAATGAATGAAAACATTAATGAAGAGCACCAGTACAGCTTTCTAAATCTGAGGCTGTTCACAGTCAAAAATTGAGACTGGAGAAGCAGGATAAAGGGGACAAAGTGACATTAATTTTTTCACAATTCATCTATATAAAAGTAGTTGCAAAAATAGCAAGCCCTACAGATTGCTCTAAATTGCAGATGTTTGAAACAGGGAGCTGCAGTTTGATTTCACCTTTTATTGCAGAAAGCCTAAGCTCTTTGAGACAGTTTTGAGCGGAGACCCCTGTGTCTCTATTGTTTCTTCTTAGATGGAGCCCAGAGCCTTAACCAAGCTGGTATGATTTCCTCCATAGACAATAGCACCAAAACAAGCTTCGAGGTGCCTCTCCAGAAGGTTTTCTTTTCACATTCACAGCATAACCATCAGATAGACAACAACAAGTCATGTATTAGAAACTCTTGCCAACACCCTATTTACAGCAGCTAAACATTTTTAAAAACAGAAGAAGTGACAGAGGACAGTTCTAAGCTTTGAAGTACTCTGTGTAATCTTTGCATGGCCAGAGGAATTTTCCATGAAGCCACAACTTTTGTGACCTGGAATGTATGCTTTCTGCATTTGGTCAAAGCAGCCCCAGAGCACTGACATTTCCAAGAGCAATCACAGAATGGTAGGGGTTTGAAGGGACCTCTGGAGATCATCTCGTCCATGCCCCCTGCCAGAGTAGGATCACCTTGAGCAGGCTGCACAGGACAGCATCCAGGAGGGTTTTGAATGCCTCCAGAGAAGGAGAATCCACAACCTCTCTGGACAGCCTGTCCTCATGCTCTGCCACCCTCACAGTAAAGAAGTTCCTCCTCACTTCTAGGGGGAACTTGATATATATATTGAAGTTTATGCCCAGTGCCTCTTGACCTGTCACTAGGTATCACTGAAAAAAGACTGACCCCATCCTCCTGGCACCCACCCTTTAAGTATTTATAAGCATCAATAAGACCCCCCCCTCAATCATATCTTCTCTAGGCTAAAAGGTCCCATTTCCCTCAGCCTCTCTTCACAATACTCTTTAGCAAATACTCTACCCTCGTGAGCTGCCTCTTTTAATCCCTGACATGTTTTGTTTCAGCAGTTACTGAAACAAGTAAGGCATTACAACAAAACATGGCAGAGCTTAGCTATGCAGAAGTGTGCTAATTTCTGTTATTAATGGCTAAGAATCCAACAGACACCTATTATCCAGTGAATCTCATCCCTGCATGTATATTACCCAGTAAGCGCTAATTAGCTGTTTGAGAATCCACCAGCAAGTAATAGTTCCATTTAGCTCAGCATAAGCAGCAGCGTGGCTAAGCTGTCACTGAAAGCTGTCCCACGTGTGAAAAGTAGTGAGAAGACAAAAAAAGAACCTACAATGCCTCTATAGCTCAGAGCACTCCTGCACTGTGGTATGCCTGGGTTAAAATACCTCCTTCTTCTTCTTCTGGAGTATAGCCAGACAAACTGAACAGAAGAGCAAATACAAGACACCCCTCAATGATTACATGGAGCACCACCAGCCACAGTCACACTTTGGGTGGCTCTCTGGTACCTGAGAAGCTCAGTCCCACCTCCATCCATATCTGGATTTCACATCAGGAGAACAGTTTTACAAGGAGTCCCCACCATTCCTTTCTCCTGCTCTACACCAGTAGAGGGAAAAGAAGAACACAAAAGACCTTTCAACCAGTTTCAGTTTCCTGCTCTATAACGTTCCCAAGTTGTCTTTTTTATCCCCCTGCTGCAGATCAGAAGCTCTCAGCAATACCCCCTTCCATGCACATTGCTCAGTTTCTAATAAATGGAGATATTTCCTCCTAACAGCTACGACAGGTACAAGGTTTGATGGTCCATGAAGCACAAACCATGAAGCAGAGTGTAAGTATACATAATCATCATCCTAATCCAGAGCTGAAACAAAAGTCTAAATCAGTATATCAAGTACCATCTCTTCACAAGAAACCAATACCACCTTCCTTTCAATGTTAATACATTTAATAAAATTGATAGATCTTTACTCACCATAATATCTTCATAAGTTATTCCTTGTTTCCCTGGAACCTGCTAGTCAGCTGTTTTCTCACTAATTCTTTCTACATTAAAGAAACAAATCCTGTTCTCCTTACCCCCCAGCAAACCTTACATCCTATTTTCTAACTCGCCCTTCTGATGATGAGCTGGTGATGTCCTCCCACCACCATCAGCTGGCCCTCCAGCACCTGCCCCAGCAGGCAGAGGCTTTAAATAGGAGAGACCCCAGGTAAAACACTGGCAGTGTTGCTGCAGGCTGTGTGTGTTTTATAGATCTAGTTTCCTAAACAACAAGTTTTACAAGGTTATGTTATTGGTAGATAGTATTGCATGGAGTCAGGTGGAACCTACATATGCAATAGGTTGATTAGAATATCTGATACTAATAGAGAAGCCTATTAAAACAGAAGAAAAACCCCTTCCTAATCTGGTAATAAAATAAACACTGAGGGCATTAAAGTATTAAATAGATATGGGGGGTGGTGGTGAAAGAATTGAGGTTCCACTTAATCTTAGACTTCCCATTTCTACTGGAGTGCTAAAATGCTGTCTCCAGGTTGTTCTTTTCAAGAAACCTTATCTTCTAATTTTAACTGCTGTCCATGCTTACAAAAGTTGCTTTACTTACTCAATGCCAGTCAAGGGCTGAGCCTCCATTGCTGGAGACCAGCCTTACTTTGAGAAGAACCACTACTGCCATATGTGCCATCTCTCCTTCCAGTATGATCACACACCTGATACCAGGTGGAACAGTTATCCCAGAGAGACACGTGGCCTTTCATAGCACTAGAGAAGGTCTCCAGGAAGGAGGAAAAATGATGGTTTCAGTCAGGGTTGTTGACACAAGGTTACTTAGAAAAATACAAGACTTTCCTGTACCTTGAGGTGTGGGCAGAGTTGTGGCAACACATTCACTGTGCATCCAGGTTTTATGATGGTCTTTTTTTTACCGGCCATCACTGCAATCACAGGCTGCTACAGTGTTGACTTCATAGGGATGACTTATTTGGGAATGCTGAGGTGGGGCATGAGCCTTTTCAAGGACTTCAGGTTTCATCAGCACTGTTTTATTAGATTGGATATCAGGAAAAATGTCTTCACCAAAAGGGTTGTCAAGCACTGCACCAGGCGTCCCGGGGAAGTGTCTGGGTCACCATCCCTGGAGGTATTTAAAAGATGGGTAGATGTTGTGCTTAGGGACAGGGTTTAGTGTCAGACTTGGCAGTGCCAGGTTAATGGTTGGACTCAATCTTTAAGGTCTATTCCAACCAAAGCTATCTTATGTTTGCACCCCCTTTTTGTTCCAAGTGGGTCTCTTGCTCCTATTGATATTGTTTCATCTATTCCTTCTTTCAATAGTCACTTAAAACAGGCAATTGGAAGATCAGCTTGACTTCTGCTTGCAAATCTTTTCAGCTCACAGAAAAAGCTGCAGGATAGCAGGCTCCTGATGCTGCACAGGCTGGCACACAGCCTCCCATCCACGTGCCTGTGAACTGTCCGAGCAAGAAGACAAATCAATACTAATTAATGGTCCCCTGGAAAGTAAATGATTGTTCACAGTGTGCAGTGCAGCAAGGAATCCTGTAGGCTATTTTTGCCTTTGATTTATCACACCGTATAAACAAAGGTTTATACACGTAGCCTGAAACCTAGAATCTATTGCTTATAAAGGTCACAGCTTCTGCTGGGATAAAAGGAGACTACAAATCTGGGAGAAGAGCTGGGGTTTTTTTTTACTTCCACAGATGCAGCAGATAAAAGTGACCATTTCAGCTGTCTGGTTCCTATTTTATAGCAGCTGCTGAGGACTGAAATATACAGAAAAATATTCAAGAGCTCAAGTGTTTTGTGGAGAGCCTAGACTGACCTCCCCTTTCCTGCAGCAAGGATGCTCTTCTGACATTTGCCCTTTCTCTCTAGCAGACAGAGATAGAACAAGGTATCTAGGAGAGGAAATTAGGTTAAAAATCAGAAATGTTGGCTAGTGAAGGTTGCCCCTTGCCAGCTGTGGCAGAAAGTTTTGTTTTCTTGCTTAAACCTTGCTAAAAGCTTTATGAAAGGGCTGAATCAAATGGCATTGCACTGGTGACGTGCTCGGCTCAGAGGGAGGGTTCAACAGTTGACAGTTGTAGGAAGAGGATTTTAAAATGTGGCAGGCCTTTTAATTACAAATGGTCACTTAGCAACTTCAGCTTTTGGGAAATGAGTTGGTACCATTAGCAGAGGCAGGTTGTTCCTTTATTGCCATCCCTTCCAGCAAGGTTTGTTCTCACAGAACATGAGCAATTTCGTTTAATTGCTCTGTGAGAGTACATGATGTGAGGAAATGGATCATCATACGCTGGCTCAACCGTGTGTTTGAGTGTTGTGCTGCATGAATGTCACTTCATTATAAGCATACATCACACGTTTTGTTCAGAAAACAGTATCCTGGGTTGCAGTGATGATTACCTTCATTTTCCAACACCATAGGAAAACACTGGCTCATGTTCTGCTCATGATTTCCCATAATCTTGGATCCCTGGAGTTTTTATTTGCAGTTAATCATTCCTGGCAAAAGCACATCCTTCTGCTCGGTCCTTTAAGGTTTCATCCAGTGTTTTCATACAGTTTCTCCAACTTGCCTTGCTAACTGGTTTCTATCCCTGTCCTTAACACACTTGTATCTCCTCCTCTTCTAGTGCTTTCTAGAGCTTTAAGAGTATAATTCTCTATTAATTCTACCAGGCCAATAATGAAACCATTTTGAATACATCCAACTTCGTGACAGTTGTCTGAGGAGCACATTAACCACATCCTGTTATTTTGACCACAACCCACTGGTAACTGCTACACTTTCATTAGTTCAGTGTGTTTATTCAGCTGGTTTGGCCTGTGCCATATCAGAGTTTCATGCATAAAGTACTTTTCTACCTTTCAAATGAGGTCCTTGGAGAAGGTGACAGAGCCCCTTCTGTGATTTTAGATGGTGTTTATTGTTTCCTCTCTATCCAGACCTGCAACCCATTCATAAAAAGAGATAAGCTTGCTCTGAGAGGATTTACAGTTGACAAATCCATTTTGACTCTTACTCATTTCCTTGTTTTCTTTCATGTGCTCACAAAGATTTTGTGCTTTCCAAGGTTTTTCTGGCATTTGAAGGTAAGCTGACTGATAGACAAATCCCTGATTAGTCTTCTCCCTCCGTTCTTAGAAACTGAATATATTTGCCCCTTTCCAGCCTTCTGATGCTTATTTACACATCATGACTTCCCTAAGATAACCTCAAGTGGATCTGACATCACTTCTGCCATATTCTTTCGCAGTATCCTGGGATAAAGTCCATCAGGCTCAGGCAGCGTGAAATCTTTGGAGCTCTCTAAGCATCCTGATGTCTCCTTGTGCATTTCCAGGGAGAGATACCACTGCTCTGCCACAGCTTCTTCCATCAGCCAGTCTCTGAGCTCGATCTTTCCTCTCAGAAATGCAAAACAAGACACAGATCTTTGGCTCTCTTGGCTTTGTGTGCTGATGGCTTCCCTTTTTCATTCGCAGTAAATCAATAACCTGCTTGGTCTCTTTCCCTCTGCCCCTCAACGTGTCTTCAGAATTGTTCCTTGCTGCTTCTGCCATCACCTGTAAAACCCTGCTGGGTGCCTTCACTGCCCAAAATGTCCCTGCATATTCATGCTGTTCTTTGACACTTGTCTCCCTAAGTCGCTGCATCTGTGTCTAAGGTGAAGGAAGAACTCGTGACTTTCCCCCACGTTTCCAAATCTCCCACGTCTCTGGCTGGCTCACCTTTTAATACTGATGTGCTGAGAAAGTGTCAGTGTCATTGCTCCACTCAATAAAAAGCCCTTAAGCCTGATTCAGAGTTCTGCCCTGCTTCGTCCTACTCACTCACCCATTAAAAACCTTTTCCTTCTTTAACTACATCTTTAATAAAACTTTTTAAAAGCTAAAACACTTGAATGAAAGATTTTCCCTGTAATTATTCCCTCTTCTTTTTTCTACTTTTTGAAAGGAATTTTTAGAAAGCAGCTTCCATTTGAGCAATACTGTGTGAAAGAGGAAAGCAAACCCAAATATCTGTCAAGAATGGGAAATGAGGAGGATTTTAGTGTTGCTTTTGTGTGTGTGGCCTGATCCTGCTCTCTTTGGAAGAACATAAGACAAACGCTCAGCAGGGGATGTGTAAGAACAACTTGGTTGTGTTCCTTTCTCTGGTGCTGACTTTTCCTCACAGCCTTGCTGTGGGAGAAACTCAGGCACAGCAAGCACTTCGATCCATCACACCACGAGCTGGGAAACACAAACAAACCCCCACTGCCCCCCCGTGGTGGTTGTAGCTGCCCTGTGGGCCCTGGCCAGCCAGCTGTGTTGTGAAAGACACTCTTGTGGAATGGAAAGTGAGAAGGGAAAGGAGTAAGATGAATGGATGGAAAAAGCATACAGGAAAAGAGAGGTTATCACGTTCCTCACATTTACAGCTCAGGATGTCATGAAAGGAGACAGGTCCTTTGACTCTGCCTGACGAAGCACCACGAGAAGACCAGGAGGTCTGCCAGTGCTTTGGTAGATCATAAAATCATAGAATGGTCTGGGTTGGAAGGGACCCCAAGGATCATAGAGCCCCAACCCCCCCTGCCACAGGCAGGGCCACCAACCTCCAGGCCTGGATCTACACAAGGTTGCCCAGGGCCCCATCCAACCTGGCCTTGAACACTTCCAGGGACGGGGCATCCACTCATAGATGTAGTAGATATGAAGCTCTACCCCTGCTCTCTCAAGCCTCTTAGTTGAAGGCACCAGAGTGGGGCAGGGTAGGACAGCATCCTCCACTTCCTTTCTTCAGTTTATATTTAACCATCAACTTACTTCCATTCCTTGACACCATTCTTGTTTCATTGCCCTATAGGTTTAAGGTGCTGAGGTGGCCACCAATGGTTTCTGGGCCAGTGGAGGGCAACCCAGGCTGTACCACAAGAAGTGACCATCCAGAGGGGTACCAGTCTGAGCTGATATTAGTAAAACATTCACATGAATTACAGCATGGCAGTAAGTGCTTCCTAGAGAGAGAGAGAATTCACTGTTTCAAGCCAGATATTTAAACCCCCTTCTTTCCATAGACTCCAAAATACAAGACAGAAACACAGGAGGCACAAACACAAAACCATACAGAGAAATGAATGGGCAAGGGGCAGGTTCTGTTTTCAGGGACTGCCAACGGGCTCTAGCAAGTCCCTCCACAGGCAGCAGCTTGCAGGAGTGGCACTTTTGTCATGATAAGATATTTACAATTGAAGTTAAAATAACATTGACTAAGCCCACCACTTAGAAGGGTTTTCTGGGTTGTCTGAGCAATAAGGACAGTTAAAAAGCAGGCCACAGGCTCATTAACAAATAGACACTTGTGATGTTGGGACAGTTCTGTGAAGTTTGCTTACCATGGGAATGGACTGTATGTTCAGATGTTCAAGTTACTGAACATAAAATTCCTTGAGTAATTAAAATGGTTAAACCTGTCTTGAGATCTACTCTCCTGCAATAAAACTTTGAGCTTTTTCCCCTCCTAGTTTTAAAGCAAACAATTGGGTTTCCTTACACGTTTCCAGCTTATTAACTATGGGGACACACATTCTGGTGCTTCGGGTATCGTAGATAGGAGACATCTCTTAAACTGAAGTTGAGATGAAGCTGACCGATGTCCCGCCCTGTAGCACTGTCCTTGCTTCCGCCCTTCACCATGGCCTCGCAGACAAGAGGAGTACTTGTCGAGCAATAACTGCTCTTCCACTGCCACCTTCTGGCCATGACAGAGGGACTGGAGAGAGATGGCAATTAAATTAACTTGGAAATACAATGACAAATTCAACTGGCTTTTAATTTCTGCCAGCAAACAAACCTCACCTTTGATGTCTTTTGTTCGCCAGAACCCAAAAATCTAATAGTTTTGTATAGACCTCTAATTTTTTAGCAGTCTGAGCCTTTTGTCTAGCTATGAGCTAATTATGGAAAAGGCATTTTCAGTTTTACACAGCTCAGCTCTGCCTCAGTTGTTCCAAATGCACACGATGCAATGTTAGCCTGGAAGTGAAGGGTGATGTCCATCGGTGCCTGGATCTGTTCCCTGCCTCAGGAGAGCTGGAACACTTCACACCAATGTAAAAGATTGTGATACCTTTTTCTAGTTTTCAAAGGTTTAGGACTTTGCATGTATTTGAGGGTTAATATTTGTATTCCTGTAGCTCCCTGCACTGCTTTGGATGCTCACTGAGGACCTGGGGAAATTTCTAACATGAGAAAGAGGGTATTTTGGCCAGGTTTTCTCCTTAGGAAAGCAGACCACAGCTGTGGTGGAACATCCGGTGCTGTACTCAGGTGAAACACCCTCATTCACACTTTAATTGTGCTCTTGTTCTTTTG
Organism: Zapornia atra; assembly: GCA_013400835.1. Lineage (NCBI taxonomy): Eukaryota > Metazoa > Chordata > Aves > Gruiformes > Rallidae > Zapornia > Zapornia atra. The sequence continues at coordinate 304,353 of VZTU01000978.1, forward strand.
CAGAGCACTGTGTGTGCATCTGCTGGGAAGTAGTCTGAGTAATCCGGCTGCCTCAAGTAAGCCAGCTATGGGCAAAATACCTCCAGCAATGCTGGAGTAAATGAATCCAGTGGTGAAAGCAACTCAGCATCAGTTTTCCCCATATCCCTGAGGAGCTGGTGTACACCAGGATGATAATCAGGGTCCATTCCTCAGTTAGCTTGCTAGGGATTTCAGAATGGGACCCTCCTCCCTCCATTTGGACCAGGACCAAGCTCTGAAGATCACCTGTTTAAGAAGCATTGGGTTTTCTTTGGCTGGGAAATCTCTGTGTGTACATGACTGTGAACTGGGTCTGTTTCTTTAGAAAAAGCTGGGTTTATTTCATAAACTTAGAGATGGAAATAGGGAAACGTTCTCGATTCTGATCATATTTTGCTGTTACAGATACGCAGTGTGCTTCACTGAGAACTGAGCAATGGGGGAGAAGGGTACTTTCTGCCTCTTGCATTTTCGACACAGCAATTGGAATAATCCCTCAAGAAATCCTGTCTCCAGCAGGTGTCACTGGAAGCTGCAGAATGATGGAGACTCCACCGAGCCAGGCTTTATTCCCCCTCACTCTCACAAGGTGCTCCCTGGCCAGGGGAGAGAGTGAACGCTCCATCCCACACACAAGTGTTATCATAAACCAGGTTACTTGGTGATTTTTTTTTCTCCTTGCTTGAAATAGAGCTCAGCCTTTTGGCAGTGATATGGCAAGCATCAAATCCTTCACTGAAGGGGCAGAGACTTACTTTAGAAGTTTGAATTAGTGACCCAATTCACTCATATTTCTATAGGGAGTTAAGTACCTCTGACTTTACTCACCCGAGTAGTGCTTTACCCTGTACAGCACAAACACACCAAAGGGCAGAGATAAGGTTCTCTCAGTAGCTTAAATCCTGACATTTCCTAACATTTCAGTGCTTTAGATGTAACTGATGGAAACTCCAGAGACATGCTGGTACGATTCCTGCTTACCTGATGTCCTGCACCTCAAAGGCAGGGGATTATCGCTTCCCCCAAGACTCAGCCTGAGGTTCCTGCAAATCACTGGCTGCTGTTCCCACAGCTCCCACCCACCCGTGAGCACTAGTGTTACCTGCTGCTCACATCACACCTGGCACTGTCTGGATTCCTGGTGACTGCCTGTAATATTGGGCAGCCCCAGAGGCACATTCCTTGAGCCAGCAAGGAGTTGGGGCTAAGGTACATGCAGTTGTGGCTTGTGCTTTGATGCTTGAACTGTTGCAGGGGTCCATGTGTGATCCCTCCCTGTCAAGTTACCCAGATCCCCATTTGAAAACAGGACTAGAACATAGTTGAATGAAGGTGGGTGAAGGTCAGGGTGGTCTTCCCTGCTTTGGCTCTACCTAGAATCCTACCAAGGACTTAATAATATATGAGAATTACCAAGAGAGTTGTGTGGCCATAGGCAGGCAGCTTGTTGGGGACTGATCACAACTGCACAAAGATAATTTCTTGGGGCTTTTTTGTGGCTCTCCAATTGAACAATGACAGGTTTTCAGCAAGGCCAGTAGCAATTCCCTCGTTGCCCCCCCCACCAAGCACACCACTCAGAACAGCCTTGGCTGGCATGCAGTGGCTGAAAGGGCCGAAAGCAGCAGCAGTTTAAACCTTAGAGATGGCAGTGCATGGTCTCATCAAAACATAATGAAACTTTCCAAAGCCTTTGCTGTTCTGTTTTCCCAGGGACACAGAGCTGCAGTGTAACATAATGGGTTTACACAACTGCTACTGTACAGTATAACTTCAGAACACAAAAAAGTTATTTGTCATATGTGTGAAAACAGTAAAATATCACCTCTGCCTCATAAAGGACCTTGTACCTGGTCTGAGAGTCTCGTGCTCAGGCTGAGCTGCCTCATGGGTACCTTGCATGCTTGCAAAAGCCCTGCTGAGGGCTGCTCCACAGGCACACACTGCATAAAAACTTTAATGGATTTAAACTTTAGTCAAAAGTAGTATTTAGGACAACTCATTGCAATGTGTAAGCAAGTTTTCCTAGGTATTTATTTCCACTAACACTTAAATGCATTACAGAATTCTCAAGCACTCATACCTTCCAGTAGGGATTTCGCTGTCAGTCCCCAGGCTCTCTGAGACAGGCACATGACAGTGGGGGTGGGCTGTGGAGAAGGGCACTTAGGAGGGATGTTACAAGGTCACACGCAAGGCAATGGCAACTTTTTCAGTTTCCCAGTCTATAGCAACTAAATAGTCTCATCTTCTTAGTACTATCTTGGTAATGAGCATTGTACACTGCCCCTGGACTCCGTGATGTTCTCTGCCCCCTCAGTTGCCTGTGTGTGTGCATACGCAGTCATACACCCCAAGCAAAATTTTTCTGTTGACAGCTCAAAAAGAACTAGAGCCCCCAGTGCCCAACAGCAATGGTGATGAGTCATGGTTGAACAGACCTCTAGTGACCAGCACAGCGCAGAGCTGGAGCAGGGTTCAGAGGAGGGCCACAAAGATGATTAGAGGACTGGAGCAGCTGCCCTACAAAGAGAGGCTGAGGGAGCGGGGCTGGTTCAGCCTGCAGAAGAGAAGGCTGCGGGGGGACCTCATTGCAGCCTGCCAGTCCCTGAAGGGAGCTTATAAGCAGGAGGGGATTCAACTTTTTAAAAGGGCAGATAATGGCAGGACAAGGGGGGTGGATTAAAACTAAAGGAAGGAAGGTTTAGATTAGATATTAGGGGGAAGTTTTTCACAGAGAGAGTGGTGAGGTGCTGGAACAGGCTCCCCAGAGAAGTAGTGGATGCCCCATCCGTGGAAGGGTTCAAGGCCAGGTTGGATGGGGCCCTGGGCAACCTTGTGTAGCTCCAGGCCTGAGGTTGGTGGCCCTGCCTATGGCAGGGGGGTTGGAGCTCTATGATCCTTGGGGTCCCTTCCAACCCATGCCATTCTATGATTCTATGATTCTATGATTCCTGACCTTTGGTATAGCTAGAGGCAGCATTTCCAAAGAGCTATGGCTCAGCTTCTTGGCATTACTGAAATATCCAGCTTTTCAGCACCAGATTAAACTCACATGGGGAGTCTGGGCTTCTGAATGCTTTTTGAACACTGGTCCCTGAATTCCATAATGCTGCTGGAGGTATTTACTGTGACACAGCTCTGATACTCTGGCTCACTGGATCCAACAAGTGCAAGTTGCTAGAAAGCATTTGCTGACTGACCGAGGGTTGTAGGTTAACCACGCTTCTGAGAAAAGTAGGTAATTGAATGGTGATTTGGGGAAGTAAGAGATGATGAAATATCATTGCCATCTTGCAAGGGACAAAAAGAACTTTATATTCTCTAATTTCCACACTGAGAACCTTCCCCTGTGCTTTTACAGGGCTTCTTAAGAGATACCTTGCTCGTGAAGAGCTACCCTCCCTTGGGAGAAATGTTTAAAATGGCAGCAGCAGCATTCTTATGAGACAAATCACAGGTACTGCTCAACATCACTATCTGGTGATTTTAAAAGGCTGATGTGGTGTATTTCCCCAGAAGATTTCATGAAAAGAAGTTCCTACCCTATATCACTTGAAGATCATGATGCCTCGATGCCACTTCAAAGGAACATTTTAACTTCGCTGAATATTAACAAGGGGTGAACCCACCTATCTTGTGTGAATAAAACATCTTGTGTGATGTTTTATTAACAAGTTCATCAACACACATTTGCAAAGCTTTTCACGATCCTCTATCAATTAATCCATTTACCTATTCAGAAAAGCAAATTTATTAAAACATGCGTCCATTACAGAATGATGACACTGAAAGTATTTAAAGACACTTGGACTAATATACAAAATCAGTTTCTATTAACATCAGGTATTAAAAAAAAATGTAGAAAAAAAGTCTTTATATCCATTATCTTAATTTACAATTCGCTGTAAAAGAATCTCATGTTTATTTATTCCTAGATCTATAATTAAAGGCTCTGGCATAAATTGCCAGCATCTTCTTTTCTATTGTATTTTCTTCATTGTGTTGCATCAGAATTCACAGGAACAATGTGATGATGATTCGTTAAGAAAGATTCAATCAAGTATTTGAGGAACTATTTTTGTGGTTGACTGTAAATAAGAACCTCACGTAGGAAATGACTGAAATCTGCTGCTGTTAACCAGTTTCCATAAAACTGAGGAGCTATTCTGGTGGTGTTTTGCATCTAACACTGTCTCTGTATATCCAGTGCTGGTCTTTACTTTTAAAACAAGGAGCCTTATTTGTTAAAAATGGCAATGTCCCACTTCCAAGGTATTAGGGAGTCCTTACAGGCTCCTTTCTAGTGATAAATGGATGGGGTTTCGGAGACAACTGCAGGGAGAGCGGCTGTGGTTTTGGTGACCAGCAAAAGACTGTTTTCTTCAAGAGGGTCCACACAGGAGGTCCTACACCTGAAACACTGTATGGATTACATTCCCAGGGCTTCTGGGCCTGAACAAAGGCACCTGGACACCTCCATGGTGCCAGCATGTTGGGCAGCCTTAGAAGCTGAACGCTTGACGGCATTTTATACACCAGAGGTTTGCAGATACCCCTCCAAGCAGGGAGGTTATTCTGTAACAACCATGGCGTGAATCGCTTGCACGAGCTCGAGAAAAGCTGTTCCCAGCACTATGCTTACAAACCTTTCCAAGCCTCAGTGGAATGGGGAAGGATGTGAGGGAGGAACGTTGCAGGTGTGGTGTGCATCCAGCTGAGAAGGACACCATAGCGGCCAACGCCCAACAAGTATGTTATACAAGAGACCAGAGGTAGTGCCTGTCTGGAGCTGCTTACTGAAATTTGCATGTGGCCAGGAGCCACAAAGCATGTGCTTCAGGGAGAGAAAGCAATGGGAAACTCTGTGGGAGGCTCTGTGAAACTCTTTGGGAGGTCATACCCCTAAGCTCCCCAGGCTGCAGTGCGGGCTGGGGCTGGGGCAGTGGGCTGCTGGATCTGGGATGCGTGACGGTGCCAGCCCTTGCTGTTCCTGCTTTGTGACTTCAGCCAGGAGTTTGGGTTAGCTGGTGGCCTCTGTGTTGGCCATCAGATACCTCGCTGCCCTGGGGAATTGGTCACCACCAAGAGAGCTGCAAGCCTGCTTCCCAGAGGTGAGGAGGGAAAGCAGACACAGGAAAAATCCCAGCTACAGGAGACCTCACCTATTGTGAGGTTGTACAACCCTGGGTTATACATTGTCACACCACAAAGTGACCTACTGCTCCCATTTTCTAGCATTCTGTTGTGCTTCCATCTACCTCGGCGTGGAAATCAAGCCGTGTTGTGAGGATAAAATCTAGAGAGACACTGTGTGTATCCACATGTTTAGGGAAAACTATTTCTTTTTTAGAAAAAAAACAAACCCAAACCCCACCATGTGATGCTGATTATCTGCAGATACTTGATGTGCTTGTGATTTCAATCAGCATTTTGTTCATTCACTGCCTCTCAGTTTATTGATTTATAAGCTCTTTAGAATGCTATGATTAGTGCTAGCATTTTATTCTCAGTGGGGGTAAAATGGTATTTCATTATTAATGTGTTAGAAGCTATTTCAAACTGACAGTTTGTTTTGAACCTGGGCAAGAGAAGTGACATTTATATTTGGAAGTGGAAGACTGACACAGAAATTATTCTGAAACATAATTACAGCAAAGGCAACTGCAGGAGAAGAAAGAAAATCTGGCTGGAGTTTCTGGGTGCTCCTCTGCTATCAGTAACTAACTCTGGCTCTTTTCTCAGCTCAGCATGAGGAGATGTAGCTGTGGTCCCTGTAGGCATTTGTAGTAGATGCAGGATTAAGATTTTGATGCTTTTAGGCAACTCAGTGCAGGGCTGTGTGGACATAAGGCAAAAGCTTGTTCTACAGCCTGTCCTGGCTACCCCAGAGAGCTGCAGTGTGCTGGGAAAACTGAGGAAAGGGCTCATGCCAGTGAAGCAGCTGATGTCCTGGGAGCATTTATGCACCTTTGTCTTTAGGCTGAGTTATTGAGGTACCTGAGGGCCCATGTGCGGGATGTAGATCTCACTGGAGACTGGCCATCCCTCTGTCATGGCTCTGCACGTCCTGCACCTGCTCCAGGCACTTTATAAATGCCCAGAGCTCAACCTGGGTTTTTCCAGGAGCCAGGCTCACTTAATGAGCACTCTGGGGTTGTTAGTACAAGCTCTTTCCATAAACATTTATGTTACATTACAAAGGCGTGTTCTCTCACCAGTGTCAACTCTCCTGTACTACAGGAGGACTCCAGCATTTCACAGACTTGGATTTTGAAAACAGACTGTAGTAGGGTTTGGTTTTGTTTTTTTTCCCAAAGGATTTTGATTTTAGTGGCTGACCCTCCATTACTGAGGTCTAAAGGAACTTTTCCATGGATGTGAGTAGGAGCAGAGGCTGGGTTTGTGCTGAAGTGCCAGGAGCTTCTGTCCTGGCACTAGAGCTCATGAGACAGGGACCTTCGGCGAGATCTATGCAGAACTTACATACAACCAATTAATCATGGTGTAAGGAATACATAGACCCAGAGAGCAGCAACAAGTCAACATAATACACAAAAAAGCTGCCAAAAGTGACCTGATTTGTTGCTGTCTCCTTTGGAGAACGAATGACAACTTTGTTGCTGTTGCCTTTTTTGTGCATTGGATGATTTTTACAGTTATTTCTCAGAGGTACATAGAATCTATTACAATGTAGTTTTAAATTTTTAATAAGTTGTAAGTAGATTAAATAAATAAAGCGTTGGAACTCAAAATTCTTTTTGCTTAAATGCATAGGCTTTTGTTTGTGTAAGGCTGAGTGCCTTAAACTATACCAGTGAGAATGCGTTTCTGCTTGATCTTACTTGAAACTGTAGTGTTGTTAAATTCTTAGGATGAAATCCTAGCCTCACTGAAGTCAACCAGAGCGCTGCCTCTCCTTCCAGCAGGACTGAGATTTCAGGTTTCTTTGGGGTGCACTTTCTCCCTCCTGTGCTGCTGTGCGTTGCGGTGGACGGTCTCACCGCCCTGTTTCATATTCCTTTCTAATGAATGAAGTAAAACGTGTATCCTCTTTCTGTGCACACTCCCGTCACAATAAAGGAAGGCAGTGAAAATCAATCATTAAAAATAAATGTCTGGTTTTATCTGAATAAGACAGAGAAGGCAGCTCAATGACCAGACATATGGAAAAACATGAATATGTTTGAGACTATAATTATTCAGCTCCAGATGAAGAAGAGTTGAAGGAAGCAGTATGCAATTATATACAATTATGAAAGATATACAGGAAATTAGAGCTGTTCATAGATATTTTTCCAATTAACATTTGTCTTTCATTGGAGGAAAACCTTTTACTGCAAGTAACCACTAGAATTTTGCCTTGTCAAGCAAAATGCTGATATCTTCTTTATTGGAGGGGGAAACCAAAAAAAACAACCCCTTCCTAAAGTGTTCTTGGAAGCTGAAAGATTCAAAGACTGAAAAGTGTTCCTTGTTTCAATGAGAAAAATCAAAATTACCATGAATAAGTTCCTGGATGAAATAGTAGAACTTGTCTTTATCCTAACAATGACATCTGTTTGCAATAACACTCCATGCCAGTAAACGATGTTATTTTAACTAATCTATTGGCGTGGCGATGAAAGTGACAGTAAAATGTTGATATGGAAGCTAATTTCTCTCTTTGGCCTTGAGATCCATCTTCACAGACGCAGATTGAGTGCAGCAACTATTTTTGGCAACATCATAGCAATCCAGATTTAATTCTGACACTTCTCTGCCTTCCTGAAATCCAAGAAAAACATCTGGCTGCATTTTCTGCGTATGTTTGTGAAGTGCCATTGAAATCATTTGCATCAGCAGCAAATTTGGAGATAGAAATGTGACGAGAAGGTGCATATGAGGAGGAGGGGACCAAAAGCTTGGGTTAGGAAGAAAAAAAGAATGGCAACTCTTCAATGTGTAATATGCTTACTGAAAGCTGGGAATAAGATGTCATTCTGAGTGTTTCCGTGAACTTTTAACTTTTATTTAGTGCTCTTATGTTGATCAGACCCATGATTAATACGGAATAATGCACATGCATGGCATGTAAGGAATGAGAGGATGGCTCTGCCTGACTCCCAGGAGAGTCCCTGCTGAAAGTGTTTGCAGTACTTGCCATGGGTGTGCTTCCAGCAGCCCTTTAGAAGAACAACCCACTTATGCGTTTGTGAGTTATCAGTTAATTAAATATTATTTAGGGTGGCCACAGAGTCCTCATCATTTTTTGGAAGCTAGAGATGTTTATTTAAGGAAAAATAGTTCAACAGACTTTGCTTGCAGTCGTTTAGCTTAATATGCCACCATCTTACTGCCAAGCTTTTTCGTTACTCACAGTGTGGTGAAGCCGAGCATTCCTTAAAAGCAAAGCAATTAAAAGCTCCTCATCTGCTGATATCTGTGTGTCAGCCCCGTGCCACAGTGGCCAGTCCAAATGGATGCACACATGCCCATGCAGCCTACACAGGGCTGTCTCGCACTCAGGTGAAGCGTGGTGCATGCTGCAAGGCCGGAGGCATGGCAGCCGGCAGGCCCGGAGCACACGTGCCGGCGCAGGCAGGGCCGTGCGTGTTGAGGCACACATGGCGTGGGAGCCTGCTGCCAGACGCGCTTGCAGAGGCTGTCTGCAGCCCGTGCACAAGGCAGCCATGTGGGTGGAAGGCAGGCGAGCGGTGGAGCAAACTGGGTTATGGCTGTTTCGTTTTGGAGACCGCTTTTTCCAAGCGTCCTAAACATGGGCCTTAATCATCAGCACTTCTGAAGCACTCATCATTCTTGTATCCAGGCAAGGAGCCTTGTTATTACCCTTTGAGAGATACCACATTCCCCCACTTCCTATGGAAGGGGGCCTGCCAGCAATATCGATGCCAGCACGGCTCGGCTTGTTTCAGATTGAAAATGTCCCCAGGGAAGATCCGCATTCATCTTCAGCAGGGTCTCAACACAGTCAGGGGAATAACCTCCTGCACTGGGCCCCTGATGGTTCCCTCCAGGGAATGCATCCACGGACATCTTCACTGTACGCTCTGCAATGGCAGAGGAGAATATACTCCTTGCCTGACTTGAGACACCCTCCCTCTTGTTGCTAAAATGTCGGCAGAAGAAGTCCTTGTCCCTCACCGATTGCCCTAATCCTCCCTCTGTGTGGGGATGGACGTCAGTGGCTCTGGTCCTTGCTGTGGTGGCTGCCCCTGGGTGGTTCAATCCTGACTAGGTCTGCTCCAGGCTAACCCAGGAAGAGATGCTTGGAACAAAGGGAAATATGAAATGCTGTCTGCAAGGCCTTCAGTGCACAACTGCCTACATCCCGAATGGCTCTGAGCTAGAGCTACAGCTCCCAGGAACGGAGTGTGCAGGAGGAACCAAGGGAAAAGCTGTGTTTTCAGCAAGATTTAAAGCTGTCTCCTGTATTTCAGAGAGATAGGAGAGGCACGTACTGTAGCTACATGTGCTCTTTAGAGACATCCATAAACACTATGAGCCATGGCTCTTTGCACGCCATGGCTCTTTGAGACCAAGGGTTGTTACAGTCCAGCTCGTGTATGAAAAGGCTGGTCATTGAGGGTGAAGAAAATACTGTATAGATGTGATATCATAAGTTATATAATATCATGGCCAAATCTCTGCAGCTGGATATCATCAGATCAAAATTAGAAACTCATTGGAAGCAAAGGACAGTCTTTGCACAGATTGCCTATAAACCTGCAATAACTAGTTCTCCCTGGGCGTAACATCAAAAACATTTTTTAGTGTCTCATTAGTAAGAAAATTTATTGCTCAACTATTGAACTATGTCGATTTTTGAAAACATTGTGTGAATAATTCCAGAAAGCATGTGTTTGATTTGTATTCGTTTTGTGCCGCTGGACAGAAAAACTGGCTTTTCCCCTATGATGAAATGACACTAATCGTGAAATTAAAAGGTGAAGCATGTCTACAGTTTCAGAACAAGGTAAATTTTTATAAATATGCTAATGCTCTCCCTATCCCATAAGTCAAACTAATGTTAAGGAGTTCATACCCTAGCTGAGCTTAAAAAAAAGGAGTAAATGGAAGGCCCAATTACAGTTCTGTAGAGGGGAAAAGAGCTCCTCCCAGCCCTTATTATTTTTCTTTGTGCTGCAGTGTGTTTCCCAGCTGTGTCTTTTGGCCAGTTTTGTGGCTCAAATAGCCTGAAAAAAACCCTATTGAGAAACAAGGGACAGTTTAAATCAAACTCAGCGTTGTCTGCGTTGGATGGATGGAAAGATTTGACAGGTACCTGTTACGTGGTGTGGATTCACTGACAGTGAGCTGGGTTAACACTGAGAAGTGTGGGCACAGTGCTGTCTTTTCTCACACAATAGGGAGGGAAGAATAATCAGCTCCATGGGGATTCCTGAGCATTCCTTGCACAAGTGTGCAAACAACCTTTAAACCCATGAGTGCTTAGACAAGTGGTCCTGCCCCTGGGCACCTGCTCAGCACAGCAGGACTGCACAGATGAGTATGGGGGAGCAAAGCACACAAAGGCAACGTTACCCTTCACCGCATCCCCTGGCTAGATTTGCCTCTGCAAACAAACATTTGTCAGCAGGCCTGTAAGATGAAGGAAAGCCTCTGAGCATGGTTTGTGATGCTGTACTGGGTCTGCAGGTCCCCAAGACCAGGGTGCAGGGTAGCAGGGGCAGGCAGGGGCACTGTAAGGATGCCAGGAGGTCTGCAGCTGCTTTTGGGGAAAGGCCAGAACTGGACCATCCAGAGGATCAGCTGGAACTCAGGCTTGGGTTTAGCTGGTGAGCAAAGCAGGGGATAGACAATTAATGCTCCCCCCCACCCAGCCCCGGCCTTTAGACTGATAGCCAGTTAGTTGATTGTTTCTATCACAGTTAGCAGGGTTTCTCCAGCACCTTTGCTTCAGCCCTGTACTCTGCCTGCTTGCATGATATGCTCCACAAATCCAAACTAACAACCAGGCCTTATATCAAGGAATTTATGATACCGCAGGAAAATGAAAGAGAAAAGAAGAAACAGAGTCAGAGGGGCCAAGTGGTCTGGTCAGGGTTACTCACATCTTAGTGGCAGAGGCAGAAATAAACTCAGGCTGAGGAAATCACAACCCGATGCCCACCAGACTGTGGAGAACACAGCTAAATTCCCAGCTGTCCTTGCAAAGGGATTCAGTTTTATTTTTTCCAGAAACGAAAAAAGAAAAAAAACCAACCCTGAATCTATGTAGTATTTCTAGTATATAACTCCTCCTTGTTAAACAGTTTCAGTATCATACAGTTAAGGAACTGTGCAAACCACAAAAAACCCAGGCACCGCTGCTGTAAAGCCTCTTTCAAATCTGTGAGCAGCTACTCGAAGCCCTCTCCCTTAAATGTCTGTACTAACATCACCATCACTGGGGCGGCCAGAGCAGTGGGTATTTGGGAAGGATAGATGGAACAAGCTAAGCCCTTTCTAAAGAGGTGTTTGAGCACACCACATCCTGGCTGGCAGAGGGTGCGGGCAGGCTTCCTCCCACCTTCAGGTGTTACAGCCTTAAGCACACAGAATCCCCACGCTGCAGATGTTTCTCAGCCAAGACTTCTCACTTGGTGCTGTTGTTTTCAATGAGGGATGCCCTCGCCAGCTCGGGGGGATGTGGGGGAGAGGGTCCTTCCCGGAGGAGGTGAGCCTCTGGCTCCAGCAAACCTCCCCAGAGCACCTCTCTGGCTTGCCTTCAAAGGCCTCCGAGCTGGGCTCCAGAGGACACCAGCAACGCTCCCCCAGTTTCTTCCAGCTGTGCTGGGAAATCTCTTTCCCAAACATTCATGGGAAATGAGAAAATACAGGCACGGCCCTGGCCTTTGCTGGAATGCATGTGAGCCCCCCCTGCGACCCTGCTCTCCCACGCCAGGCCCCTTGAGCCCAGCTTTATGGGTGAGAAGGATCAAAGGGCTCCAACTGCTCCCATATGGTAAATGGCCCTATACGTTTTGTATAATTACACACAAGCATCCTCACATCCATGTTCGGTCTGTATTTAGGATCCCTGGGTGACAGCCAGCGCCGTTTTCCCAAGGCAAGAACATCTCCAGACGTCACGGCAGTGGCATCATGCATACTCACATGTCCTGGCAGTCCTGGGGACAAGACATGGCCCAGCCATGGTGCAGGATCCCCTTGGCTGCTCCTGGTCCTGCCCCATGGAGCCAGGACACTGCGACGAGGGTGGGCATGGAGACCTTGCTTGGGCCAGGGGCTGGGAGGGAGACCATTTAGCCACAGGGTGGCATCCGATGGATGTGCTGGTGGGAAGGCAGTGCTGCTCAGGTGAATTCTGAGCCAGCCTTTTTAAAAATTAATTTCACTTTGTTAATATAACTCCCCAAAGGGGATGTTTGCTTTTTATTAAGACCATGCAGAAAAAAAAAGTGAAGAAAACTGGTCACTTATTTTAAGCTGCTATGGTGCTATTTTAAAGCAGACACCTATGCTGTGGATGCAGGGTGCATGTGGCAGCCCCTCAGGGCAGGGCTCTCACCCCTCTCTGGTGTCAGTGCTGCACTGGTTGCAACAGAAACATCATCTGCAGCTGGAGGTGCTGGTAACAGGAGTGCCAGGCAGTATGAACCAGCAGGTCTTGCTCTCTGGCATGCAATCCTGCCTTGCCAGCTGGGAAGCTGCTCTGCAGCATGTCATCAGAAACATCCTTTTCCACCCTCCTCTTCCTCTCTGATAGAGCATGAAACCAGCCAGGCACTGGGGGTAACTGGAGACTGGAAAGACTGCTTGTGTTTTGAATCAGATGGGCTTTGGCCAGGTCAGGGAGCTGGGCAGTGTGGGATGGTGGCAGGGACAGGGAAGCAGCGACGTGGGCAGGCAGCTCCTTCCACCCCAGTTGCAATGAGACCCCATCAGGGACCCAGGTAGAAGGAGGCAGCTGTTTTCTGGCACCAATGTGTAGAGAAAGTGAGGGAGAAATGAGTGAGATTGTGTTCAAACAGGAGAACTTAAAACACCCTGGAGATCCATAGAGAAGCATCCCCTGGTGACATAAATGATGTTGGCCTAAGGTGGAAGAGGCAGGTTCAAATTTTCAGCCTTACAGTAAGGCTGTGTGATGGCCCCTGGAAATGTGATCAAGCAGGGTCTGCAGTTCACCTTGGCCACCCTCCACCTCTGGATTACTCCTTGCTGTTTCCCAGGCCAGCACTTACCGAACATAAGAAGAAAGCTCATTTAAGCAGAGCTGTCTTACATGGGCAGGTCTGTCCTGCCACAGAAGGATGTTGGTTGCCATCTTTGCAAACTTGCCAAGTCACCATCCTTGATCAGTCTCCTGGGCTGAGAGAACTTCCATCAGGAAAGGTGTGAGGGCTTGGCTCAGCCTGACTCCATTCCAGGCAGAGCTCTGTGGCTGTCACTGCTGAACGTGTTTCGTGTTCACCGTTGCAGCAGTGGCACTGGAGAGTCTGAGGGTAAACATCTTCTGAGATGAAGCTCTGAGTTGACAGAAGGATTCATGTGAATGCCCAGACTGGTAGGGACAGTCTCCTTTTCATAAACACAACCATTATGAAACTTGAGTGTTGGGGGGGTTAACAAAAGAAATTCCCCCCTCCTACCCCTTCCAGCTACTCTTTCCATGGGTCACCTCCTCCAGAAGCTGCTAGTGGATCTTTTGGGGGGAAAATACACTGACAAAGGAAAGCTTGTGTTTTATGGTGTTCTGCCCAGCTAAGAAAAAAAGCAACCAGGCTTTTCATCAGGGAGATACCTCTGGTTGTCAAAGGGGGACCCTGGGGCCATGACTACATCAAGGATTGGATTGCTCACCCATCTCTGTGAAGGGCTTTCTTCAGGTCGCCTTGATTCTGTGCAGGGCAGCCAGCAAGGGATATTCTCCTTCTTTGCTCCCTACTTTCCCCTATTGTCTGTTTGCCAGCCACTGTGGTTTGGAGTGACAGTGCTGAATGGCGATGTTGATACCTGGTTTGCATCCAAGCAGTGTTTTTTTTCAAGTAATTAGTTTGGGAAGTAAAAAGCCTGCGTTGCTGTGCTTTTTCAGGGGCTAGCGGGTTAGGTTACCTCCTGAGTTAGAGACATTTGGGTTGGTTTTTTCCCCCTCCCCAATTCTAGACCTGTAATAGCCTGGGAAAAAAAAATTGCCTTTATAGAGGAACCCTTCAAGAAAAACCACGGGCGCTCCCACCTTTCTCTGCTCAGGAGCCCAGGGGCAGACTTAATTAAAAGTTCCTTCAAAATATACTCCCTACTGCTCTAAGCTACTGTGTTTCAAAAACTCTGGTGCTGTGCCAAAGTGGGAGCAGGCATGTATTACACTGACAGGTACAAAAGAGATTGTGATGCCTTGTGCTCCCTTCTCCTCTGATCCCTCTGAACTAAAGTCCCCAAGTAAACATTATTGAAAATAAAGAATATAATAGCCCCTCTTCTCCCCTGTCCATCTAACGAACAGTTGTTGGTTAATGGTTTGTCTTTTGCAAGCAGCCTCCTTGAGCACAGGTTCCCAATCCCTGTTGAGATTCAGCCCTGAATTCCTGGGAATGTTTTCCTGGGAAGAGCAGCTTGGTCGCACCATGTCTCTGCTGGCTCTGTGTCCTGAGGAAGGCTGTCATGCTGCCTGCACAAGGACAATTAGGCTGGAGCACCCTAATGTCCACCAGGTTCTTTTTAGTGACAGAGATAATCAAAGCCTCCTCCTTAATGGGGTGTTTTGAATTCTCCGAGCGCATCTATACGCACCAGCCTTGGTGCTAAGAGCATATCCCAGGTGTCACTGACTGTAGCCAGCAAGGAGAGCTGATAGTGGCTTGAGGGACGGTGATTTCAATGAGAAAGGGGGAATCGTCCCTTTTCCAGCCTGTGATGGAAAGCTAATGACAGCCATTGTTAGGCAGTAGGAAGAGATAAACACCCTTCCCCGAAGACCGAAGAGAGAAGGAGCGTGAGTCGGAGCGCAGTAAGTTATTCAAAGAGCTTGGCATGGGCTAGCTTCCCATTTTCACACTAAGTGGGAGCCTTATTCTGTCAATGTGCTGAGGATTTTATTTCTAGAGATTTATAGCCACAGGTTCTGGAGTGCTCTGTAATTACATGAGTTTACACTTGCAGGGACAAAGGCTGAGTAAATATTTTATTAGGCAATTTTTTATCTTATTGAAACTGAATACACATGTGATAATTTGCCTGGTGAATGGGGGAAGGATAGTGAAATAAATAAGATAGTTTACACAGAGCCTTGTTTGTGGGCTGCATGCAGAATCAGCACCATGGGCTGTGTTACCCCAGCACAGGTACAGGACAGGAGTCCCCCCTGGAGCCATCCCCCTGTGGTGGGGCCACTGCCAGGGCTGAAACTTGCCCATCCCATGGGATGAAAGGGACAGGAAAAGCCTCCTTGTACAGAGACATTTTCCTGGGACTGATGAATTTGTTTGGCCTGCTGGGTCCCTGCCACACACACCAGCACATGCTAAAAGCACCAGGTGCCCTTCAGCTGATTTATGATCTTAACTGCTTGTGTTTTGCTCAAATTATTCCTTGTGGGTAGCAGTAAGGAATCTCCAGGACCACACACAGGACACAGAGTAGGGAAGGTCCCTGAAGGTTGCCAGCACTCCTGACATACAGCTCTCCATCATGCCCTCCCATTCATTCCAGTAGAAATAATAAATAATAGAGGTCACAGCTTTTAAACAGGAGTTCCTCTTAATGCAAACTTTTCAAGGTCTCTTTGCTGTGGGATCATCCTGCTAGAGCAGCAGCTTCAGGCTGAACTCACAGGGGGAGTGCTGTGCAATGGTCCATGGCATTGATTCCCAAGTGCAGCAGATTTATTTCACTGCAGTGGAGAATGTGTGGCAAAAATTGAGGCTTGTACTCAAAAACACACCAGCAAAGTTGCTCTTAAGCTTACTGTTAGCTCTCACAAAGAAGAGGGTGTGATGAAAGAGGGACATTTTACAAGAGAAACACATAATTTAATGGATGTTGTTGAAACTAAATGACCTGCTGGTCTAACTTCTTGACTTCTCCAACCTCCTGTGGCACAGCCACAGGATCGGGTCTTGTGCTATGGCTGTGATCCAAGTCCCACTGCAGCCAACAGCCAGCTGCTGTTTGCATTTGCTCTGTATCAACATGAATATATCATGGGCAGAAAGTGGCCCACTTGGGAAGATGCCTGTGGAGTTTAAGAAGACTTGCAATGAAGAATGAACTTCCAGCAGCCTGCTGATGCACAGGCATTAAACCCTTGGATGTAGCAGTTGTATGTGAAACTCAGCTTTGGAATTAAGAACTTGGTGAAGGAGCAGCAGTATAACATATTTTAGCAGTAAGATATTTAATAAACATCTTTGTGGGCACGTGTATGATTGATTAAAAGCAAACCTTCCTAAAGCAATTCAGAGATTTGTTTTATTATTCTATTCACAGACAACTGCAGCCCGTTATAAGTCCCATGACACAAAATTGTCTAAGAATAGTCAAGGAACCTTAGAATTAATTTATAAAATTTGGTAATCATTTGCAAGTTCATTAAATACTCAGATACCTAATAATACATTATTCTTATCTTGATTTTAAATTTTAATTGCATGAAGTTTGGTCCCTCAATAATTAACACATTGTATATCCCACCTAATTCACGAACTAATTGTCATTTCCTAGTTCTTAATGTTACTTGCTAATTCTGCCAATGATAAAGAGTTTTATGTCAAAACTCCAGAGTAAGTGACATTCTGCATGCACAATAATGACAAAACAAGTTAATTTACTGCAAAGTTGCTGAAAGACAGAGCTTTTTTAATTGCATATTTGTTACCTTCATTAAAAGGTAAGTGGCTCTTCAGTTATGTATTTGCCCATTTCTTACACATTAAAAAAGTGCTAATGAACCTGATTAAAATTAATTGAAAAGGTCCAAGATCTGCAAAGAGATCCTAACATCAACAGACTTCTAATTACTGCTGAAGGATGGACTTAAATAGGGTTTAGCAGTACACAGGAATTCATTTTCTAGCTCTGTTGTAAGGAAAGACATGGGGAATGCAAAAGCGATCCAGAACCGAAACACCTGGTTATGGATGCAGAAAATGCTGAGTGTCTGGACACTATTTCCTCCCACTCCTCTCTGCTGATAGCTGTTCTTCCTGCCCTCCGTCCCCTGCGCGGGGCAGGCTGTGTTACAGCTGTACGGAGAACAGGCGCTCGCATGAAAAGCTGGAGGTGGGGGAGAACTCCAGACACCCCCAGGATGAGTGTTTGCTTAGCAGACAGGGTTTTGAGCTAGCAGAGAAAGGATGAATTTTAGGCAGCTTGTGGGAATGGATCACCGGAATGAGGATCACAGAATCACAGAACGTTAGGAGTTGGAAGGGACCTCGAAAGATCATTTAGTCCAACCCCCCTGCCAGAGCAGGATCACCCAGACTAAATCACACAGGACCATGTCCAGGCAGGATTTGAATGTCTCCAGAGAAGGAGACTCCACAACCTCTCTGGGCAGTCTGTCCTAGCGCTCCGTCACCCTCAGAGTGAGAAAGTTTCTCCTTATATTCACATGGAACTTCCTCTGCTCCAGCTTGCACCCGTTGCCCCTTGTCCTATCACTGGCCATCACTGAGAAGAGCCTGGCTCCATCCTCCTGACTCTCACCCTTTACATATTTATAAACATTAATAAGGTCACTCCTCAGTCTTCTCTTCTCCAGGCTAAATAGGATACGTGAGAGGAGCAGCACGAAGGGGAAGCTGAAACTCAGGTGCTACAAAGAGACAGGGGAAGATGCAGGAGAGGGCTGGCTGCCTGGACCTGCAGTCCAACTGGGGAACATTCGTATGGGGAGCTCTGAACCCTGCAGAAAATGGGCTGCTATGAAAATTTTGGTTTATCTCACTTCAGGCTTCCCTGGAAGTTGTCCTAGTGCTTACGGCTATCCAGGATGCTGGGAGAGGACAATCCCTGCTGCAGTCCCTATTGACTCTGCCAAGGTGAAAACGATGGTTGGTTCCTGGGGGCTCAAGAGTGGCACTTGCCAGGAACCTTTCTGGCTATCATCAGGCATGTTTTGTCCCTGCTATTTGTGTGTTTTCTGCAGTCACAAGCCCCGCAGACCCAGTAAAAGCAGCTCGTTCCTCCATGAGCAGCAGCGTATCTGAGCTGGGGACAGAGGTCCATTTACATACTTCGAGCAAGAACAAGGTTGCTCAGATGACAGTCTCTCAGACCGAACAGACCACTCACCACTTTAACCACATCATTTCGAGCTGACCCTTTTCTTCTGCACTCCACTATCCATTCCCATTATTGAAGGATATTCTAATCTTATTAGAACTATTTTCTTCATCTCCATTAATAGCATATACCACTTATCTTGCTACCACTGTATAAATGTAAAAGAAGAGAGAAACATATGAGCTATTTTAATTTTTTTTTGTTTTGATTTAATTTAAATTGCTGAATGAAAAAAATAGCTGCTTCTAGTAATTCTGCTGTAACTAACTCAGTTTGATATTGGTTCTATTAGCCTTCTAATAGCATGAAAGCTAAAAAATTAAATCGTTCCACTTCCACATTCATAATTATGTGCAATTAAAATCTTTACATACCCAAAAGTCTTATATGAAGCCCTGAACCCTTCAACTGTCACTCTTCATTATCTCCAAGCCTAACAATTTTACAGTGACACATTGTACACAATGAGATGTGCTAAAGAGGAAATATTATATTTTACTGATGTATGTGTTCTTTAATTTCTCTGAATTAGCTTTTTGATATGGATGCTAATTGTTTTCTTTGAAAGGAGTCGCCACAGATATGTGATTTCTCTATGCCTGTTGCGCTTCAAAAAAAATACAGTTAATTGCAGGAAACAGGAATTTCTCTGTTTTTTATATATAAAAAAATAATCAGCTGCATATCAAAGGAGAGAATCTTAATCCAACTTTCTGATTGCACATTACAAAGAAACCTTCAGTGTTTGTGACCAGCACAGAGTATTTGGCGACTTTTGATGTTTCCCCTTTTCATTTATTCATGAGGAGAGATGAATAATTAAAACAGGACGTTTGGCAAAACCAGCACACACACAAAAAATATTTCCATATGAACTTCCAGCTTCAGCCCACAATAGTCTAGAAGACACGTTACTGCAGGATGGTCCATATGGCACGTGCGCATGTAACTCTGAAACCATAGACCTGGTCGAGACTTGGGATGGTGCCATTAAGTGGCTGACAGCTGTTACTGCTCTATAAATGCAAAAAAGCATGGATGAGGGAAGCGTGGCAGCTAAGGAAGGCTGAATTCGGGCCCAGGCCTGGGTGTGATGAAGGCCGCAGGTAACATGTATTCACAGGGTGAGCGGCAGATCCTCTCTGGATCTCTAGTCACCACAGTCCCACACAGTTATGCAGGAGAAACTCAAGCTGCAACACAGAAATGTCCTTCTTGATGGTACAGCGGGTTGCTCCAAATGGGTTAGAGAAGGTCCTTGGGATGAAGAGGGAGGATTTGGTCTGTAGTTTCCCATGGACTCCTCACCAGCTAGTTTTAACATTTAGTCTCAGCTGCAATGCTGCAGAAAGTGCTATTTTTAATCCTTTATCTCATAAAAGGCTAATTTGACTTACCTCTCATTCATTAGAAGGAAATATTATAAAGAAATGACAATATACCAGGCATATCAAAAGGTCTCAATCAGTCTGAGCTGGTCTCCTTTGTCTTGCAAATCTTCAAAGGAGCTCATGGGTTTTAACTGCCACATCCTGCTCTATTTCACAGCTTGGAGGATCCTGCTGCTGAAAGACATCTTCTCTCCATATCTAGCTTGGAAATTCCCCAGTGATTCTAATGAAGGTCTATGTTCCTGTTCACAACATTGTGTATTTTATTCTTCAAAACTTTTAATGGAACTTCTGGCCTCCTGTGGACTTGTGCACTGGCTTTGGGACGACGAGTAAGGAGGGCTCCATCCATGCCCAGTGTAATACTCGGCCACTCTATATAGCTGCTTCTTAAACATTTCCTAGAAATCCTTCTCATCCATGCAAATTACATATATCCTGTCTGTCTTTTGATACCTGCAGTGATGTTTGAGCTTCTTACACAGACAAAAAGGCTTCTAAAATGTGGTGCTGGTTTCAGCTTGTCTGGGCAAAGCTTCAGGATGCCTCTTGAAAACTCACTCCAGTTTTGCTCCGTCTCTTCTTGGAGTTTCACCTTTGCCTCTGCATTTCCTGAATTGGAACCTGTAGTTTATGAATCATGTTACTATGACTTTGTCTTGCTTCCCTTCCAGAGCTGTGGTCTTTGCTTACAATCTCCAAACAGCAAAGCCCATTTGTTTCTTTTTAAACTTCTGTCAGCTTAAAGTTCTTCAGCCCTCTTCTCTGCTTGGGGTCTCTGATCCCTGCTCAGACCTTATCTCAAATTAGGGATTCCACAAGCTTCTGTAAAATGAGGATCAACTTAAATTCTCAGATTAAGTAAGATGAATAATTAAAATAAAAATTCTGCCTCTATTTTGCTGTTCCTCACCTAATGTGAGGATCATCTCCTATTTCTGATCTGAAAATATAATTTTATAAGCTAGCTTTTTGCACTGACATTTTTCAGTAGTTCCACCTGCACAGGTTTTTCTTGAACATTTTCCTGAAGCCCCCTGAGCGCTTTGGATGGGGTGAGCTGCATACAGAGTTTGGCTCCATCTGCTCCATATGCACTCAGGGCATGTTTAACAGTGTGCTAGAAGGCGAGAGGGACACACAGAGTGTTTCCCAGGGGTAATCTTCTCAGAATGCAGTAAAGCCTTAATACAATCTATAAAATTAATAAAAGTTGTTTTCTTTATCCCAGACTCCCCTTACTCATCCTCCAGAAAATTGCAACCAATAGCTACTAGCAGAATCTTCTGAAGTTAACAAGACAAATTCAGCAGAGCCCTACCACGTCATGGCATGGGCCGAGCTCTGAGGGGTATCAGAGCTTATGCCCCAGTGATGCCAGACCTTCAGAAGGTGCCACTGACATCTGAAAGGTTTAAGGGACTGAACTGGGCCACCAAGAGTGAACTCCCCAGCCATGAGCTCTGTCCTACCAGCATGCCCTGACTGCCCTCTCTGAGCATGGGGGACACAGATCCACCACCCAGCAGAGGGATGCTTCAAGGGTGACGGCACAAGGAGCGATCTCATGGTGTTTTCTTTTCTGTAAAGGCTTCCTGAGGGCTTCTGTGTAGAAGACTGACTCACTCTGCTTATATTGTTATCTAATATAAATAAGTTGATTAAGTGGCTTGTTTAAATTGCATTTATCACATTCCATCCTTGTTGAAAAACCTTTTCAAAAATCTAAGTGGCTGGAGCATTTGCAGAGAAGTGTTATACTCACAAGAGTGATAATGAGTTAGATGCAGCTGGGAATCAGGTATATGAGAATCACTGAACACTTGGCAGAGGCTGCTATTCCCTTTCCCCCCCCCCCCTTTTCCTTCTCACGATTAAAAATAAAACAAGAAAGATATTTGTACACTGCCAACAGAAGCTTGTTTGTTTTGGTTTTGGGTTTTTCATGGAGTTCTTTCAGCCTGTAAGTCCTCATTAATTTATTCTTCTGCCTCTTTAAATCACTGAGGAGTATCTGCTAGTACTTCTTCATGCCACGGCTTTTGGGGGAAATTGATTGCACCTTTGACCCTATTCCTCCACACCAAAACCCCAAGCATTGCTATGAAAGGCTTTGCTCAGGTCTCATGTACTATTTTTCTGTTTTGGTCTACACATATGCATTTTTTTCCACTTTCTGACTACTGTAGTGGCCTTAAGCAAATGGAAAACAGCCCAGCCTCCTTGTATGGAATTTCCCAGGACAAGCTTGTGTCCTGGGTAGGATGTAGCTTCAGTGCTATCCCACAGCTCTCCTCCCTCCTAGTCCCAGATGGGTGGAGGCAGAAGCCATCAAAAGCATTGAACATTTAGAGTTCTCTGAGCTGAAGGAACATCCTCTGGGTTGTCGTCCAGTATGGAAGATAAATGGGAGCAGATTCTGGTCGTCTTCTGAAGCACTCTTGCCCAAAGACAGGGATGAATTTGTTTCCAGTGGCTCCAGAATCCCAGAAATAATGTAAACAAGAATCAGGATTCCCCTTGCAGGTCCATTGACCCACATGTGGGGTGAGATTTCCTTAATCTGTCGTTGCTGAGTTTTAACCATGGGGTGCAGGCATAGCGGGTTCACGAGTCACATCCACTCTCCATGGATTCCCACAGCAACCGCTGCCAGCAGATGACACAAGTGCCATGCAGCACCATGTCTTTCCAAGGGTGTTCTTTCTTTTCTGCATATTCATTTGGAAAAGATTAATATAACGTGACAGTACAAGGAAGAAAAATAACAGTATAAAAATCCAGCTTGTCCTTCCTGTTTCTTGTTATTTTTAGTCACTCTGATCATGCAATAGCTAGGTGAAGTCTATTGGAATGGCATATTGGCTTGGATGGCAGCTCTGTGCTATCAATACGACAAAGAGCATTTTTCCTTCTGGGAAGGTGCTGTGTAAGATCAGTACCAAGATGTTGTAGAAATTTCTGCTATAAAAATGACCCCTCATTAAGCAAATTAGCACTGGTTTGCTCTGGAGATATTTCAGGTGACTGGGTCTCAAACCATCCCACTGTTTATAGGTTACCTTCAGTTCTGTCCAAAAGCTTCAACTCTGTGCATCTCAAATTGTCTTCTCCACTCTTTTACTCTGATTGTCCCTCTAACGTGGGATACGGGCTTGGAGCAAGTGCCTGAATGTCCCCAAGATACCTTGAAATGTTGAGTACATAAGAAGTATCTGATGGTGGGGTCACAAGGAGTGGACAGCTATGATGGAAGCATCATGGAGGAAGTTTCAATCTTATCTCAGTAGGCCTGTTTGGAATAGTTAGGCTCTTAGAAATAAAGCCTAACCACAAATAAACCCTAACCACAGTGCTGCAGGACCTAATGGATGGCCAGGATATTCCCTCCTGGAACAATACTGGCCACCAAGAAGAAAACTGGAAGTTCTGAATTTGGTGGCTGAGCTGAGACACTTCTGTGCAAAAGAAGTATTTCAATCCTTGGCTTTAAGGGAATGTGGGTTTTTTTTTTTTAAATCTATTAATCTAAATCTATTTTTAAAAAAATCTAAAATAGTCTTTTAACATATGAGAGCTTCTTTCCCTTTTTCTTTCTTTCTGATATGTCTTGGAATCTAATGCAGACTCACCACTGCTTTGTGTTTTCTCAGGACTTTCAGTTTCCTCTCCATTGAAAAAAAAAAAAAAAAGGTATTATTTGCAAGTTGCAACAGTCAGTTTCTGGGTTTTTTTTCCTTAAGAAAAGAGTGAACGGATCAGGTGGAACCCCCTGTAAGGAGGAAGAGTTGGTTCCTCCCCTGGGGGGTTAACAAATTGTTCCAGGGACGAGTTTCCAAAACGCAGATGAAGCAGGCAAGGAAATGAATGGAGAGGCTGCAGCACAGCAGATGCCATGTAGGAGACTGTGTGAGTCAGCAGACAGGTAGAGTGGGACCTCTGACACATTTCAAGACCATTTTGGTTCTTCCCCTAATAAAAAGTCAGAAGAGAGCTCTGCTTAGCTGCAGTAAGGCTCCAAACCTTTAGATTTTGAAATGAAGTCTTTGTAGATTGCTGAAGATCCAAATTATGCCAAAATTATGTTATTATAGTGTAATCATCTTGTTAGCTGCTTAGAACATTTGCTTCATTATCACTTCATTCATCCTCCCGATGACGAGCAGATGGTACCGATGTCATAATGCAGCATAAAACACTCCCAAATGTTGTTTGGAAACACAGTTGGAAGGTGGCAGGGACATCCTCCAGCTGATGAGCCTGGTTCACTCCCCATACTGTCAGAGCAATTACAGGAACCTGCTTTGCCACGTAGCCCATCATGTGCTGGCTGCCAGCACCAAAACACTGCCAAGCCCTGCACCGACAGAAGTTAAATGATCATTCAGACTGAGAACAAAGTGTATGGAGTTTTTTTTCAGCAAAGGCTGGTGAACTTGAAGCATTTCGAGGTGGATTATGGCCCATTTCAATCAACACAAGAAAGTCATCAAGAAGCTCCATATGTCCAGCAGATCCTGTTCTTAGTGAAGAAGTCACTGCTAGTGTCTGTAGCTACACCTCATCCTCTTAGAAAGGGAGTGGTATAAATTGGACTTGCTCTGCTGTGGCAGTCCTGCACTGGAGTAAAGTCCCCAGTAGCCAAGGAAATGGTGCAACTGGAAGTTGCCTGTTGCAGTTTTAGCTGGAGTTGGCCCTGAGAACAGGGCAGTGGGGGTACATTCCCGGTGCTCCCCACACCTACAGCCCAGCTCACAGTTCATGTCTGTTAAGGGCAAATCTAAAAGGTCTGATCCAGATTCCAGTGCCCTTTCAACAAAGAGCAGTGATTCCTGAAGCATCCCGGAGAGCTTTAGGGGCACACCAGCCCTCTCTCCAGCGAGCAGAAATCAAGTCACTATGCTGGGTTTGTTTGTGACTCCTCCATCTGATTGTTTCCTTTCCCCAGTTCGGGCAGGCTCACCACAGCAATCAACAAAAGGACTGAGTGTGCTCAGAGCAAACACACTGTAATTTTACTCAGAATCAGAACAAACACACTCCAGACCCCAATCCCCAAATCCACGAGACACAGATGGAGTTGAAACCCAGAGCACCTAAGCAAGCAAAGATGCACATACACACAAAACCCCCATGAAAGCAAAACAACAACTACCATAAGGCTACTTATCCCTGTTTAAAAAAAAAAAAAAGAGAAAAAAATCAAGAAAAAACACAGGAAAAAATAAAACAAACAAAAAAAGCAGGACAAATAAGGGCAAAAAAGCAATTGTAAACACTTTTCAACTGGCAGAAAACGTATTTTTCAGATTCCTTCTCAACCCTAACTCTGTCCCCCACCCTCAAGCTGCCCCCAATATGCAGCTCAGCGTTTGATTTCTAGATGAAATCAACCTTCTTCAGGCCAAAAGAGTGATTTCCTCTCAACCTGCAGCACAAAGGAGGGTGAGTGTTGCCATTGCACGACTAAGGACTCCCAGCTTAGGTTGTTAAAACTATTTACATGCCTTATTTCCCTTGATTTCCCTTTGCAAATTTGGTTCTAGCTCTCAGAAGAAATTCCTCCCATAAATCTTTTAGTAGCCACTAGAGGGGAATGTGTAACGCAGTGAGAAGGGAGAGAGTCACACCGCATTAAAGTTGCAGCCGGTTCTCTCATGCAGATGAAGAAAGCATTTAGTGTCATGTTGGATCTGCACAGTTTTTAGGAGCTAATTTAGCCTTTATCAGGTGCTTGGCTATTTTACTCTTTTCTGTCACGTTGATCTCTCCCACCTTCTGCCAGTTTAGGGTGGTTTATGTTAAAGTTGTAGGCTCTTCAGGTGAAAAAAGATCCTTACAGACACTTAATTTGATGCTTAATACCCTCGTAAGCCCATAAATCATGCATTTGAGAATGTGATCTCCACTGAAACAGTCTCCTATTCAAAATTGTTTACAGAGCATAGCAAGTACAGCATTTCCATCCCAGGAGAAATGTTGACATTTCAGCCTTTCTTCCCATTTAAAACAGGATTAAAAAGTAAGATTCAGAATTTTATTTTCTGTGTCTGTGTGTGTGTGTGGGGGGGATGGAAATTCCACATTAATTCCAATTAGGAAATGACAAACAGATTCATTTGGATGTTCTTCTAATGGAATGAAACTTTCAGCAATCTTGAAATTGATGTATTTCCTACTTCAGCCACTGATAAAACAACCCTGAATGTCCCCCCATCAAAAATGTATTTCTCTGGAGTGTATGGGAGCCAGGCACTGCCTCACTGGAGCTGGGATCTGCTCTTCCCTACAGCCCTTCCTAACCAGGCCACAGCTCATATCACACCCCAAAATCCCATGATCACTTGATGTTACATCAATCCAGGTCAGGAAGAAATCAGCACATTGGCTTACAGTCCTCTTGGGAATTAGGACAATGAGGCCCTGTGTGGGTTTACTCAGAATATAGTGAGAATTTGCCATTCTCCTTCTCCTACTAAGAACTCCACTACTTTGCTGGAACAGGCTGCCCAGAGAAGTAGTGGATGCCCCATCCCTGGAAGTGTTCAAGGCCAGGTTGGATGGGGCCCTGGGCAACCTTGTGTAGATCCAGGCCTGGAGGTTGGTGGCCCTGCCTGTGGCAGGGGGGTTGGAGCTCTATGATCCATGGGGTCCCTTCCAACCCAGACCATTCTATGATTCTATGATTCTATGAACTCTGTGTGAAACCTGTGTCCTGGGTCACACAGTGAGCAAGCAGCTATGGACAGCAGGGCTGGGGAGGCAAGCTCTCTGTAGAGCTGGAAGCTGAACTCCTACCACCATATGGCAAAGGATCATAGGGAAATACACTCCAGGACCAAAACCCAACCTCACTAAGTGATTTAAAATGCATTTCAAGCCAAATGAAACAGTTAATTCCATTTTCCTCTGGAAACTGCAAATATTCAGTGAAAGAAAACCTTTCCAATAGAAAATTCAGAACTGGCAATAACTGCATTTTTATTGGGAAAAAAAATTATTTATCATCCTGATAAAAGATTTCCAATCAGGTCTGGATATTTGCATCAGAGATTTACATTTTAAATATGTCTTGCTCCTGAGCCAAATTTTTTGGCAGATAGGGACTAGCAGATTCAAGCCAATAGTCACAGAGATTGACAAAAAAGGGAAACCACATCTCTCAATTTTCTAATGCTCCCTCCTGATATCTTATACATGGATGCAGAATTAACTATCTGCACTGCAAAGAGACATTCATCAGAATACAGGAGGTCATCCTACCTCTTCAGTGTTCTCTCTCCAGTTCCCCAAATCCTCACACATGTCTTCCAGAAGATGTGGAGCTCCCATGCATTGCTGAAGTTGACTCCTACCTACAACCCCCCAGGACATAAACCTCAGACTTACCCAGGGCAGCCACTAAATCCTTCAGCAAAGACACTGAGCCTCCTGGAGGAGAAGGAGAAGGTGATTGATGTAAAGCTCAACATGACCCAGCAATGTGTGCTTGCAGCCCACAAAGCCAACTGTATCTTGGGCTGCATCAAAACCAGCATGGCCAGCAGGTCAGGGGAGGGGATTCTGCCCCTCTGCTCTGCTCCTGTGAGATCCCCCTTGGAGTACTGCGTCCAGAGCTGCTGTACCCAGGACAAGACAGACATGGAGCTGTTGGAGAGAGTCCAGAGGAGGCCACGAAGATATCAGAGGGCTGGAGCACCTCTGCTATGGAGACAGGCTGAGAGAGTTGGGGTGGTTCAGCCTGGAGAAGAGAAAGCTCTGGGGAATGCTTCTTGCAGCCTGCCAGTACCTGAAGGGGCTACAGGAAAGCTGGAGAGAGACACTTTGTCAGGGAGTGTAGTGACAGGAAAAGGGGAGACGGGTTTAAATGGAAGGAGGGGAGATTTAGATGAGACATTAGGCAGAAATCCTTCCCTGTGAGGGTGGGGACACCCTGGCACAGGGTGCCCAGAGAAGCTGTGGATGCCCCTGGATCCCTGTCAAGGTTCAAGGCCAGGTTGGATGGGGCTTTGGGCACCCTGAGCTAGTGGGTGGGTGTCCCTGCCTGTGACAGGTGGTAGGACAGGGTGATCTTTGAGGTCCTTTCCAACACAAAATGTTCTGGGATTCTATGACTGAACTTGAGCCAAGTTTGATGCTGCTCAGGAAACTTGTGTGGTTTAATCTGGAGAGAAGGAGGCTGAGGGGGGACCTGATCACTCTCTACTACTGCTGGAAAGGAGGTTGTATCCAGGTGGGTGTTGGTCTCTTCTCCCAAGTAACAAGCAATAGGACAGGAGGAAATGGCCTCAAGTTGTACCAGCAGAGGTTTAGATTGGATGTTAGGAAGAATTTCTTCAGTAAAGGTGTTGTCAAACACTGGAACAAGCTGCTGGGGAAGTGGCTGAGTCACCATCCCTGTAAGTATTTAAAAGATGAGTAGATGTGGTGCTTAGGGACAGAGTGTGGTGGTGGACTTGGCAGCGCCAGGTCAATGGTTGAACTTCATGATCTTAAAGGTCTTTTCCAGCCTGAATGACTCTATGATTCTGTAATTTTCACCAGTGGCACTTTTGCCAGAAGTGCAGCAGAATGTTCTCTTTGCAACAGAAACCTTGCAATGTAAAGAAAGGTAGATGGTTGAGTTTGGATTCGTGGCTCCTATGCACAGTTTGTGAGGAGATGAAGGCAGAAGTTTCAGATGTTTCTCTCCCGAAGA
This sequence comes from Zapornia atra, assembly GCA_013400835.1. NCBI lineage: Eukaryota > Metazoa > Chordata > Aves > Gruiformes > Rallidae > Zapornia > Zapornia atra. Next base: position 332,718 of record VZTU01000978.1, read on the forward strand.
GCAGCTGAAAACTCATTGCAATTTGCCCCAATTTAGATGTATCTTCTGCTGGGAGGAGGAGGGGAGATGATGAGACCATTCCTCTGTTGTTGACTCGCCTCAAAGTTAGACCAATGTTCTTAATTCATATTCTGCTGCTGCCAAAGAAGCACAATTAGAAGCTGACACAACAGCAAACATGCACTTCTCTAAAATTATCACATTTAGTGTGATTCCCATAATAAAAGCATGAGCCAGCACAGGGAGCCTCTTTCAATTTACACAGAGAGACTTGGGGTCTCCTGACAGTCAGAACAGAGCCAATGTTTCTGAGTAAACTTTGTTAGGAAAACAGATTAAAAACTCCAGAGGTTTAGCTAAATCTTATGCAGGAAAACACCTTGTTACCCTCATGATTTAGAAACATAATTTAGTGCCTGTGAACAATACACATTAAATGCCAGTGAATATGTCTTTCTAACAAAGTTTATGTGACTTTTATTTTTTCTTTTGCCTGAAATCTGCAAAATTAGCTGTTTTGATTATTATCATGACTGGTTGTGCAAGAGTTCCTACAATCAAGCCTTGATGGCTCCTTAATGAGTTATTTACTGGAAATAGTCAAGTTTCAATATGTAACTTCTTTTAGTTGGACACATTGGTCTTGTCTTATTGAAGTGCCTCTAACTGATATTCTGTCACATCTACAATGAGGATTCAGGACAGAAATAAATCCCTGCTTTCTTGGAAAACAATTGAAATGCAAGGGGGGAGGGAGGGAGGAGGGAGATATTTCTTTAGAATCTACTCTTTCTTTAAAATCTGCTCTAAAATGTTGGTGATCATTTTAAAAACAACCTCCTGAGATGGAATTTGCAACCTCTCTTTCTTTTCTAGCACTGCCCAAGTACCAAGAGTAACATTGCCATGAGCCCCTTCACATTGATGCTGTGCATTAAGGCCACCCACAGACAGATGGATGCTTTAAAGAGATGGCTCCCATTTGAGTTCTGCTGTGGCTGCTGCCACTTCATGCTTTCCTTGACCTGTGACCTGGAACAGCAGGATCAGGGAAAGGTAGTGCTGAGTTACAAGACCAGGAGTTCAGGTTTTATAATACCTTGGAAAGGTGAATGCCATGGGCAGTCTGAAACTCATACCTAAATGTGATGTGTTGCTGCTATCCTGAAAGTCAACTATCCCTCTGTCCATGCTCTATAGCCAAAAAGCCCTTTTCCTTTACATTAATATCCACTAAGAATGATTAATACTGAACGTTCTGCCTTGTTGTACCTGCCCCCATGCCCTTTCATGCTCACCATCCCAGCAGCCCCCCTCCCCATTTCTGTCCCAAAGAAGAGTTATCCTCCTGACCATGCCACTGGGAGCATATATTCATCCAGGCAGCCCCTGCATCCCTGTGTACCTTACCTGAAGTGAGTTACTATGTGTGAATTCTGTGTGGGCTGCAAGTGAAAATCTAAGCCACATGCCCTTTCTCCTTACTCTAGGAAAAACCCCACCCAGATTCTCACAAATTGCTCCCCAGGGACTATTTTACCTTTTTTGAACTGAATTTGATTTTAGCCTAACACAATGTTACTTTTTTGACAGTTAAACTTTCCAGTCTGCTCCTTCCATACATTTTAATATCCTGTTACCTCTGGTAGGGAAGAGCTAAAATTTCATGCCAGATACTGACAGTGATGTGGAAAGAGTTTTGGGGGTTTTTTAAAAAAAAAAATTGCTCAAAAAAATTAGGAATAATTACCTCTATCACCAGCAACACAACTTCCTAAGCAACTACTGGTAATAGCTAGTGAAACAAATGGAAAATCAAAGTGTACAGACGACTACCAAGCACTCCCTGTTTCTATAACCCAGAAAGATGCAGATTTCTTATGAGGAGCTCTGTCTTCCTTCTACTCCAAGGCAATGTGTCAGGAACAGGTGACAAAACCTGATTACTGTAAAGCACTTTTCCCCCACAGTAACCCAGATTATTATTATGTTGTGACTTGCCTTCAGGGTTTCCACCCTCCAAAATGCATGGTTAAATGTGGGTTTTGAGACAGTTGTGTCAAGAGGGATGGGGACAGAGCAGATATTAATGTCCAGCTGATGACAATCTTGGCTCATTCTTTGGAATTAATGTGATCTGGACAGGCTGAGGTCATTATTCTACAGGCTGAGGTCATTACTGTACAGGCAGATAGCGAGTGATTTGCCACTCTTTTAAGTCAAATTCTTAATGCTCAATATTTCATATGCAGCATCAGTAAAAATATCCATATGATTTCCTGAGTAACTTCTCAGGATGTTTCACAGATGGTGTTAGAAAGGAGACGTTGAAATCATTTGCCTAATGCAATTTCATTACTAGAAATTTTAAGAACACCCCATCTCAATTTACTCCCTCCTCTCAGATACAACTCCCAGTTATTTGAAACTAGTTTATTCAAGTATGCAGTGACTCTGGGACGTTTGCACAGCAATGTCAGATGCTATCTGGGAAATAAGTAGTACGTTTTCAGGCTCTGAAAGTAATTTTTGATGACACCCTTAAATCAACTTCATGGTCAGTTTACTCATTTTGAGCAAGAACTGGGATTCCATTGTGATAACTGAAGGCTGCATGTTACTTGATCTAGGGTAATGTAGAATAATTACTAGTCCATTGCACTTCATTACACTACTGTAATAGGCAGCAGGTCAGTGTTTGAGCTACAGCTGCTCTGAAAATTGAGCTGACACTGATACTATGATAGAAGTGATAGCAAAAGGCTCTCATGCAAATTGTTGAAATTAGCTTCCCCTCAATGGGTTTTGAAATGCAATACATGACTCTGATCAGGACACCTGGTTTTGGCTAACTGGTTTTTTTTTTTTCCTTGGATACAATCGGATGGTCATGAAATGAATTAATTGCTCAATGCAATATGCCCTAAAAAGGTCACTGAAATGCCAGAGGATTCGAAATACCACGGGACTGTTGGTCTCTGGCTAATAACATTCTCTAACACATCACTGAAGGCTATCTGATGGTGGGTTTATTTTACTTAGGTGATTTTCTCAATCATTCACAAGCGTTCTGCTCCTATATTCACAGGACATTTCGCTGCATGACACCCCTAGTTTTTATCAATGCACTTAATTTATCAAGCCTTCAGACGAGGGCAGAAGGCAGAAGCTATGCATAAGGAGGCACTTTAACAGCTATCTGGAACCTCTGAGCTCAGGTAGCTGCTGCACAGAAGGATCCCCCATGCAGTCCATCTCTTAAAAGCACCTGGGACGATGTTCGCTTCTAGCCAGAACCTCATTATGAGGCCTCCAAAGAGGACTCAGGCTAACATACCACCAGGATGTTTGAAACATTTCTTACTGCTATTCAAAAAAAGATGGGGGTGTTAAGGAAAATGAGGTATTTTTTCCCCTGAAACATTAACTTAATCAAACTGCCCGTTTTAATAAATTGAGTTCTGCTGGAAAACAATTGTCCAAGCAGACATACCACCTCTCCACCCTAGGGTATACTTATCAATACTTACAAAAACCAAAACTTGACACATATGGAGAAAGAAATTGTGTCATACCTCTAGAGTAAAACAAAGTGTTCTATAGAAATGCCCACATACATTGCTGCTGCTGTTCCTCTGTAGATTTCTGCCTAGCCACATATGATGTATCTCCAACAGGACCTGTTCAGTGTCTCCACCTGCTCTGCAGCTCAGTGAGCTCCACTCTGGTGTGTGTTCCTTGACACAGTGAGCAGCCTCGAAGCAAGCTGGGGGATCCCCAGCAGGCACCTTCACAGCTAAGGCACGACATTAACTGCTCTCTTTCTGCCTCCAGCATTCAGTGGTTAGTTTTTCCTCCAAATCTGCCTAAATTCAGAAGGGATCCTTCAACACCTGCTGAAGTGTTTTTAATGAGTACCTGTGCTGCTTTTTATATGACTTGGGATCATTTTAAACGATACCTTGGCTGAAACTGTTCCCTTGACATTGGTATTTACCAGCAGCAACACATCCACGAAGGGATATCACCAAAGTATGAGCAGGCATCTGAAATCTTACCCCCCTCCAATGCACTGTGCACTGCCTATAGATTGTGTGGTTTTGTCTGTATCTTTCCCAGCCTCTTGGGGGATTATTGCCAGAATTGACTCCCACTATTTGTTTGAACTCTTTATAAATTAATAAAAAAATCAATACGTGTTTGTAAATGCCAGCTAATCCCAAGTAGCTTTGTACAAATTAGAGCAGGGATATAAGAAGAAAGTAAATGGACAATGCCTGTGAGGGTGAAAAAGTCAACACTCAAAGTTCATCCGCTACCTGAATGATTCCAGATACATTCAGCCAGTTCTTGCGGTTTTGTTATTCATGAGAGATGGAGGAGGAGGAGGAGAGCAAAGCAAACATAGCCCATGCCGTATGGGCAATGAATACAAAGAGCCACTAAGCCCTGAGAGTAGGAACTCTGTAAGAGAGAATTGGAATGCTGGAAAATACATCGTCTGGATTTCAAAATGGAGGGGGAAAAAATTAAAATCTTCCCTTCCTCCCATATTTCTGGATGAATATCTGGGAAGGAATTATCTGTCAGCTCCACACTAATTGCTTTTCTACCTCAGGAAACACTTTTTTTTTAACCTATGGTAACTATATGTTAGCTATGTTAGCTAAAAGCATCCCAGAGGTGAGATTCACAGTTACTATACTGTAGAGCTCTTAGAAGATTGACATCTTGCCCCTAAAAGGTACAGCAGTATCTGGGATGCATGAAAACATTTCTTTTTCTATGTATAAAGCAATCTGTTGTGAAGGGATATTACCTACACGTTCCAATAATGGTAACCAAACAGAAAATGGAAATGTATCAGCTGGTAATCATCAGCTTTGCTTGATCTAATGCAATGAAATCCCTCAGAGCTGTCAGTACCTTTGCTGCCAAGTGTCAAACCCTTGCAAGAAAGGGTGTTGTATGCAGTGAAATCAACGGAGCTCAGGATGAGGAAGCAACCTGGGATGTCTGCATCACATCAACTTACCTTCATGCAGGAGGGATCAACTGGGATCCTGGAATCAACTGGGAAATGAGGGCTCATCCCAAGGATTCCTAAATTCTTTGTGCTTAAGCCTGTGTGGCTGCTCTCCTCCTCAGTCTGTTTTGCTACTTAGCAATGATGCCACCAGCAATCCCGTGCAGGAGTGTGACGGAAAGACACTGGACCACAGGTTTTTTAAAATAGAATTAATAGTAATTTATTTAAAAATAAAAAAAAAACCAAAACAAACCAGAATGCAAATCCAGTACGTCACTTACAGGTTATTGTTTGATACAATGGGGAATTCACTATTGCAGTTTGGAAGTATGACCACACTGATTACAATCACAACGATCCACAAAACACTCTACACAAAGAGCCACAAAATACTCTGCTGCCAACACTTGCAGGAGAGCCACAAACCCCAGGGTTACACTCCCCGTAGGCAATTCCACAAAGTCACTCAGAACAACACACTTAAAACCTATCAACTAGTCACTTACCCCGTCTCTCAGGTAAGGGTCCCAATACGTACCTCAGCCAGCAGCCCGGCTAAGGGGGAAGGGTCTCCTCCTAGAGTTGGAGGTATGTCTCCCAAATATGAGCTCGAATGCCAGGGTTTTTATGTGATTAATTTTGCTGATGTGTGTGACAGGATGCAGGGCTGGGCCTGACATCTTCGGCCCTATCTCTTGCATATCCCCATTGTCTTGAAGACCAAATGGGGACCCTTAGGGCTTATCAAACAGTTTAAGCAGTGGTTTGATTGGGACTCAGGACATATGTTTGTGGAAGGAAGTCAAGGCTTAGCAAGGCTCCATGCAGGTTTTTCAGGTTCTGTGAAGTGCCCGCTTCAGTCCGTCTACAAGGAGCCATCTACACAGCTCCCCATGAGGTGTGAAGAGCTTATCAGTGGCCCAAGACTGAGCTGTTTATCACAGCTCCCCGTAGGCCCCCTGCTGCTCTGTCTGGGCATTATTAAAACCTGTGTATATATCTCAGCCTTACAAGGAGGAAGTAGTGGGGACTTGTGTGTTTCTTTAGGATGCCAATGGACCAGGAGGGATAAAGCAAAATGGCTCCGTATAGATGCCTTCTAAGTCTAAAAAGATTTTTCTCACTTTGAGTTTTGGGAAGTTTCTGTTTGGCAAAAGTATTTTTTCCCCAGTAGAATTCCAAGCTGAAAATGTGCTCAATTTATTTTTTTCCCCATTTCCCCAGACAAGAGTCATACCCTGTCATTAATTTTTCTGATTGATGCAGCTTTATACTCTAAAAATCCTTCAAACAGGTTTTTGTGGGGTTTTTTGTGTTTTTTTCTTTTCTGGTGTTTCCATAATGGCAAAAATACTGTCTGAGCTGCTCTGGGAGCAGTTATGCAAGACTTGTATAAAACTTCAGTTCTCCAGCTTTAGCTGGGAAAAGATGTTGCAAAAGCAGTTTCCAGCATCCACAGAGAACCCCATAAGCACATCCAGAAAACTTGCTGGTTTGGGTAAATTTGTGTTGTCATGTACTGCTTCTTCTCACAGTCCCCATCCTTTCAGTCTGTTTGTTCTCATTGCAAATTACCAATTGAGCCTTTCATCTAAAATACGAGGGACATTACCAAGGTATTAGTAGTTAAGCTGCTTTGTTAATTACAGCCAGGCTCCTCTTTTTCCTGCCTGTCAGTTCAGCAGCAATAACAGTGCCAAAGAGCTCTCCCACCCTCTCTGCGTCAGTGGCTTGAGGTCACACAAATACCTCTGCTGTCTGAGCTTTCCAGGTGTTCTTCCAACTACTGGACAGGTGGAAGCCCTGCCAAGGTCACAAAATGTGGCCACACAAGGTCAATCAACAGAGCAGCTTCTCTAAGCTGAACTCACCATCTGTTCAAGTGGAAACCATTGGAAAGTTGTGGTCATCCATGTCACCTATGTCATGCCATCTCCAGGTCTACACGCTTCCCTTGACATAGCAGGACTCTAACATCCCCACTTAAGAACTGTGTGCATCCTGGACTTACAAAGAGGCATGCTTATACTCCCTGTGTTGTTCTCTATTTTATTCCTCATAATATCCAGCTTCCTATTTGTTTTGACTGTGGTCTGGCATTAAGCTGATAGTTCCACAAAACTACTCATTATAACCTCAGCACTGTTTCTCATGCTTGCAGATTACCATCACTTCATTTAGGTTTGTACAAAATGAAGCATTTTTCTGTTTTCATCACATTGCATTTACCTACACTGAAGTTCAACAGCTGTTTTCTTGCCCTATGACTCTACTATTGATAAGGTCCTTCTGCAGCTCTTCACAATCAACTTGTGTCTTTACTATCCTGAACAATCTAAGTATCCTCAGAAAACTTCACTAAGACAAAATTGCTTATTTGTAGCTAATGCTGACTGCAGGTCACCTCTACACACTCTGGCAACCAAGGTGGCCCTTGAATTATGATCCAGCAGCCCTGAAGACACTTGTGGCTGTTCTATCACTCCTGAAGTTTCTCCAGAGGAGAAATCTGGCAAAGCTTAGGACAGCACATTCAGTAGGATGTCCATATTTAAGAGGATGGGAATTTTGCATGGTACTGCCATAACCAGTATTAGAAGACACGAACAAGTCAAGATAGAGCCTTCACCTGTGCAATGAGCATTTTGGGTTGTTGCTATTATAAGCAGCAAATATTTCTTAGGCAAGTTACAATGCAGTTTTTTGCAGACCACATCTGGTCTTTCCAAAGCAATTCACTTAGTGATTTCAATGTCATTATATACAATGGTGTTTCCTTATTTTTGTTGATACTTTTAAAGACAGCTCACACACACAAATGAAGAAAAATGAACAAACTCTAATCTTTCAGGGCCAAAAGATAGCTAAGAAAAAAAACAAAGCCAATGTATTTTTCCCTTCTGTAATGCTGTTTGTGAATAGAATGTAAATCAAGTTAGCTGGATAATTTGCTAAAACCCATGGATGCAATAATTCTTATGTTGTTCTAACAGAGAAAGAAAGTAGAAAATGTTACAGGGAGAGACAATATGCAATTATGTATGAATACTAACACCCTAAGGGACAAATTACCAACAATGACAGTAAAATACTGCAGATTTCTTTTTGTGCTACAGCATAATTGACTTACACTCCGATGAGAAGAAACAGCTTAGCTTTGGAGAAAAACTTAAAAATACAAGCTATGTATTTGCTGGAAAGTATATAGTCACTTTGTTTTTCTGCATTGCTTTACCTGTGATATTGATTACAATCCTTTATTTTTAACTTATACTTTTTAACTTGATTTGAGAAGACTTTTTTCTAATCTTTTCAAGAAATCATGAATCATTCTTAATGGTATTAACTGTGTGACTCCAATTATTTAATCAAACTCAGTCAATGCATTCAATGCAAACACTTTTAAAATTGCACATGGGAAACCTCTTTGTTGTTTAAGTGAAGGAGAAATAAATCTTTCCCTAATGACTCACATGAGCTGAGCCTCAAGGGGCTGTTCCCATCCATCAGCACTACACCTTGTAGAATCTGTTGCGTGGCACAGGAAAGCAGTAGCTGATGTAACCTGATAAGCAACAATCTACAAAAAACAATCTTGGGGCAGAATCAGGACTTTAATTTGAATTTTATTGTTAACTCAAGGAAGATTAAAGAAATGCAATCAAGACTGGCTGCCCAGCATCTAGTTGGAGAGGGTTCAGAGGAGCCACGAAGATGATTAGAGGGCTGGAGCAACTGCCCTACAAAGAGAGGCCGAGGGAGCTGGGCTTGTTCAGCCTGGAGAAGAGAAGGCTGCAGGGGGACCTCATTGCAGCCTGCCAGTCCCTGAAGGGAGCTTATAAGCAGGAGGGGATTCAACTTTTTAAAAGGGCAGATAATGGCAGGACAAGGGGGAATGGATTAAAACTAAGGAAGGAAGGTTTAGATTAGATATTAGGGGGAAGTTTTTTTACAGAGAGAGTGGTGAGGGGCTGTAACAGGCTGCCCAGAGAAGTAGTGGATGCTCCGTCCCTGGAGGTGTTCAAGGCCAGGTTGGATGAGGCCCTGGGCAACCTTGTGTAGATCCAGGCCTGGAGGTTGGTGGCCCTGCCTGTGGCAGGGGGGTTGGAGCTCTATGATCCTTGGGGTCCCTTCCAACCCAGACCATTCTATGATTCTATGATTCTATGATTCTATGATTCAGGGTACTTTTTGAGTTATAGTTGCAAGGTCCTCATGATAATATTTTTATTCTCCCCTACCCCCCTGCATAAATGCTCTAATTATTGTGTTCTTTGTAGGGTGATCAAGGGGTTAAGGCAGGTGTTTGCAAAAAGCCCTTGTATTTTACATTTACAGATGGGATATTTCTTACAGACACTGGGTACCTGGATGTGACGATGAGTAAGGCCTCCAAAGGTTTCTTAAGAAAACAGGAAAAACTGGCAAAGACAGAGTAATTTTGCTTGCAAATTAATTTTAATATAATATCTTGAGTTGGAAGGGACCCATAAGGATCATGGAGTCCAACTCCCTGCTCCTTACAGGAATCCCTACAACTAAACCATATGATTGAGAGCAATGTCCAGATGCTCCTTGAACACTGACAAGCTTGGTGCCATGACCCTGGGGAGCCTGTTCCAACAACCGACCACCCTCTCAGTGAGGAACCTTTTGCTGCTGTCCAATCTGAAATTCCCTAGATGCAGCTTCATTCTGTTTCCTCATTTCCTCATGTCCTATCACTGGTTCTCAGAGAGAGGAGATCCATCTCTCCCCCTCTGCTGCCTCTCTTGTGGCTGATGCAGACTGCAATTAGGTTTCCCCTCAAACTTCTCTTCTCCAAGCTGAACAAACCAACTGACCTCAGCTGGTTCTTGTAAGCCTTGCCCTTGAGATATTTCACTATCTTGGTTGCTCTCCTCTGATCACACTCTAGTAGTCTAGTGTGTATGTTGTGTTTAGGTGTCCAAAACTCACATAGTACTCAAGGTGGGGCCACACCAGTGCAGTGTAGAGTGGAACAATCACCATCCTCAAATAACTAGCTGTGCTGTGCTTGATGCACCCAGGCCACAGTTGGCTCTTCTGTCTTCCAGGGCACACTTTGACTCATATTGAACTTGACATTAACCCAAACCCCCAGATAGCTTTCTATAGCAATTCTCCAGGTTCTCACCCCTCAATTTGTATCCCATCCCTGATGGAGAACATGGCACTTACAGTTAAGTTGCATATGGTTGGTGATTTCACAGCTCTCTAGTCTATGCAGATTTCTCTGTATGGCCTCTCTACCCTCTAGGGAGTCCACAGCCTCTCCAAGTTTAGTATCATCAGCAAACCTACTCAACATATATTTGACTCCTGCATCAAGATAATTTATAAAAACATTAAAGAGCACCAGACCTAAAATTGAGCCCTGGGGAACCCCACTGGTGGCTGGCCATCAGCCTGAAGTAGCCTGATTTACCATAACTCCTTGAGCCCAACCCCCTAGCTAACTGTTCACCCATCATATAATGGACTTGCCTAGCTGTATGCTGGACATTTTGTCCAGAAGGATACTGTGAGAGACAGTGTCAAAAGCTTTGCTAAAAATGAAAAAAAACCCAAACCCAAACAACCCAACACCCCACATCTACTGGCTTGAAAGAATCAACCCACAGTGGGAAATTACAGCTGTGGTCTTGGAGAATAGAGCAGCAGATTCATACCAGGGTAGAGCCAGGCTTGCCTTCCCTGTCTCCTTGATATTTTCAAAGGCATTATCTTTCTAAAGGATGGAAGAAGAAAGACAAACATATTTTGCACTGTTAAAGACAATTAAGTTCAAATTAACTAGAAAGGTTTTGAACTGCAAAATTAGGAACTACATTATGTAACATCCAATGGAAAATGGAAATTAGCAGGGCTTAGTCTAACCTAGGGAGGTACAAATCGCTGAATATAGCACTATGCAGTATAACCAGGTATACTACCTCAGAGGAATCCATGTATTTAATATCTATAAAAATGAGAGTTTTCATTCAATATCCCCCTAAATCATATTCTATTGGCAAAATTTGGAGAAGATCTCAATGGTAAGAGACCACCATCTGGAGGTAAGGCATACTATTGAATTCAGCCATCATAGAACTATTCAAGTCAGAACTGAAAAACATCACCTGGGAGAAAATGAATGGAGAAGCAAAGAGTTCTCTTAACACTCCTCAGTAGTGAGATGTAACAGTATGATGTAACAGTCTCATCACCTTTTAAAAATACAATTTGACAGCCTCACCCCTTTTTAAAAATACTAATGAACTAATACAGAGATTACTTCTCAAGCCTGTTTCCAGCAACATCAGTGGGTAAACTAGAGAGAGCACATGGATTGACCTACCTTACAGGAAAGAGATAGAAAAATGACTTTGGGTTAGAGGAAATGCAAGGCAGCAATATGTTTCATGGTCCTCTCTGAAGAGTAGTAGGGAAGGTGTGTCACTGAACAAATACAGTGCCTGATCACATGAAGAAGTCATATTTTGCTCTAAAAAGACAAAGGTGCTGCAGACAGAGTCTCTATGGAGAAATTATTGTGGAAGGTGCTGAACCTCATGATACGAAGAATGCAAAGTCCTGGTTAAAAGCCGTGCAAGTTGGACAGCATAACAGAGGAGACTAATGATCTATCAAAGCTGCTCTTCCATGTCTGTGATCACTGGCCTTGTTCAGGGGACACTAAACTTCATTTTGCTAAACCTCATGCAGGTAACAGTTCATTCTGAATGGTCCCTATTTCCTTTTTTTTCACTTGTCCAGCCTGCTAACGAGGGGTCAGTACTCCCCAACTGTGGTCTACTGCAGCTGAGAAACACCTATAGATGGTGAGGTTTCAGATGGTGTTACAAATAAAGTACCTTAAGGCAATGACTAAACACATGTGAGACGTAAACTGATACAGTCTCTGTTCTAGTTGACCTAAACCATCAATAATGTCTGACCCTGCACCTCACAGTTACTATCCTTAATAGTCCTTAGGGTTTGCTGTACTGACTTCTACACCCAGAGCAATTGGAAAAACTCTCCAGATCTCAGGATGTCTGTCAGTTGTAGAACATCCCATGCTGCAAATACTTCTGTGGGACCTTGCACAAATACAAAGTACTTTTTCCTGCTCCCCGTTATACCATTACTCTACTCTGTAATATACACTCAGAATAGCTGGAGGGTAATGAAGCTTTGGAATGATATTGGAAATGTGGTTGCACATTTGTATCTACAAGTGGTCTGACCACTGAAACAGCTTACCTGCTTTCTGAAGAACATGAGACTTTGACCAGTCAAATCAGTCTAATTTCTTCTCTTTCTTTCACGCTGATTGGACTCCTAATGTGTTAAGGAGGTTAGAAGAGGTTTCACAGAGAGAAGTAAGCAGACTTATAGCTGCTCTTGTCTATGAGGGCACTAAGCATTTTCACCTATACGGTTTTAGTCAATACGCTCTTCTTCAAGCATGGAGAAAGAGATTTTAGCCTGATAGTAGCAGACACAGCATCTGAGAGCAGATTAGAGTCAAAGAGAAAGTGACAGAGGTGACTTCTTCAGAACAGAAGTAGTTCTCCCATAACACTCAAGCCCTTATCAGATTCAGGTGCTTCTCTCTGCCTTTGACCTTAAGACCCAACGAGATAAGATGGGATGACTGTCTCCACAGCTAAGCAAGATGTTTACCTGTTATGTTACATATCCACTGCATATACGTTCTCTTGAGTTCAAAATGATTATACAAATTACAATTACATCCCACATGTTCTGAGATTAGGAAGTGTCAGTATTCTCATTTTACAGACAGGAAGAGAAAGGCTTTGAAAAGTTAGATGATTTTTTTTCCAGAGATCACCTAGGTTGTGATATACAAAGAGCTCCCCAAGCTGAATGAACACCAAGGCTCTTCATAAGGACTCCTACAAACACCTACAAACTCTGATCAAGAGTTGATCTGAATTTTTAATGCTCTGCGCACCTAGCAATAAGTCGGAAGATTAATGCTGACTTAGTTATATCCAACCCATTTAGTATCATTTCATAGTCTAATGCAGACTATGAGTGTCTGAAACTTCTGTTTTCCATCCTCTTACTTTTGGGAGACATTAAAATCTCCTTACCACCTGGTTAGACTGGCAAATATCGGCTTAAACACCTGTGTTCCTGATACATCTATTAATATCACAGCATGCAGCACATGCCAGGTGCATTACTTTGAGAGGCTTGGGATAGGGATTCGGACTAAAACGATGCTGGTCTCATTAAGAACCATGTTTTCCTATTTCTCCCTGTGTTCCTCTAATCTTCTTACAAGGCAAACAAGCCAGGTGTTTTCTGAGTACTTCTGAGAATACCATACTTTGAATTCAGCTCCAGATGTTTATACGCTGAGTTTCGTGCAATTATCGTATTGTTTGTGTGATGCATAACTGAAGAGGACCAGCTGAGAACAAAATACTTCCCTTTCCCTCTTTTATATACCCCAAAGAGTAATAAAGATTTTGTGAGGGTTACTAAGCCATTTCAGACACCCCCTGAGACTAGCAGTGCAGCCATTTAGTAACTCTCAGTTACACCTCAAGAAATACTTTTCTATATACGTGAGCTGTACCTCCTCACAAAGACTATTTAATTTTAAGAAGAGTAAGCGAAGAATCCAAGGTCTGAAAAGGAGTTATGAGGAAAACAAAGCTGATGTGAATGACTTGTCACTCCAGGACGAAGTTAAAGGCTGTCCCAAAGTTGTGTGAATACTGTGCTAAGTCTCTCATTTTAGAAACATTGTTGGATAACACGAACAGATTCCAGGCTAATACAACTGCATACCCCTCTATCACACAGCCACCAATTCCTAGCGAATTCTGCAATATAGTGACAGTAATGGAAAGCAAAATGATCTCTAAATAATGGTTTAAGATGGTTACTTGATAAAGGGCACTGCAATAATTATGATCAATGGAGCATGGATTCAATATATATTGCCCATTTAGATGCACCAGATTAGCTTAACAGCTTTCTTTAATGTTCTGAGTATTTTGTGTGTATGTGTGTGTGTGCACGAGCGTGCCTGGTTGTGCATGAGTATATGAGAGGGGCAGCACTGCACATTTCGGTGCATTCCTCATTACTTAATATTTATCAATGTAGATGAGCACCTTGCTGAATGGGCAAGTGAAATGTGAAAGTCAGACAATCCTTTTTTTCTGGATATAACTATTTTATACTTTCAGGGACAATAATTGCAGAATTAGTATTTATATCTTTTTTTTAATAGCACATATGCAAAGAAGTAAACAGAAAAAATATGCAGTTGGACTGAGGACTGCTTGGTTTCTCCAGAAATATGGAAACACGATGAAGGCTTGAGGAATAACAGAGGTAGAGATGGGTTGTGACTCACAGGAGGAGGGTCTAGGGATGCCTTGCAGGTTCCTAACTTTCTGGTTTGCTTCCCAGGATGACAAGGCAAGTTTCTGAAATAAAAGTCTCTCTGAATTTTCAAAGCATGGAAGAAGTGATTAAATAATCTCCTCTAGGACAGTTCAGCTGCCTAAATGTTTTAGATACTGACTTTCCATGGAAGTTCATCTGTCAGCTCCAGCGTTATACGGAGCTGATGGTCTGGCTACCTGAGAAACTGAGGTGTAGGTGGGATGAAATTTTTCCAGAGCCACACAGGCACTGGTTGAGCTGGGAACAGATGGCCGAATTCCCACTTTCAGCCTCATGTCTAACCATGGGAGTATGCTGCTTCTTACTACGCAAGGAAACAACCAGCAGTTGAAGATTTGTTTCAGACTGAGGGAGGACATAATTTTTGTGTCGTAGCTTTGACAAGCACAGCACTATATTTTGTCAGCGCACAGAAATGCAATGGCAATTGTCACAGACAGTGCTGGACCTCAGCAACTAAAGAAACAAGACTATTTTTAAGTTGCAGTGAATGCAAAATCACAGAATCACAGAATCGTAGGGGTTGGAAGGGACCTCGAGAGATCATCGGGTCCAACCCCCCTGCCAAAGCAGCTCCCCAGCTCATATTGCACAGGTCGGCGTCCAGACGAGTCTTGAATCTCTCCAGAGAAGGAGACTCCACACCCCCTGGGCAGCCTGTTCCACTGCTCTGTCACCCTCACTGTGAAAAGTTCTTCCCCATATTGGTGCAGAACTTCCCGTGCTCCAGTTTGCATCCATTGCCTCTAGACCTGTCCCCACAGACCACTGAAAAGGGGCTGGCCAAATCCCCCGGCATCCCCTGCCTAAGATATTTATAAATCTAACTACAAAGGCTCCTAAATGTATATATACTAGTATATATACTGGGAAATACATTATACTATATATATATATACCCCACACTAAGGGTTTGGAGAATTTGCTTGGGTTTTTTTTTTCTCTGTGCAGGTGTTTGCTTGTTAAGGCTCTATGAAAAACATTGCATCAAACTTTGATCGGTTCCCTCAGGTGTCACACTTGGTGAGATGTTTTCCAAGGGGTACTTTTCCATAGGCTGTAATGTGTACAAAGGAAAGCCCTGTCAGCTGTCACCTAGCAAGCGAGCCCCTCTGCTGGAATGCATTGCAGTGCTGCGTGCTGCCACCGACATCATCTGCCCGATTCTCTGCTGGAGGTGAAAAGCAGTTCTGCAGGGGTGACAAAATGCACTGAGTCCTGTCCTGGAGGTGATGTAATTCTTCATTTATATCGGTTCAAGAATCATGACAGAGGACCAACATAATGATTTCTTTTCCAAGCTACCACGGGACAGGATTTGGATGAAACCTGCAGCTGTGTTTGGGGAATGTAGTTAGGGATGAGCCTCTCATGGCTTTGACTCCAAAATAATGGGCAAACGAAGTGAATATTAAATGCAGAGCTTTAACTGTAGCATCACATGCTGGCTCTGCTTCATGAAAAACGGTGGCGATTGGTGAAATGATAGTAATGTGCGATATACAAATATTTTGGGTGAAATATATAATCAGTTAATTGGTTTATTAAATTATAAAACCTTTGTTTGCTTGAAAGAGCAATAAAACTAACTGACTAAATGAATATTCGCCCCTTTGAAGACTTCTTACATTAATTATGTTTATGCATCACTTGCAGCAGTAATGTTAGACAAAGGAAGCTTTATCTTTATATGCCATAGCTACATTGTATTGTGGTACAAATGATGGCACCGACTTTGTGTCTACATAATTACTGAAATCTTATCCCTTTTGTGTTTGCACATCATTTTCAGTTTTTTGGAATAGTTAAACTCCATTTTACTTTTTAATAACATTTTAGAAATCATTCTGATTCAGGTAAACAGAATTTGATTGCTTTGATGGATTGAAAATGGTTAGCTCAGCCAGAGCTTATTTGATTTGTTTCTTCAGGGATTACAAAGAATAGGATTTTATCTATGAACTGACAAAAGAGGCAATCTCTGCATTTTTGCCTATGAAATAGCAGATCCACTAAGCCGTTGCTCCTTCACATAGTGAATGTATTAGTCACGGGGTTGCTTTTTATTCATTTTCAAAGTTTTTATTCCATACTGTACGGGGTGTCAAGCTCCTTTGTTCTTAAAAAAATTAATCTGGAAAAATAATACTGTCAAATGGAGTTTGTGGAGATTCAGTAGCCCATTAGATTTAAGGCAGATTTTGAAAACAAACAAACCCTTTCTCACCAGTAACGGACATCTTAGACAAATGCTCTTCAACTAATGCGATGGATTTAAAAGCCTGGAGTACCCGAATGCTAATTACCTGCCAAAGTTCAGGCTGAGAGTTCTCCTGTGGGTTTCCTGAGAGCTCAGTCCCTGACCCAGTCAGATTACGTGGTTTTCCTGGTACCACTCTTCATTTTATCCTGTGTGACATGACATTTGCAAAGCAGACAGCTTCAAGAAAATGTCAATATACGCTATAGAGATGATACAAGACACCCTGAATAATGTGTTTGCAATTGTTTTTACACTGGCCAGCACATTTGCTGAGTCCTCCTCAGAGATGCTGCGGATTGCCTAGGGGGCTTGTGCCCACTGGGTTCAGTTCACGGGTGAGCAGATTGTAGTGCAATACTCAGAAAAGCACCAATTTTTCAGGGAATTTGTAGTTTACAAGCTCAGCATTTCTCTCACAGTGTCTCAAGGGGAGAAAAAGAGAAATGTAAAGTTGGTCCTTACTCCGAGACAATGCACACTAAAAGCAGCTCTGCTCAACAACCCTCCATTCTTTGAGGTTTTTCCCCTTTATTTCTGGTTGGGGTAGTGAACAGAGAGAGGTTTAGCCACGCAATGTGCAAAATGTTTCAGTGCACATTCAATTTTCATTAAGAACTACCCACTTGCTTAAAACAAAAGTTTTCACAGCCTGGGCCCTTGTGTCCTGAGCGTTTCCAGATTCCACCCCCATGCTCTGACTATTGGAACACAGCAGGATTTCCTGCGTGCGCTGCAAAGCTCGGTTAAATTTGACAACATATACAGTCTACTCTCCAAAAGTCCCTTAGCAGGAATAACAGGATGTTCTTTCTCAAAATTCCCATTTATGGCCAGGCATGATGGGAAATGCACAGCGTGTGACCTATGTATCATCCCCGTTCGGGATGAGGTTTGAGATTTGCTCTGTGAAATTTCACAAGCAGTTTTTGTGTGCCTCAGATGAGAAGAGCAGCTAGTGGAAGTCAGGGCTGGCACATTTTCTTCTTGGATTTGCATCATATGAAGATTTGGCCCAGCATTGGGTTGTTTCTCTTCTCTTTAATACACAGGCAGAGAAAAAACCCACTGATTCTAGTAACTCAGGTGCTGTGAGACAGCTCTGAGGAACATGCAGACAAACTGCTCTGGGAAAGGTCAGCTAGACCAAACAAGGGTGGCACTGCACCCACAGCTCTAACCTTAACAGACCCCACAACTAACACAACCAGAGATGACACAGAATGGTATGTGATTCAGAAACAAACGCAGGGAGTGCTGGCACACCCAGGGCTCTTGGTCTGCTGCGTCTGGTTTACTTCAGTTAAACATGAATGCTCTCTTTCCAAGGTTAAACTTTCTTTTAATTTCTTTTTTAGCATGCAACTCATTCTCTTGGTAACAGGGGAAGTGTTTCATATACTTCATTTTTATAATTAGGTGCCTTCTTATGCTGATTTATGACTTATTTTAGCTTTAACTGGTCTGTTTCTGACGGCAAAAATGATAATCCATACTCCCATGTAAGCTTCAAAGAAATGCTGATAATCCTCTGTGCCTGATCCTGAGACCTGGCAGCAGAAAACTGGAGGAGAAAACAATGTGGTGAGTAACGCTGTTGAAAACCTCCCCAGGTTGCTGGGGTAGCACTCAGACCCCTAACAGAATCTCTGGCATTGAACTTCTCTCAAAACTATTGATGAGACTTTGTTTTACCAGGATTCAGTGGCAGATGCTGTTTTTGTCTGAGGGAGGAGCGAACTCTTACCATCTACAGCACTTCTCCTGCACCACTTCTTTCAGAGGGAGCAAAAGGTTCACCACGAAAGAGTTAAAGCCAATTGCCTTTCAAAAGCAACAGGCTTGATCATGCACTTTATGCTGTTTTACAAGGCCAGGTGAGCTCATTCATGAGCATCAGTCAGCTCGTTGCCAGAGCTCTGAACTCCCTCTGCTTTAACCTGAGATTTGAGTTGCATACTTAGTGGGCTTAATCCTGTATTTAATTAAGTGAAGGTCAGGATGAGGGTCAACTAGACTAGTGAACTTAATCCAAGACCCACAGGTTATACAATAGCTGCTTTGGGGAAGTATAATGGTAGATAGGAATCAAGAGAAGAAAAGACAATATAATTGAACAAGTTATATGATAAAGGAGGAGGGGAAAAGCAGGATTTTTATTTCTTTTGCAGACTGTATGGCAGTGGATGCATTTAACAAGAGTAGCCACTAGATAGCAGAACGGGCATGATGCTCTGGTAGTTTGTTGGGGCCAAATGCAAGACAAACAAAGCCTCAGTCCCAGCAAATGCAGTGTGCGTAGCTGCCTTCAGCTGGTACCACTGTTTATAGGAGAGAGGTTCTTAAACACTGGTCTGTATGCTGCTCTGATCTAAGTCTGAGGATTTTTCTCCCAGCATGCTGAAAGAGGAGCTTATTTCCTGAGCAAGCGATCAACCCTGACTTTTGTTCCAGGGACGAGTTTCTTAATGAGCAAGCTGAACCCTACCCCAGCACTGGGGGGTGCATCAGGATACCAAAAGTCAGCCCTGCCTGCCCAGTGCCTGAGCAGAGCCCCCACCAGCTGGCTAAGGCAGGCTTGAGACAGCGACAGGACATTACCAGTTCACCCTGGCACTGACCCAGGGCTTTAACTAGAAACTTCTGACATGTCAGACACTGAAGTAAGAAAACTCCTGACTCTCTCCCCCTGCACTGCAGTCCATGCCTCGGAAGCAACAGGGAGGTGATCTGTGCCATTCAGGGTCCAGCACAAGGTCCCCTTGCAGCACTGCACCCCATCATATGTTCTGGTTTCTGTTACCCAGTATGACCAATTTATGCCCAAATGCCAGATCGAGCAGATCTCTGCTTCTGGGTTTGGCTGTAGGAGACACCTGAACAAAGCCACTGTGGGTCACAACTTTAAGCTGACTCTTCTTCAGAGAGTCACAATCAAACTTCATGTGGTTCTGTTATTGCTGGCCCAGAGAGGTGCTCTTGAAGCAATACTTCTCTATGCATCCAACACCCCAGATTTCTGTCACAGACACCTTCTGTAGCACTAGTTACCTGAGAGTAATATTGATTAATCAAAAATTGACAGTAAAAACCCTTTGCTTGATACTCTAGGGCTATGTTCCAGCTTAACTAGACAAAGATGCTTTTGGAAGGCTACTTTGGTTGTCCATAGGATATCTTCTTCAGCAAACCCAGAAAAGTAATGGTCTCCTGAATTCAGACTTAGAAAGCTTCTTCAAACTGTTCAGTAAGGAGAATTTCAGCTGGGTTCCCACCTAACTGCATCTCTGATGAAGCACTGAAAAGCTGCAGTAGCATTGCAGGGGTACAGCTATCTCAGGCTTGAAATGAAAGTTTCATTTATGACCTTGCTGAGGCTGACCTTACACAGGCAAGACCTAAATTACCAATGTCTCTTTTACACACAGGTCAAACATTTTCTGAGCAGTGATCAATGAGCTTATCCAGTCCTCAGGACAAGGGGTTTAGATCTTCAGGAGGGGGCTGGAGCCCTTTGGTAAGTCAGAGGAGAAAAAAGGCACTCAGGCCATTTACAGTGCTCCACGTTTTGCACTGCAGCATGATGGCCTCATGTGACAACTCAAGCCCTCCTCTCTAATCCCTGTGCAGTGAGACCTGCTTGGGAAAGTCTAGAACTTAATTATGTAAAAACATTCCAAGATACCAATAGTAATTGATCCTCATTACCAATTCAATTTGTCTGCAATTGTTTTAACTAAATAACAGAGCTGTTTTTCAGTTATAGCAGATGAGGGAAAGGGGGGTGGAGACTTAAACAAGGATACACTTTCTAACTCATTGCCTCAAGGGGAAAACAAGATTTTTCCAGAAAAAAAAATATGTTTAAAGTAATTAGCTCCTGGGCTGAGATATTTTCAGCCTGCTATGAATTTTTATGACAGTGCTGTTAGACTGCTGAAAATATGGTCTCCTGCTTTATCTCTCAGAATTTTAACTATGATGTGCAAGTAATGTTGCAGGAGCTCTAATTATTTATCTGTGGCCACACATACACATGTGCATATATGTCCCCAGAAATGTTATCCTGTCTCTTGCAAGAACTAACTGAGCTCTTGTGCTCAATGAAAGATCAAACTACATTGCACTGCCTGGCTCTTTACCATTTTATCTGTTTAGAAATGATAAAAGTGGGGGAAAAAAAGAAGATATCCTTATTTCAAGTGTGTTGCTCAGTGAATAAAGGACCTGGTGGACCTCAGAGAATTAGTTTTCAATGCCATCACATTGTTTGAGGCTGGAATAAGCGTATTTCCTGTCTCAACCTTAGCCTCCTGGTTTGCAAATTTGGGATAATGATGCTGAATTCATTTGCAAACTGCTTGAAAATAGAGCCAGAATAAGACCTAATGCTCTTACTTGATATCAGTCACATAACCCTATCTAAGAAGAACAAAATGTGGTATTGGACCCTCTCAGGTAGGCAGCCCATTCAGTACTGATTTTGCCTGTCACCTCCAACGTGACACCATTCTGGCATCTTCTGTCAAAAGCTCATCTTGGTCTCTACAGAGATCACTGACAACGCTCAGACATTCTCAGCCCTCAGCCCCTGTCCCTTGCCGTGGTTTGAGCCCCAAGCCCATCATTCTGCACACCGAGTAGGGGAGACTCTATGTCCCATCAGCAAGAGTTTGACATCAGAAGCTGTGTCAAATGGAGTTAGGCCTGGCTGGAGCAAGGCTGGTGGCCAGGATGGACTAAGGCAGCTCCAGTTTGCAAGCATTTCACATTAGGATGAAATCTTTAAAGGAACAGGAAGACTAAATACAGTAATTGTCCTGTGGGGGTTTTTTAAACAATAAGCCAATAAGCAGAGCCCAATTAAAGAAACAACTAGGTGGATCAGACATAGCAGAGCCTTTCTCCTAGGAGAACACTTTCCACACTGTCCATGCTCACCAGTTCAAATAACGTATAAGCCTGCAGGTGACACCATGCATCTCCAGCTGAAATGAGAGAACTGTAAAGGAGGAAATAATACTGTCCTGCCTGTGTAATTAGAGAAGCTGACGCGTGAATCATTGTTATAACGAGTTTAATTATAAACATGATTAAATAGGCAATTAGTGCATATTCTGTCCCGGATAAACAAAATTAAATTCCTGCAATATTAACATCTTCCACAAGGTTTATTATTAGATTACTGTAAGTCATGTGGTACAGGAACATTTTCACGTCCTGTATTTGTTGGGAACAAACACTGCTTTTACCTGCCACTTAACCAAATGTAAAGGACAACATGTGCAGCTCCTCTAAACCATCAGGATCTCTTGAAAAGCAGCATCCTTTGCATTTTAAAAAATGCATCTTATTTTATAGGATGCACAGACAATGCAGGCTTTCAAAGTTTACTTCATGAACAACTCACCACAGCTATGAATGCGATCAGTAGAAATACAAGGATCCAAGCTTGGTCGGTGTTCTGTGCCTGCCAAAGCTGCTGGTACCCTCCTCGAGTATCAAAACAAAGGCATGGCAGGGTCAAAGCTCTGGGGAAAAAGGGCTTTGGATCTAGGAAGGGAACAAGTCAATTACAGGTAAAATGCACAGGATTTTCTATTGAAAATCAAAAGGTTGTTTAGTGGGTGCACTTTACTTCCTGACATGTGTATCTCCATGAGGAAAGACAGCAGTACCTTCAACGTACAGGTAGCCTTTCATCCACATAGCTCCAGAAAACTGTATAAACACTAAATACACAGAAACAGCCTTTTCTGTTTAGTGACCAGTAATTTGAGGGTGTCCTGTAAGGAGACAGGGAAAATGCTGAATGTCCACCTCTCTGAGAATCAGGTCTCTGCAAGAAGCCTCCAGTCAGGAATGCAGTCACGAACTGGTTTTAGCAAACCCTGTAGCTCTAGTTTTCAGGTGAAGAAAATGTTAACAAAGAAGTTGCTGAAAACTGGTGACCAGCTCCAAAAAGGCTTAAGCTTCTGTATGCAGCACAGTCTCTGTCCATTTTTACTTTGTTTTTCCTTGAGGATATAATTTATGTTTTCCCAAGTGTCTAAGGAATTTAAAACTCTATATATTTTCCCATGCTTCCGAGACAACTGGGATGGGATTTCTTGCCAGTCACTGATTTAAAGATCTCCAATAAATGTGTCAGGGGGTTACACATATCCATTTGTCCTCTCCAAAGCCCACATCCTCCTTATGTACAAAGGTTGTGAGGCAATTGATTAAAAAGGGGTAGCTGCTACAGTACCCTGTAGCTGTAGTATCACACGCAGTGTTATTATTCCTGACTGTTGAGATAACTTAGACTCTGCATCTTTTATTATGGCTCTGTGAATCCAGAAAGGATCCAAAATAAATTGATATACCAGCAATATACATAAATCTGTCTCAGCAGAAATTGATTCAGCAAATTCCCTGCAATAGCAAAGGCTACATCATCACCCCTGTGCATTGTTCATTGGATACTCAGCTTTTGGAAAATAACCAGCATTTATATAAGGCAGGCTGTTATGCTGTGCAGTTAACATCTTCAGCAGTGATGGAATAAGCAAACAGCTGGCTCATGGAGTCCAGGGAAAATCTCAATTTGGATAAGAAATTGCTACAAGTAATTTTAGCTCTACACTGCCACAGTGCCTTACTCTTTCATGAATGAGGCAATCTTCGTCTAATACAGCATGGCATCCACATCTCATAGGATACATAATGATGTTCATACCATACAAAATTTTGTGTCTCTATCTACAGCTGTTAGTGATGCTGCAGCGTGTAAATTCTCAGGTGGATGATATGGGCAACTTCCAGCTTTCCCTTAAATAAAAGCGAGGGCCAGATGCAACTGTGCAGATCAATGGGCTTTGCCAGTTGCCAGAGAGCAACGTAGCAGCTTTGGGGCTTGACTGGGCTGTCCATACCAGCAGGGAGATTCATGCCAGGGCCTTGAAACAAAGGTGGGTAATACCCTGACCTGTGCTGATCAGTGTGATACAGAGGTCAGCCAAGATGGACGGTGTCCCTGCTTTAGGCACGGTGTACACTAATGTCTGTGCTGAGCACAGGTGCTGTGCAACTCCAGCTCGAGCTGATGACCAATGTAGGTATTAGCACCGGGTGTAACGCTGACCTGTTGTACAGGATCAAACAGCAGCCTTCCTGCCACTACTGGGATTCAGGCAAAGAATATTTACTGATTGAATGGTCCTGAATTGGACACGTGTACAAATTCATACCAGGAATGGCTGCAAGATCAGGCACATCTTCTTTTGTGAACATACAGAGATACACCTCCCAGATGAAGAAGACAGACAAGCACAGGACACCTGCTTCCTCTACGAACCACTTAGACTCAGTGAGCCCTTTATCGCATTGTCAAAGATGTAATGTTAACTTGCCTTGGGTCAACATTACCTATCTAAGAGCAGAGAGGAATTCCAGAATTCCCTGAAACATAAGCACCCTGAAAAGCCAACTGAATCCCCAAATATCCTTTCTCTCAAAACTAACGGGTGTACTTTTCTTTCTCTTATTTCTAATTGAATTCCTTGGCATTCTACTCAATGCTCCATAGTATATTTTGGAAAACAATAAATCCTGGTAACACGAGACCTTGCTACAGTATTTCACTGTTAAATCTTTGCTGAGGTTTGGGAAAAGCATACCAGGGTTTGTGTGCTGAATTATGGGGTGTGCAGACGAATGGGGTTTTTTTTCCTCCCTTCGCTTTTTCCATCATGGAATCAACACATAGGGAAAAATCTCTGATGAATCAGATTCCTACTGTGTCCACATTTGAATGCTCTAGGACACAGCATATTTCAAGTATATTTTAATCTTTCTTGAAAGTAAATTATTAATTGCAAGTACAGAGCATTGCTGTTTTATTTTATAGAGCTAATAAATGTTTGATTTTCTCCAAAATGTTATTTTTGCAACAGCAAATAAAATACACAAATATTTTCATAGAAAAATAATTCCAGTTCAATTTCCAAATTCTGAAGTTTTCCTTGTAAAACAGTTCTGTTTATAATTTAAAACTACTTTCCTAATTTCACACACAACTTTTGAAAAGCAAAAGTATTCTCTGAAGCATATTTTCATTCACAAAATCCCCACCATTTTCAGTGGAAATGTTTGGAGGGGGGGGAAAAAAAGCTTTTGCAAATTTCCATTAAAGCTTTTATGTTTAACATGACTTGTTTGTTTTACACCCAAATACTTTTCTGTTTAATTATTAGGTAATTGCTACTGTGGCTTCCTGGGAAGCAATGAGGATATTTCTAATATAATCAACAATTCGGTGTTCAGGAACTTCCTGAAACTGTCTGAAATGTTTAACAAGAAACATTTGGAAAAAAAAACCCAAAACCTCAAATTTGGGAAGTTTAGAAATCTCTATGTTTTCTTAAAGACCTATTGAGGCATTTTTAGATGATAATGGGTTAAACATCACCGAGGTCTTAATCTCACAAAGACGTAATGAGACAGCAAAGGGTTATCCAAGACTCTGCATTAACAATGATTAAAAACTGTGAAATTGTATTTAATAGTTTATAGTCTAAATTTTAACTGTAAGATCATGAACAATAATTCTTTTTTTATTATTTTTTCCAATTTAACTTCACTATTCTTCAAGAAACCGGGGAAGCATAGCTCTAATGATTTTTCTGAGAATATTGTTATGCTTCTTAACCAGAATGTCCTCAATGAATGTAACTCCTTCTGCAGCAGACTTTAAACACTGCCCAACCATTTTACCCCAAGCTGCCCTGCAAGGTCATCTGGAAGGTTTTGTTACTCTAAAAGACTTTACTATGTACACTAATAGAATAAGAGGTTGGGTTTGTTTTACCCTGAGCATTTTTGGCCATTTAAAGGGTACTGCAAGTTCAGTCATTAGTACTGGAGCTTGATGGTTGTGTTGGCTGTTAAAATGTAACATTACTGGGCAAATAGCCTACACACTGTCCAAACCCATACCTCACACCTTAGCTTCACATATTCATTGACATTTGATGCAAAAAATTAGGATATATTTAAAAAAAAATAAAACCCTCCAATTTTGACTTTAGTCCTGTAAATTATGCAAAAAGTGCATGGCCCAACAAGTGCATGACTAGTTGCCAGCTGTAACATAAAGAAGGACACTACAGAAACTGAGAACTGGTTATGGCAGATACCCCGTCAAAGGAATGATTTATAATCTGGAAATACAAGGAGTAAGAGAGGCCCACCAGCTAGACCTGTATCATCTGAAGCAATCAAATCCTGCAAATATAAAGCAATTTACTGTTGCCTTTTCCA
Source organism: Zapornia atra (assembly GCA_013400835.1). Lineage (NCBI taxonomy): Eukaryota > Metazoa > Chordata > Aves > Gruiformes > Rallidae > Zapornia > Zapornia atra. The sequence goes on from VZTU01000978.1 coordinate 358,769, forward strand.
AGTGCTCCCCACAATAAGGACTCTTGTATGCCAAAGTTTAATATTCAGAGCAGAAACCACAAACTCCAGCAGCCGCTTTCTGGTCAAGATAGCTAATAACAGTTCCCAGGCAATGGCACTGCTGTAATAGCATTGCACAAAGCAGCTGGGGATTTACTTGTATGGCAGCGTCTACGTTTGAGAACTAGGAAACGATGGTGGGTTCAGACATCCATTTTGCTTTAATTTCATCAGAATTTATGATGTGGGAATTATTGCTCTGGCAAGAAATGTAATCTAACCTTCATCTTGCACAATGTAGTATCGGTATTAAGTTTTTCAGAGAAATATATTGCAGGAAAGTGACAGAAGAACAGCAAGGAAGGTTGTAAACATGCTCAAGTGACTTGCAGCTGGGGTGTTGAAAAAGACATATATCATTCTATTTTTTGTTTAGCCTTGTGTGTTGGGCAAGTAGAACATCTGTGTTTAGATATCATAGGTCTGTGATAGACTTCGATGCACCCTACTGAACATGCTAGAGATTCCTGCCCTGCTGTGGGTAAGACAGGTTGATGATCCTCTCACAGGGACCAAGCTCTGCAGTGCCTGCATTCCCCCTTGCATGCATCTCCCTGGGTTCTGTGTTGGAGATCCCCCAGTTTACAAGGTAATGAAAATAAATTTTCTCTGCATTTCACCTGTGGTTTTGTGGTTGTTCCTGCACCTGCCTTTGTTGTTTTGTGGTTGTTTCTGCTCCCTGCCTGTGTCAGCTCCCATATATGCTGACTTGTTGAATCTGATTACTCCAAGTGCATCCCTAGTGGATTTCAGGGTTTCCTTGGATAATCCAATGCCATTTGCTTTTTATTTACTACATTAAAAAAAATCTAAATCCATACAGAAGAGAAAACATCTTCTGACACCTTATATTCTTTCATTTATCAAGCTACAAGCATACATCTGTTCACTAACTTTAATGTCTAAATCGTTCCCTGGGTAACAGTCACTGCAGTTACTCAACTACCTGTATTTCAACTACACACCTTAGATGTATAAAGAATTTTAAGTCCAAATATTGACAACAGTATGCTTTTCTCTTTCTTGGATTAGACAGCTTGTCCTTGCATATCTGTGAGGATCACATGATATACTTATTAGTGCTGAGATATTCCCAAATGCCAGGTATGCCACTGGCAATAGGTGATCTATTTGGGGTATTATGACATTATGACACTTCTAATGTAACAGAACTCCATGGAATTTTATGAGGAGATAAAACCTGGAGCAGTCCTGAGGCTGCTTTATATTATGAGTCAAGAATGGGAAAAATAATACTAGCAAGAAAGATTTATTTAAAAAGAAGGGGCAGGATCTTGAGAGCTAGTCCCCCAAACAGCTCTGAAAAGACCTTTAAAAGCTCATGAACTCCAGTCCCTGTCCTATAGTTGGATTGTCCCCAAGAAGGGTAATTACTTTCAAACTCATGTATATCTTGAATGGACCCGCTGTTTAGCCATGTTCTCCCAGGTTCTCATTTGCCAATAAAAACACTGGCAAGCACCCCAAAGGAGATTCATTGAGTAGCAAACGTTCTCCCAGGCAGGATGCTATCTCATAGAATTACTTTTCTCCTTGCTCACAGAACATCACTTACACAGTCTTAATCAATAGCTACTGGGTGGAAATGGTTCCTCCCATACCCCATTTAGAAAGCTCCTTCATGTCTCTTCAGCTATCTAATTGTTTAATATTCCTACTTCATTTTATTGTCATTCTCTCCTGCTGTGTTGATCAGGCAAGGCAGAAGAGGTTGGTATATCAATAGAAATGCAAACCACTGTGCATAACATGTAAATATTGATATTAGGAACAGGGAGACTGAATTAATACCTCCTCAAACTATTAGTTCCAGGATACTCAGTCATGTCCAGGCAGTTCTATAAGAACACATGAAGAAGAAACAAGACATTCAGACAAAGATCATAGAATCACAGAATCATTTAGGTTGGAAAAAGACCTTTAAGATCATCAAGTTCAATCATTAACCTGGTGCTGTCAAGTCCACCACTAAACCCTATCCCTAAGCACCACATCTACTCATCGTTTAAATACTTCCAGGGATGGTGACTCAACCACTTCCTTGGGCGGCCTGTTTCAGTGCTTAACAACACCTTTACTGAAGAAATTCTTCCTAACATCCAATCTAAACCTCTGCTGGTACAACTTGAGGCCATTTCCTCCTGTCCTATTGCTTGTTATTTGGGAGAAGAGACCAACAGCCACCTGGCTACAACCTCCTTTCCAGCAGTAGTAGAGAGAGATCAGGTCTCCCTTCAGCCTCCTTCTCTCCAGGCTAAATAACCTCAGCTCCCTCAGCTGCTCCTCATCAGGCTTGTGCTCCAGACTCTTCACCATTTCATTGCCTTTCTCCAGACATGCTCTAGCACCTCAATATCCTTCTTGTAGTGAGGAGCCCAAACCTGAACGCAGCACTCAAGATGTAACATCACCAGTGCTGAGTGCAAGGGATGATCACTGCCCAAGTCCTGCTGGTGACCAGTCCTGCCGCTTACTGTTATTTATCCTTAAGCACAATTAGAATCAGAAGGCAAAACCTAGCCAATCTACCCACAATTGGTGGTGAACAGTGCCATAAAGTGCATTTTAGCTGGAAATCACCTTCTTTACAAATAGCATCATATTTTGTATGGTCTATTCAAGCTAAAGGGTAGATAATGGCAGGACAAGGGGGAATGGATTAAAACTAAAGGAAGGAAGGGTTAGATTAGATATTAGGGGGAAGTTTTTTACAGGAAGAGTGGTGAGGTGCTGGAACAGGCTGCCCAGAGAAGTAGTGGATGCCCCGTCCCTGGAAGTGTTCAAGGCCAGGTTGGATGGGGCCCTGGGCAACCTTGTGTAGATCCAGGCCTGAGGTTGGTGGCCCTGCCTGTGGCAGGGGGGTTGGAGCTCTATGATCCTTGGGGTCCCTTCCAACCCATGCCATTCTATGATTCTATGATAAAGTTGTTTTAGCATTGACACTGGGTTACTTTTTGAATGCCATGCGATATAAAACATTGTAATTGAAAGCATTCATTACTGCATTTATAAAAATTTCTCTTTTTGAGATAAGAGGAGTGTAGCCCACCTTGTTCTTCTCCAGTTCCACTGCATTCACTCAGCTGATAGTGCCAGAGCTGATTTGGTGATTTATGGTCTCTACATTGAGGAACTTCATGAGGTCTAATGGTCATCAGGGTGCAGACCTGCAACAGAAATAAGATCAGAGATGCTTGTCTTGCTTGTGTTTTTTGGAAAAAAAGACCCCAAACAAAACCCAAACCCTTCGATAACAAAGACTCAATAATCTCTCTAAGTAGTCTAATATTTTGTTATCATAGAATCATGAAATCATAGAATGGTCTGGGTTGGAAGGGACCCCAAGGATCATGGAACTCCAACCCCCCTGCCACAGGCAGGGCCACCAACCTCCAGGCCTGGAGCTACACAAGGTTGCCCAGGGCCCCATCCAACCTGGCCTTGAACACCTCCAGGGACGGTTATCATAGCTTTCCTGATGGACATAGCTATGTAGGACATATGGCTACACATTAGGTCCATTATTTCTGGAACAGCCTGACATAGCCTTGGAGAACATTTGCTCCTGATACAGTTTAATTTGTTTTGCTGTACAGATTGTACTTGGTAGCAAGTAGTTATGCAAAAGGTACGAGTGAGTTAGTGTCATTTATTACGGACACTGCTGACTTACCCAGAAATGACCAGTTTTGAAATCGGTGTTTGGAAGAAACAGGTAGACTGCAATGTGTAGGAAACACACCAGTGATTTCTTCTGAATAGATTCATACAGCACAACAGACCAACCACCCTAACACCAGCTCTGGCTCTGTATGGAACCACCCTTTTTTAACTCCAGAGATAAAGGAGATACATGTGAGCAGCCCAGGCTGAGGGCTTCTGTTGAGCAGACATGTGGTGCTAATGAATGAGATGAACACATTCAGTTAGTGCTTTACCATTATTAAGTGGCAAAGCTATTATTACAGAGGCAGCAGCTGTGAACAAAATGGAAGATGCTTATAAGTACAGCATTCCCTGGGAACAGGTGGCAGTGCTTCAGAATAAATGCATGGTGACTCGGGAGATGGTTGTCAGTGTTTTGCTCACCTATTTATTTAATGTCATTTGATGTTTATTGGAAAGCAGCATTATTTAATGATGCAGAAGCAACTGCAACACACTGAATTCTAAGGTTTCTTTGGGTAATTTCCTGCTTAGTTCACTACACACACTCTCCCCCTCGTTGCACCTCAAATGCACACTTGTAGCAAACATCACCATCCAGTACTAAGGAGTCTTGTTTTGATAAGATTTTCCCTGTGAGGAAAAGTTCTGTGTTATGAAGTCCACTTGCCTAAGCCACAGTTAGTATTAAATACTGCACTTGGAAAGGGTTTCAGCCCAAAAAAGAAGAGAAAAAAAGTAAGGGTAGACTTTGAGCATGCAGTCACATTAATGCATCTGACTCTGTTTTACAGAGGCAAGGTTGAGGTATTACCTAAAAGCATTCATTTCAAAGTAGTGTAGTGAAGCCTGAAGGAGCACTATTTTAAAACAAATCAGTCAGCATTTTATTGGTGTCGGCCCAGCTTTGTACTAAACACTCAGATTAATGTTAAATCACAGCTCAGGAATTATTCATGAGATCTCATACAATGTAATTGCTGATTTTGGCATCAATAGTCTGTATCCTTTTATTTCCTAGATTAGCTTCCCTTACTAAACTACTGGATGTCATGCCAGAGACAATGATTTTATATGACATATTTAGGAAAGAGGGACCCACCTATTTTACATAAAACAACGTCTGAGGAATGTACCCTCAGTGTGGAGATGCCTGTCTGTGCTGACACATTCCTCTGGAGCACAAGAGCCTGCTGGGAGAGCAAGGAGCACACCACTAAACGCCTCCTTTCAAACCGTTGACTGAATGGTTAGTTTTATTCCAAACCTTTATAAAAACTAATGAAATTACCCTTCACCTATCTTCAAGGATTAGCATTAATGCTCAGAACAAACTGCATGCTTACTAATCTCTTAATGTCCCTTAAGATATGTACAAAATGAAATGTATAAATAATAAATGAAACCTAACTTTTTCTAGAAACATTAAGTCATCCTGCTCTTTCCCTCTCTCTGAGAGTTGCATGTTCTTGGGTGAGGTCAGGGTGATACAGGGAGTTGAAGAAAGTTGCATTTGAGCATGGAAATCAATGCTTTGGATGTGCAGCATTTTTTTTTCCTCTCTAGAAATACTGCCTTTTCTTTCTACAGCAACATATTTAGGTCTAAGTACTTCAAATTCTTCACTATCTCATTCCTTCATGCTCCAAATACCTGTATCACATGGGTAAGCAATGAGAGCAAGAATCCCTGAAGACACAGAGTATTTCATGCTCATGTGGCTACGTGCTGGAGCTGCCAGAAAGGGAATGCTACCCTACATGCCATTTCTTCACATCCAAATTTTCATGCAGACAAAAACCAAACGGAAAACCAGACTTAAATTCTCTGAGCTGATAAGAAGAAATTGTCAAAATTTATCAGTTTTCATTGCATGAATCAGAATTCATTGCATGTACTACAAGCAAAAGAGTTTCCCAAGGGAGAAACCCAACTGTTGTTCTCTTAGTTGGAATGCAAAACCAGTATTTTACAAAATGATACTGGAGGGATTAGTCACTCCGATTTTCCATCAGTGTCTTCAGTCCACCCACTGCTCTTCCATCCCTACTTAAAGAGACTCACACTTAAATACTTGGAGATTTTACTATCTACTTTCAAAGATGTGTTTTTTAGGCTGTAGAAAGTTACAGATGTTCAATGTATTAAAGATTTCCCAGGAGAGCTGGTCTCTGCCCTCCATCCCTGGGGTGCTTCTTTGCTCAACAGTCACAGCTGAAGTGTATTTATTGCACTTGAACATATTTTAGAGTATGGTAGACACAGAAAATATATAAATAACTATTTCTGAAAGACTTTGGCAGCAGCACCTTGAACTGAATGTAATGATCCATTTTGAGACATACCTGGATCTACTGAAATTTGCTCCCATTTTCAAGCATCTCTCATTGCAGACCTGACACCCTGACCAAAGCTTCTTCCCAACATATTATTTGGTTTACATTTTCTCCATTTCTAAGAAATCTGTACTCAAGGAAATGCTTCAGGCCAAAGATATTGACCTCTTTAAGGACTAACTCCCAGAAGACTAAGATTCAAGTCCAGAAAGATCCTTAGTTATCTAATTGCCTAAAATTCATGCACTTGCTTTTTAATCACTGAGCCCTAACAGCAAAATCTGGAAATCTAAACGAGGCATTTAGGCATCACATCCAAAGCAGAAGCAGAATTACATATTCTGTGGAGGGAATGCACAAAAACAATAAGTGGTGAGCCTCCAGAGTTGGCAAAAGAGGCATGAATTTATCCTAAATCCTTCCCTGTACCAAGGAGGAAGGACACTTTGCCATGACTGCCAAAGAAGGCAATCCCATCATTGCCTTATCTTGGATAGATTGTTCTATGTAGGTTGCAGTAGAGTGTTGTCACAATCATTTTGCTCCCTCTAAAAACATCACCCCCCATTACATTTGTACACATCTGGCATGACAGTTAAGTCTATTGGGTCAGTTCTCTCAGGTGGCAAATATGGAAGAACACCTAATCTACAGATCCCTGCTGAGTCTGGGAATTGGCTAAGGACTGGCAAAAATCAGTATTCAGTATATCAGTAGTGAAGCAGAAGTGTTTGAACTCTGGCAACCGATAGCAAATCAGACACCCACAGGGTTTAACATTATTTAAAAGTTAGGCAGTAGCACTAGGATGGTGCAAAATTGTTTCACTTCTCAAGAAAATTCGGTTCCTTTGATTCTGCAAAGGTAACCATGGGATCAGGAAACACTAGTGCTGCTGGTTCAGACTTAGCCTGCCCCAAACTCTCATTGGAAACTTAACTTAAGGCCTCAGAAGCCTAAAACCCTGAGTAAGGTTTGTATGAACTGTTATAAGAAAACTAGATTTATTCATGGCAGAAACCATACTTTGTGGATAATGTGGTATGTTATCAAAGTGAATAAATCAGAAAGTCATGAAACACTTTTTTAGAATTACTTCACAAGTAACCATTACTTCTTGAAAGCCAAATAGTGATTTTGTTAAACCAAAACAGACCTATTTCTGAAAGTCATAAGACTCCCAATGGCGTCAAGTGGAACTTAAAGGACTCAGAACCCAGAAAGCAACAGCACTATATTTTTATGCTCTCAATTCTTCTGTGTCCAAATGCACAGTTTTCTAACTTTACAAAAATGCATAAATTAATAATACAAAATAAAAATAGTATAATCCAAATTACCTCAAGGCTGAGATACCATGTGCCTAATTTCAGCCCAATTTTCATGGCTGTGTTATCAGAGCCTGCATATTTATAAACAGAATCACCGATGACCCCTTTTTCATAAGGAGACCCTCCTGCTTTAAGACCAATATAAATATAGTTGGACAAATTTGGTATGCACAAAACCAAACATCAATAAAGATTTTGAGACACAGAATAATATAGACATGACAACTTATTTTTGCCTCGTCCATTCATCTGTAAATGATTACATTTCTATCTGTGGCAGAATGGTAGTGTGGGGCATATGAATCTCACCTTCAAAAGATATTCTTTCGTTCTACAAAAAACCCTGGCAAGCAGAGGAAACTTCAATCAACGTCTTATATTCGAAAACTATGACACTGTCAAACTGGTGTCATTAAAGCTAACTAACCATATTAAACGAATATTAAAATATAGGTTTCTTTGCATAACATAATGAGTAAAACTGCTTTTAAGTTTTTCCCTACGCTTTGAGGTGTAGGTGGCATTTTCATTCCAAAACTTTGAAGTCAGAACAAAATGTACAGGTAGAGGGTACTAGATCAAATAATAATCAACTTCAAAAAGCATTTTGGCTGTTAGATGTCCCAAGGCTAATTTCCTCTAGACATTTTAAATGTAAATGTCTAAACTCATTTAAAAATTGTAAATTGGTCTAGGTTCAATCAAAACCCATCCTGACACAGAACAGGGAGACTGGGCTAATTGTCATTTGTTTGTCAAATGAATTCCATTTGGAAAGCAATGAAACCTCCAAGCTAATTCTTTTAAGGTGAGCTGGTAGTTGTATTATCAGTTAAATGCAGTAAAATGGATAATCACATGATGATAATGAAAACTGAACCTATGTTAGCACTCAGGCTTAGTCTGCCACAGGGCATATAGTGATGGAACTTAAGTACTGTAATGTTCCATTGGGCACAATGGCACCAAGTCTGCTCTTTAGCCTTACAGACACTTTCTTTGCATTTTAAAAAACTTTATCAAAGCACCATGGCAATGTAGAAAATGTCAAAGTGAAATGCACTGTAGGCAAATTGAGATTTCATTAAGTTTAAATTTATTGCTTTTGACTGATGTATTACCATGCTTGTTAAGAACCAGTAATTTGGAATATCTGCCTGCCTGGTAAAATAGCTTTGTCTCCTTGCGTAATACTTTATATGGACTTTGAAAGACCACAGTAATTCGAAAAAAGTGGGGGTTATTTTATTTTTCTAAAGAACTATTTCAAATATTTTAAGGTCCCTGACCTAGTGGATCAATAGACTTGTGCATGGGTCCCAAGTGTGGTGTTGGTGCACTCGGTAGAAAATTACAGCACTAATATGTTATTTTTTTGCCTTGGTATAACATTACACTCACTGACAACAGAACCTTGTAAAGGGCTTCACAATCCCACTTGTTCTGCTGCTCTCTGAACATTTATAGTGGAAATAAATGAAAGAGTGAGAGAGAAGGAAGCCAACAAACTGGTGGGAGACTGTATGCAGATGCATACTTTTTAATATAAATATTATACACATTTTAATATAAATATAATACACACAAATTGTGTATATATGTGAGTTTGTGCATAGGTACATACAAAGCAGAGGTACAGCTGTACCAGTATCACAGCAGAACAAGTACAGGTATTTTCTGTGTTGCACCGTATAGATGTTCTTTAGTTTGCAGGCTTCAGCTATGGCAAAAGGTACATTTCAGCTGTTGACATAAAATCTCTCAATGTACTCTGGTGCCTTTCTCACCTTCAGGAAAGGATTGAATCAACAGTGTAGGACCAGCACAATTTCTGACTGATGAGGAAGGTTAGGCCTTCAGGAACAGATTACTGCCCTTGGAGAGAGACCTGGACTGAATTTACTGTATTCCAGATATACTTATTTACACTAGGTGCCAGGCTTTTATGGCAGAAGTGACAAAGTTTGTGAAACCCAGGAATGCATTATCATGTTATCTGGTATCTTAGATGGACAGTCAATATGAACAGACTGTAGGCACACCTGTCCCAGTATCCAGTTCACCAAGTAATGAAATGGAAACAATAAAAGTCTTTGAACAAACAACAGACATTTGAGTCTTTGGGTTTAAACAAGAGGATTGTAGAATTCAAATGGGTTTCCTCTAGGGCTGCCAAGGCAGCCATACCTGTATTGGTGCCAACGTCAAGACTCACACAACAAAGCTCGACTTGTGTCTGCCCATGTGCTTTCATCCCACAGAGTATATATGTACATACCTCTTCTTGGGGCAGGGAGTGAGGGAAAGAAAAGAGTTTTAAATTCTATCTATTTTACTCACACTTTCAATAAAACTTCCAGCTGAAGACCGAGGAGGAAGTAATGTTTGGGATTATATGAATTTAAATTATGTTTTGTTTTTACCATTTAAAATTAGCATTCTGAAGATTAGGGCAGTAGCTGTGAATTAACTGAATTAAGATACAATCATTTCTCACCCCTTTTTCTCTCTTCATGGGGAAACAACCTGCTTCCCTTCACCCCAGGACTCCGATCCCCTCAAACACTCTAGGCTGTGGGTGCAGATTAACTAAAGCAGGACACGGTTGCATGTGGCCAAACACAGCCCAAACTCACCTAAGAGATTTTCAGCAGGGGCACTCACCCCTCTTTCCAGTGAAACCTCCAAAAGCTTCCTTCTTGTGCTCCTCCAAGGGACAGTGTGCCAAAGGGGTGACATGAGAGGCTCTTCTGTCACCAGAAGCGTCCAGCCTGAGCAAGGGGCTCTTAGGCCCACAAGAGATCCACCTGCCCTACAAAGTCCCAAGAGAAAAGGGATCCCACCATGGGTGGGTGCAAATCTGAAACCCTATTTTAAAACGAAGGCTCTTTAATTTTGTTTTTGCATGTTGTACAAAGGATACACCAATTCTCAGTAAGAAGGGTGCAGAGTCAAAGTAGGAGCTAAGGTAAAGGTTTTTATTTGATAAAAAATCTGGGTTTTTGCTTTGAGACACATATGTGCAGCTCACTTTGAAGTCCAGAAGAGCTATGCAAGTCTACACTTGAGGGCAGAATTTGGCCCAATGTGATAACGCAGGAGCTTGTAATCTGGAAAAGGAGTATATTTATTACATTTTAAAGAATTTGTGGGTTAACTCAAATTAGCCAGGAAGGACTAATGCCTCTGCATAATTCTCCCTCTCAACACACACTTCAGAACACTCTAAGAATGACAACTAAACCCCACCTTTCTGCTTTCTTTTAAGGCATTGGACAAAATTTGCATTTTGGAGTGAGCCACTAGCTGGAGCTAAAGACCTGTAGAGCAAATTCAAAAGAAGAAAGGAGAGAAAGGGGAGAAATCCATAAGCCTGAGGAGAAAGCCAGACTTTTTAAGTCAGGCCTGGAACAGGTTTTTGATTGAGTTGTGGTTGCAGGCTGTCATCTCTTAGAAGGACAGAAAGACCAACCTGAAAAAATGAAAACAGGGACAGTGGAGTTGATGGCTAGCTGAACTAAACTGGAGCAAAGTCTGATATTTAACAGCAGAATGAATAAAAACAAACATATTGAAAAGGGCTTATTGAAAGGAGCAATGAAACAATGAAAGAAAGGAAAAGCTGAGATACTAAAGAAGCAAAAAATTATTAGGAGGTGTTTGGAATTCAAAGGGAATTAATTACCTAGAAACACAGGAAGCATGTGACAAACCCTCTGACCCATTTTAAGTACTGATATTGCAAAAGGTCTTCAATATGCAGTTGATTAAACATCATCTGGGAAGATGCTTTCACATGAGCAGAAGACGAGATCTCTTTTTGTAGATAAAGATCAATTTATCTATGGCAATCAGATACAATATATATGGGTGGGAACTGGCCTCTCCCTGGTTTTTGTAGGGTCGAAGTAAAACAGAGAAGCACAAAGAATATTCTGCACACACTCCTAATTCAGGGGCACACACAGAGGATTTGATCTCACCACGTAACGTGTGGCACTGAGATGACTTTGGTGAACATGACGGTCATGCTGAATCATACAGCTGCAAGCAAAATGCATTGTAATCTCTCAAAACCTTCCAAAATCTTGACAAATAAATGCCTGATGTGCCAAGTGGGATGGAAAGGGACAGCTTTCCCTATAGGCTTCCACAGAGGTAAAATGCTAGTAAGGGAGTCAGGAAACATCTCTTAAGTTTCTACCTGTGCCTTTTGTACATTCAGTTGCAGCAGATACTGAGGCTGGGGTAAGTGTGTATATGGGTCAGTTGAATGTTTCCACAAGGGTTACACATGTCAGGCTAATATTGTGCTGTCCTTGCCACGATGCAACAAAACACTAAAATACGAATGCAGACTCTGCTTAAGAGCTTTCCTGGAGCTGGCTGATAACTGCTTGGTAGTCTCAAGGCAGGTGTTGGATGTATGGCTTAGTTAGTGTGTGGAAGCATTTGTTTTGCACAGGAAATTTAGCTTCCAGAGGGTCACAGATCTGTCACATAATGGCTGTGTTAATTTCCCCATCATGATGATTTTCCTAACTGAAATAAATCCTGTTCTTTGCCCAACTGGTGTTTACTGGGTTCCCAGACCCAGCTTGCATAGGCAGCATCCACAGCATCCGCAGATGCAGCTCCCAGCTTTCAGCAGGTGCTGGTAAGACACCCTGTCTGCTCTTTGAGCAGCGGCAGCACGTTGTTTCGAACCAGCCATGTATGACTGGCTATTGTCACCCGTTTGCTCCGAGAGATCGGTTTTGGTGCTGTCCCATCACAGACCCAACCTCGATAGTTCTCTGTGATCCAGCCAGAGACATTTTATATGATATTCACCTAAGGTGATGATGCTGTTCTGAAATTCATAGAAGTAGATTTTTTTCCCTTTCCTCCAAGGATTAAAAATAAAAATACCCCAAATCAATCCCAAAGCTGCAAAAGCACCTTGAAATGAATGGTCTTGGTGGGTTTTACCTACGCAAGTATACGTACATCTTCTCATTTCAGATGCTTCATTCATAATATCTGATTACATTCTTTTAATAATTTTAGCATGCAAATTAATTCTTTTTTAATATACACTCTTTCTTGATTCGTAACACTAGGCACAGATAGGTACTACACCTAGAACTGGCCCTTTCATTCCAGCCTTTAAACAGAGCTGCTTTCACAAGTGAACATAAGACTTTCTGACTCAGGATAGAATTTTCTTTTTAAAAGCAATTTCCACTCAACTACTTCCCCAAACCAATAGCCTGCAGACATTGTAAACAACTACATTTTCTCAACAATACCACAATTCTGACCGTTTATCCTTTTCTTTGAATTGTACAAAAAACCTTTGAGTCAACACCACTTTCAGAACTCTTTTACAACACTATGCCAAGTGTATTTACATGCTGCTCCATAGGATCCAAAGAAAAATTGCATTGTTTCACTGCTCTAGGCGGCATTGCAAATGAAGTTTTTTTAATTGATATACTAAATGATTCAGAAAAGTTTCCTTCTGGGTCACTTTGTGATGCCTGTCATTAAGTTCTGAAAATCAAGACTGAGTAAGAGATAAGAAACATAAAGAACTCTCTGTGTACTTACATAGGTTCTACTTGGACAAGTGTTTAAAAATTCAGCCAGGAAAAAGCACGATATTCCTGAAGTAGTGACTGTCATTACTCTATTGCACACACACCCCAAAAGGCCTGCATCCCCCTGAATTTAGAATAGAGCAGGGCAGGCACAGGCTTACCCGAGGCCAAAACCTTCTCTAGTAAAGAGATTTAAAAAGCTGCGCTGCAAGCTGAGAAATTCACAGAGCAGGTAAACCGAGAGGAAAGAGCCTTGCCTGCAAGTCCAAGAAAAGCATACAGTGACTCCATTTCCCTATGGCACCCCATGCATCCTTGTGTGAATTCAGAGTCCACGGGCAGTTGTGGTATACCCAACCCTAACTCTCTTGTATATTATCCTATATAATCTCCTAGAAAGGCGAGGCACGGTTCTTTTAAGCTCTCCCCTTGTGAATCTTGTCACACGGATACCACAGCCTCAGGACTCTTCGGAGTAGGGATGGGAGATGACACAACAGAGGAAGGGAGTTGTGCGGCAGAGAAAAGCAGCATATCACACAAGAAAAGCAGGGTGAGGAGCAAACCCGTGAGCATGATGTTTGTTTTGGAGTGGAGAAGCAGCAGAGGAATCAAAGGCACTAGGCACAGCATGTAAACGAACACTGAGGGCTGGCTGGCCAGGGAGTGCCTCTCGGTAATACGGTATCGCGTGTATCCGTAAGAAATCGCACCTATCACACAAAGACATTTGAGTCATTTACATAGCCTCATCAGCAGTGCGAAATGGCTCCTTGTGGAGTCAGACATTTGGAAACAGATAAAGCCCGTAAAGAATGCTTCTTTTCTCCCTAAGAGATTAATGTAGATGTGAACACATTAGCGCTGTTTAAGGGAGACTATTCTCTTTGACAGATAACTGGGATTGGGAATATTAGATTACCAAATAATGGACCTTTTAAATTCTGTCATCATTACTTATCAGGTACATTAGTTTAAAACCTGCAATTTTGAACTTAGCATTATTGAGCTTTTGAAAGATTAAATTACTGAGCTTTTGTTTGTGAATGGCTCTGTGAAATTTCCTGAAAAGGATAGTCCTCCTCCTTCATTGTGTGGATTTGAATGCCAAATAACATACTTTATTGATATTTACAGACATACAAATGATAGGACTAATGCACTTGAATGTCTGTCTCCCTGAGTGAAAAGGCAGAGGTTGTTAGATAATATGGTGCACTGTATCTCTTTTGTAAATCCGTTTGGAAGAGTTAGTCTTCGTCCCCCTCCCCCTTCCCTTCCTGAAAACCTTATTCTCACAAGTACCTGCTCATAGGCAGGCTTGCAGTACAGCCTTCCTTCCAAGGGTCACTTACTTTGACTCACTGGGTAGATCAAAAAATAACTTCAAGTTAGGGAGCTAGCTTGCATGTATAGTTTGGCAAGAGAACCATCCCTGTTGGACACATTAAAAAATTAGCTATGTATAAGCACATCCACAACTGCGTTGGGTAGGGAGGAGAAAGCCCCACGTTGATTAGGTGATCGGTCTCAGCCAAGGGTTTAGGAGCAAAAGCTCTTCTGTGCCATTAAATCTCCTAGCTGCCTGCTAAGCACTTTTCTCAGTGGCTTCAGCAACAGGGTTGTTCTGCAAAGTCCATCCTACAAGCCATCACAGGGTCCTTCACCACTCTGCTGAAACAGGTACCGCCGTACCTGGACAGGGCAATCGGTGACCTTCCTCTTCCTCACACTGAATTGAGCCTTCAAGGCAGGATTTTCAAAGCTGAACAGGGAAGTTTAATCTCACAAATCCCTTAGACAGGATACAAATGGGGCATTTTCCTTATATCAGCACCTTTGAAAACTCCCACTGAGCTGCTCGGAGTTGTTGGGCGAGAGCAACGCTTTCTATTTTTTCAAAACTTCTCCAACTTTTTAAGAAGTCAATAGAGGAGTGAGCCAACAACTATGAAGAGTGATAAGCTACAGCCATGAAATGCAAAAGGACCATGTTTGCGAGAATATATGTTTGTTTAATGAGGTAGGTACAAATTATGCTCATAAAACAAAATCAGAGAAAAAGAAAAGATATACTGTAAATATCCCTGACTCTCCATTAGACCCCAAATGTAGGTACCGCCTATGCCCAAACAACTCAAAACACTTGGAAACAGTTTAAAATACAGTTTGTTTTGGTTGTTTGGTTTTTATGTGGGTTTTTTTTTTTTAATTGCCATGTTTTTTCTTGCCTCTGAGATAAAACCTGTTATATTTGGGAGCCAGACTTCAAATAGATGAATGTTCTGTACATGTTAAAAGAAAGGAAATTATTTCAAAAAACCAGCCTCTTCTGAATGATGCTTTCTTCCCTCTTCCTCACAAATGAAGTTTACTTTCAATTCAGATGCATAAAACCGGACATCTATTCAACATATCAGTTCAGCTAACAGTGAGGAGCACACTCTAGCTACAATATTCATGAATCACTTATCAGGCCAAGCTTAAAAGCCTCCCAAACTCTTGAATGTTCTTAGGTGTCTTTGACACAGAGAGAAGCTTCATTGTTACACTTGGATACTTGTAAGACTTGCAAAGTGTCACACAATCATCAAAAAAAGCAAGTGGGTTACTCATAAAAAATTAGTTTCATTCTCTCCTTAAAACAGTATCCTTCTTGTTAGCACTCAGGAAGAGAGGGAAAGATCAAAATAATATACTTGCACTTATTTTTAATTTAAAGAAATTTTATGTTGAATTTTGCATAAATTGCTCCAATTATAATTTGAATTGCATAAAAGACATTATTTTCTACATATTTAAACTGCATCAGCTATTTATTGAGCTCCTAAATCATTGACTATGCACCACTCCATACTGGTACATTTTAAAAGGTATTAAGCATGTGCAAACAAAGGAAAAAAAATAAATCAAAACCAAAATGAGTATACTGATGTATCAGCCCCAAGTTAACAAAACTCTTGATAAAGAAGACTAGATTATGAGGTTGGAGATATGAGTGCAACATCTTTCTGTAAGACATAAGGGTTATAGGTGATTTAACAAATTTGTGCAAAATTAAACTAGTGAATACGGCTCATTCCAGCCAAGGCTAACATCTGCTTTTGTATTTGGGGAGCAATGTGACTTGGAGACCCACAAATGCTTTTTCTTGCCTTTACAAGCTCTTTTCATTATGCTAAAAGCTCATTACCATTTTAATTTCTAGATCACGATTCTCATTAATTGCTACTGAAAAAAAAAGGCTTAAGGTTTGAGCTGTGTGTAGTGCTAGAGAGCCTGCATAAGAACCATCAAGATGAATCCTTCCCACAGCCTATGGGAAAGTACTGATTCATGTACTAAACTATTCAGAACCCCAAGAAAGGGGTGATACAAGTACTTCCTCTCTGAGCAGCTGTTCATGAGGGTGTTTGCACCCTTCTCTAAAGACACAGTCAGAAATGGATCCTAAGATCCATCCCAAGATTGTAAGATCAGTTAGCAGAAACCAGTCCTCCCTGGTATCCTCCTTAGAGGGGTGAGATCTCAGTCCCACTGGTAGTGAATGTCTTCAACTTACACGCAAGCAGAACTGCATGAAATCAAACTTCTGCTGTTCAAGATAAATGGGAAAACATGCAAACTCCTCAATATGATGTTACTCAAATTTACAGAAACCTGTTTAAAGAGCACATGCCAGTAAGCATCCTACTCCTAACATCCCAGGACAGTTTTTTTTTAAAGTATTTCAAGCAATATTCTGTTGTCATGTACAATGCCACACTCAGTATCATTTACACAGGCTAAAAGACAAAAATCATCTCCTACCCTATGGAATTTCACAATACTCCAGTGAAAGCAAAGTGAGAGTAAAGAAATTCAGCTTTTTATTGCTGTCTTTCCTTTGACTTCCTCCTCTTCCACTCCTACAACTCTTCACATCCAGAACTGACCAAATGGAGTCTTTAACCTGAGGTCAGCTGCACACTGGCCTTTTGGAATGTGTTGTTACATGGTGAATATGAACAATATGAATTGTACATTCATATGAACAATACTGAGACTGTAGTTACATGTAAGGCAATAGCAATGTTATTTACACCTATTAATAAAGAGTCTTTCAGATAATGAACCACAAACGTGCTTTAGTTTAGGAGGCAAAATTAAAAAAAGATGACATACTAAGAGCAACAGCCAGGAAAGAAACATGATAGGCAGGGACAAAGAAGAGTAAACAAGGCAGGCATAATTTGAAAACAGCAAAGATGCAAGCAAATATTTGTGCAGGCTAGCTAATGTCAACCTACCTCTGCAGTGCCTGGGGCACGTGGCCCCTTATGAAGTACCCTAAGCCCCATCCTGTCTGTCTCTCAAGGGGAACAGGCTTAGCCAGTTAGAAAACGGCCTAGTGCTTTGGGGAAGAGGAGGTGTTTCTCAGAAACGTGGTTTAGAGTGGAGTCCTCACAGAAACCCTTGAGGCACTTGAGACGAATACAAAGACTTAGAAGCACAGCTGCTAGGGTGCTGTGCAGGACAGAAGCCTCTGCAGTGTTTTGAGGGAGCAGAACCACTGACACGCTTTCCCCGAGGTGTTTGCATTTTGTTAGATATAGAATTGAAATCTAGCTAAAAAGAAAGCTATGAAATTTTCCACTGAATAAAATAAAGTTCATGTAAGTTCAGGCCTCAAATGCCTGTCTTTAAAGCTCAGGTAAATGTGAAGGCAAAAATGGAGCAAACATTGGAAGACAAGATGCAAATTACAGGGTCTAATCTCTCCGCAGTGATCGGCACACTCACTTTATCTGGTTTCCATCTGTCATCTGAGCTTCAAGTTTACAGGCAATGTACTGTCTGTCCTGAAATCTACATCGCCGATGAGGCATTCAGTTTGCTGTAGTGGAGAGTCTCCTCTACACGGAGATAACCGGTCTTTTTATTTGGGGAAAAAGGTAAGGGAATTTATTCACAAACATGCTGGAAAACTGAAAGCTTTTCTGTCTTTGCTTTTCAAAAAAATATCACGTTTGCAAAGTTTCTCCCTCAAATGGTCTGGGAATAGAATTTTCAAGTTCAGAAAAAAAATGTTTTTCACTAAATAGAGTTTGTTTCATACGAAGATGAAAAGAGTGCTGTGAATGGAGTTAAATGGAATTAAAAAGACTAGTAGATTGACAGGCTTTTCCAACTAGTTTTCCTATAAGTTTTTTTTCCTGGTAGCTCATAAAGCTAACTTTTAAAGAGTCTATTGTATTGTTAAATAAAAAAATTAAAAGCATAGCTGGTAGCATGCTGTGCTGGACAGAAGTCTCTGTGGTGACTTTTGAGGGAGTAGAAACGTTGACATTTCTGAGTGCTGAGCACTGTTCATGCAGGGAACGTCAAAGGCTTTTCTTCATTTCACATGGGATTTCATTTCAACACAAAAATTGTTCTATGATTGCCATTAAGCACCAGAGTAGCAATCCTGGAACCAGGCAGTACATGACATGAGACCTGAAGCCTGAAATACAGGCTGCCTACACTGTGGTTATCATGCATTCCTACCTAACTTCATTTACCAGGTCATCCCATAGGCAGAGGAAAGGCAGAAGTGTTTAAAATCAAACCTATGAAAGCCCTGAAATCAACTCTGTGTGGAATCCATGTTGGCTTTGAGATTGTCAGGTAAGAATGGCCATAGCCAACCTGGCTTTTAGCTCTAACAAAAAAATGGTCAATTCATACATCTATAAAATGTGCAAACCATTTTATTTATGCATATATACTCTAAAAAAAAAAGAAAAAAGGAAAAAAAAACCCTTCTGAAACACAGTCCCTCTGTGAGCAGGTCCCTGATGACAAACCTGAACCAGCTCTAAATAAATCTGCTGTTGCTCTTTGCCCATTTATTAAACTGCTTAAGAGAAAAAAGGAGAAAAACAAAGTGCCAAAAACTTGAATAAAAGAGATTAAAACTCGTAAGCCCTATGTGCAACAGGTGTTAAATCTAGATGGGGTGTGCATTATGGTACCACCTGTGCTCATCTTATTCTGGCCAAAACAATATCCTCAGCAGGTGTGCAGGAGAAGTAGGAATGTAACAGCTTTAGACTAAGAGGAGAAAGCAGCAGCTTTGGCTGAGGCTTTCACACCAAGTCTGCAGTCAGAGAACATTTAGCTGCATGCCAGAGGATGACCAGGTCTGTCTGTAGAAATTTCTGGGAACCACATGCAGGCATGAGCACTAACAGCTACCTTTTGATAGCTAGATTTCTCTGCCTACTGCTGCTGATCCATCTGGAAACGATGGCACATGGCAGTTGCAGTATTTCCTGGGATTAATAAAAGGATCAATTAGACAAACAGAGTCTCTCTTATTTAGCATATTCATCATATTTATGAGCTGATTCTGTCATTACTTTTTCTTTTCTGCTT
This sequence comes from Zapornia atra, assembly GCA_013400835.1. Lineage (NCBI taxonomy): Eukaryota > Metazoa > Chordata > Aves > Gruiformes > Rallidae > Zapornia > Zapornia atra. Next base: position 378,164 of record VZTU01000978.1, read on the forward strand.
CAGCAGTAGTGGAAGAACGCTGATGAGGTACTAATTACAGTAATTGAACCCTTAGCTGCTCCCAGTGGGTAAAGTTCAGACCCAAATGAGAAGGTTTGGGATAGAAAAGTAATAAATCTCACTAGCGATCCTGGTTTCTCAACTTCTGTGGAGTACCAGGTCCATCAGGAAATACATGGTGTTCCTCCCTCATTAACACTGTGAGTGAGACCCTAGAAGACTTTGCTTAAATCTGCTGTATTATTTTCTGTATAGGGAACATGCCATTTATAAGCTTCTTGTGCAGCTGAGGTATGTTCTTAGTAACTCTTCTCCACGGTGACCTGCACCACTTCTCCACAGCTATTGGGAAGGTAGGGCATCCAAGTCAGGAAGAGATATATACTTTGAGCGTTTGCAAGACTTTGTTATTCAAAACACAGTTTGAAAATGGCTGTAGGAATTTAATTAGAAACTTCCATTAGGAGATTAGATGACTAGAACAAAGAAAACCAGTGAAAAGGCTTCTTATTAAAACCAGTAGCACTGCAGAATATTGATAATATAACAAAGGAATGAGTGGATATGCATAGCAAATTATTAAAGGTTACAGATAAATGTCCAGAAGTTGCTTAGTTTCTGGTTATCCCAGTATATACAGAAGCCACTGAGACAGGATGTCACACAGTCCCTGCCCCTGCAGAATATAGTGACAGAGAACAGCCAGAGGTATTAGAGTGCAAAGCTCAGCAGTGCTGAGTGGTAGCATCTTGTCACCCTAGTGCATAAATGAAGCATGAACACACACACAGAAGTCCACAGGTTGCTTTACAGAGCCTAGCCACAAAGATTAGGAAATATAAGCTCCTTCCCCTGATAAATAACATACCTGACAAAAAGGAGGTTTATGCCTGGAAAAAGATGGGAGCAAGAAGAGTTTCAGGCCTCTGTGACACTGCAGAATCCCTAAATACCCTCACTGGGCAATGTCAGCTCAGGTGAGCCTGAGTCCTAGGAAATGATGCCCAGAAAACTGTCTTGGTGGAATCAGCAACTTTCACAGGGGATTGAAAAAACAAGAAATGATTTAAAATCAAACTGGACACCATTTGAATAAGTTTACCTTCCTGGTATTCAGATGAGTTGTTGTCACTCGTGGTCAGATAATACTATTTACTTACTCAAAACAGTCCTACAGTTTCTATCCAAAACCTGTCCATATTCACAGCAGCCACCAAACCCCCAAATTCTTGAGGTTCTGCCCTCTACAAAAATCTCATCAGTGCATAGTTTTATAGTTTATACAACAAGGAGCTCAGCCTTATTTAATCATTCTTTCTGATACAGTCTGGCCCACTTTTGAATCTACTTTCCAGTTTTCTAAGACTCAGCCAAGAGCAGTCAGTGGGTTTGTAGTATGTATGGGACAAATAACTGAGGCACAAAGCACCTTTCTTTTGAAAACAGAAGTGCTAGGTTTTCCCAGCCATCAAGTGTAAGACTGTTGGTTATGTCTACACAAGGTTGCAATACTGAGCTAGCCCAGCAAAGCGCTGTGTTGATGTAGGTGTGTCACTGGCAGTATCCGAGTTAGGTCATGCAGAGTTTGGTCCAGAAAATATCAAATGATTACTTGTAATTTCTAAAAATGCTGTGCTTACCAGGGATATACAGGGTCCATTTCTATGAATACTGACAAATATGCACTCTATTATTGCTTGAGAAAGACCTCTTCAGTAACCAAGACAAAGCCAGTACATGAGTAGGCATGCACTGCCTAAGTTGGCCCTTAGCAATCTCGCAACCAAGGATCCCCCAAACTTTTCCACATTCCAGTGGAGGCCAGGAGCCAACAGGAACTGCCTTGTGCCTCCTTGCACTGTGTAACAAGCTGGGGCAGCTGAATAGTCTCCCTGTTCAATTCCAGACTCTACTTAATGAGACTAATGTGACTTCAAACAAAGAGCCAGCTTTGCTGGAGATTAACAGATCTACATTTACCTCAGTATTAGCTGTACTATAAATCACTACACCTACCACTCTGCCAGTGTGGAAGCCAAAGCAGTACAGCTAGCAACTGGCAATGGCAACAATCTGACAACTCTCATCTACAAGAAAGGAAGTAAACCTATAAATTAGCACATAAAGATTTACAGAGACATGTTTTTTCTTTGTTAATACCAGACAGAATTTTAATGGTTACCAGTAACTAAAAGGTTAATACATTTGAATATTTCCAAGAAAAAGTAAGGTTATTACAAGATGAATAGATAGCTAGATGGATGACTGTAAAATACTAGAAAATTGCTGATTGCTTTGCTAAAGGGCAGAGGCAAATTACAATCATTGTCTTTTGTTCTTGTGAACCCCAGGCTTTTTTTTTTTTTGGCTTTTTNGTTATTTTAAAATGAACCATACAAGAAACTATGATGTCCCAGGAAAAAGTGAATATAACCCGGGACACTTCAATGGGTCATGAAACCATCCTGAAGAAATACTGAAACACCCCAATATATTTGTTCATTTCATAGGCTTCACACAGTCTGGAAAAGGCTGGAAGACCTGTGCCTTTTTAACAATACTGGAGTATCTTAAGGTCAATGTTATGGTAGCACAGGCTTCCTCCCTTTCACCCCAGAAAAAAAAGTTGTATGGGTACTGCAAGGTTAAATCCCATCCAGTTCAGTAGTACAAAAATTTAAAAATCCATTCTTCTACAGCCCTTTCTGATGAAAACAGATGGGGTTACCTGCTTCAAACACCAAGGAATCAGGAAGAGAAAATTGTAATGGTGGCAGAACAGCTCCAAAACAGACCTTCCTTGGTGCTTATAATAAGTTTCTGTAATAACTTTTACTATCCTGGACAAACCAACCCCCCAAATCCAAACATCACAACTCCTCAAGCATGTGATGGTTCCTGAAGAAATTCTTTTGAATTCTGGCCATGGCTGAGAGATCCTTTGATTTGAATCTCAGCAAAGGAAGGCTTGCTTTGTCCTGATATCCTTGAACCCCTGGTCCGGCAGGAGCCCTGGAGACACTGGGAACAGCCAGGGCAGCAGCCTGGGAAGTCTCTCCTGGCACCATTCCTGAAGATGACAGTCAAGCTGAGAAGGAGCCTAGAAGCCTGGTCCAGATGTGAGTGGGATCTGGGATGACTGGGATTTTTGGAAGTCAGCGGCTTTGGGGGCCTCTTGGGTTCCTTGAAATTCCACTCAAAATTACTCTTGTATTCCCCCAACCACACAGTATCTGCATTTAGCTTATGTTTATATGGTAATACTTAAATTATAAAGCACTAGCCTTTCACCTTTAGGTTCCTGACTGGATTCAAACCCTCCTCCTGTGAGAAATGAGTTTGGTGGCCTAAGCTGAGTGTCGAGTAGACAAAAGTCCTTATCTCCAAACTCCAAACATAATTCAGCACAACATGGTATGATTGGAAGTCCCTGCTCAGGAAAAGACAAGGAATGAGCTTGTGTCAAAAGTAAATTACCTAAGTAATCAAATCAATACTGAATTCAAAGTGGAAATATCAAAATTATCAGGTGCTGCTGCGGCGGCTACAAAATTGCTGTTTAGCACAATGTTTTCCAGCTATATTCAAAATGAGAAATGTCATTTAGAGCAGATAAACTACAAAAAATGAGGTCAAAGCTGCAAAGAAGCATAAGCTGAGAACTTTAATAAATTAAAAAAATTCCTTGAATAGCACCTTATCTCCCTTGGATGAATGCATACGGTCTGGAACTGTGTATCTTCACTCATCCCAAGTATGAGGCAAAGTAAGACCATGATCTGCATCTCAGATGCATTTGAAGATGGCTGGGCATATGGTAGAACTATCATTTAGAGGTGAGTCCTTAACGCAGATTTGATGAGTTTAAATGGGACATTGTGGCAAAATACCTACAGATGAACTAACATCTCTTTAAATTGAAAAAAAAAAAAAAAGAAAATAAAGTACAGTTCACCTCATGGGTTGGAGGGCATTAAACGATGTATCAGGCTGTGAAGCTCTTCACCTGATGAAGAAAAAAGCAACAAAAAAGTGGCTCTGACTGAAAAAAAAATTGTGATGTGCTCTTTAAACCATCTCCTGGTCGAGTTAATGTGCCATTAGATATTCACTCCTTCCCTGCTTGCTTGCTTTACAGTGGCTACCCTTCACTCACAACAAAATATATGGCAGTTTCATTACAGACTGGCATCACTTGTCAAACTTTGAATTACAGGTCATAAAAATATCAGTTATTCTTTGAAGGATTGTTTGAGCATTCTTTTTTTCTCTCTCTTTTTTTTTTCTTTTTTATCAGCATTACTGTTTAGTGCAACGTACACAAGGGGTTGAGGGGGGAAGTGATGGTGGAAAGAAATCAAACCTGGCTGAAGAGCTATGAGTTTGCAATACCCTACCCATACAAACAAGCTTCTATCGCAGTTATAGACAGCAGAAATAAAAGGGAGCTTTTTGGCTCACAGCTATAAAAAAAAAATTATCATAGTGATGAAGTTCCTCAGCCATCAACAGAGCTGTGATAACGCTGTTTGATGATGATTTTCCCATGAATGTTAAACAGCCGCCACTGCGGAGGAAAAGGAGCTTATCTGCACCTAATACTGATCTCTAATTCCTGCCCTTCTTGAACCATCCATTTTCTAACAGCATTAACTGGCAAATTTACATCCCATCTTAATGCTGCTAAAGAGGACAGGAGATGAAGAGTAAATGACAGCAGTGTAATGAGGATGGCTTTTTTCTCCTTTCTCTTTAATGGCTGAAGATTTACACAATTGTCTGTAAGCTTATATAGAGAGCTTACCTGAACCTTTTGCCAGCATGGATTCAACTTACAGGAGCTTTTGTTAACTAAATACACATAAATATTTTTAAGGAGGTTTAATATTGTGACTTCAAAGAAAGCTAAAAGACAGGATGAGAAAAAATATTTTTTAGCATTTTGATTATGGATAAAAGTTGCTAATATTTCTTTCTTAAGCAGAGGCAGTCGTATTTCCAAAATACAAAAATCAGATTTTAATAAAAAAATCTTTTTCCTGACAAAAAATAACTTTTTCTTTTTTTTTTTGATGTAGAAGAAGAATCCTTTTTTCAGGTTACAGAATTTTAGTGAAGAATTATCTCCAAAACTCAGAAATCAATGGTTATCCAAATACATTATGTAGAGCTGTGTTTCACATGTCACACACAATATGGATTGCTTTCTGATCATGTAGCTTCCATCAGAATAGAAGGCGCTTCACTGCATGGCAGAGAGTAAGAACGGAATGCTCTAATATAGGAAACCACAGTAACAATACTTGGCCAGATTCAGTCAAAGTATTTCTATACATCCAGATGATAATTTCAATGGAAATTAGAACCAGTTCAAGATGTGCTGTTGATATTCAAAAGGCTCTTGGTCTGGCTCAGGCTTTTGCTCAGATACAAAGGACTAAATTTAATTAGCAAGAATATTTTTAAGATAGCTTTTTTCCCCTCCAATTCTTAATTTACTTCATATATATCATTTCTCTGGGGTGTGCCAGAAAGGCTGTAGTTGAAAGGGAAAGCACAAAATATTGTTTAGAAATAAAAGGGTGGAGGCTTCAACTCCTGCTCCACGAGTACAACCTCTGCCTCAAAGAAATGCAAGACAGGGGACTTGCTGTTTTTCAAAGACTTTTGTTATAATCGATTACGTTTTCTCTTCAGAAATGTCAGTGTTTGTTTAATACACATTGCCACAATTTCCATACCAACCATGTCACAGGTATTTAATACATACAAGATAAAGATGTATCTATTCATGTATGCTGATCTATACACAGATACACACAGGAGTAGAATACTGCATTAAATGTATATGACAAACATAATGATCTAGCATAATAAAATATTCAAAATTAATTCGTATTCTTATTTCAGTGACATTGGTATACAGTTCCCTTTCCTTCCTCAATGGGAAAACTAAATGTACCTTGAGAAGAGCTTCTCAGCAGTGTGCCTCATGTCTGCCCGTACACCACCTATCATTGCTTATCTAATGAAGGTTCATCTAGTGAATCATTGTTGTTCTAGAAATGAGAACAGGACAACAGTCCCAAGCCAATTACTGTCACTACGTTGATGGTGGTGACATATGTTCCTGGAAACACAGAATAAAAACTTTCTTTGTGTTTAAAATAGTGTTTGGCATTCATAGATTGAGGACATTAGGACATGCAGTAGGTAGAACCAAAGACATCCAACACACAGTGTGCAGGATGGATTACCGAATTAGGTACTTTGCCATTAGGTATAGATGGAAATTTGTGTGGCTGTCTTCTGCTCCTCAAATTAATCTTTTGGTCCTAAGAGGCTGATGAAATACAATAAGTTAATTTATAGTTTGTCATTACTGTCCAAAACAACATAAACAATTTGTGCTTCAATTCAATCTAGTCAGCCATCAACCCCAGCAAACTGGCCATAGCTTTCTTATAGTCTCCAAAAGACACCTGAATCACTTGCTATGACCAGATCCCAGAGAGTGAAATAAAAGCAATACATACACAGAATTAATAACAAATTCATCTGAGTACTTCTGTTTATTGATCAATTCAGGCTAAACAAGTTTTCTTTTCAAATGATAACCAGTTTGAAGTAGTATGCTGCCATGATCCAATACAACTTAAGATTCTGAAATCACTCATGAATCCACATAGAAATCTCCACAGAAGAAAAAGAGAAGCCTGCATTTTGTGATGCATCGATCAAACCAATTTTGGAGGCTGGGAAGGTCTGTACAATCCTGTTTTGGTTTTAATTTTCCTTTGAGCATCATCCAAACTTTCACTACAGTTAGCTTTTTGGTAGACAGAAGTATCCTATGACAGACTAGTCTGCCTCTTCCAAATAGATCCCAAACTGAATCACTTTGCCCACTTGTCAGATCTGAAATAACCACATGCTTACTAATTAAGCTGTCTCCATGACATATTAGTACTCTCCAATTTAACTCTCCTGGCAGCCCACCCTTCTACATTGCATGCAACTTCCTGAAAGAAGAAGGACACAAGGGAAGAAGATGCCTGAGCTCAGAAGGAAATGAGAATACACAGCAGGATATAGAGGTAGAGGACACTGGAGGAGAGTCTATGAAAAACAACTGGCATTCATGTGTCATCATATCTCCAAGGCTATAATCCTGAAAGTATCTTACTATGGCTAAGTGATAATAATTTTTATTTTAAAGGCTATTTTTAGGGGAAAAGTGTTCTTTTCATAAGAATCTGTCGTGATTTAATCTGGCAGCAGCTAAAAAAACCCCCACAGCTGTTTGCTCACTTTCCCACTTCTCAGTGGGATGGAAGAGCAAATTGAAACAAAAAAGGTGAAACTCATGGGTTGACATGAAGACAGTTTAATAGGACAGAAAAGGAAGAGGATGATGATGATAATTTAAGAATTTAATTATTGTAATAATAATACAAAGCAAGTAATGCACGGAATAATTGGTTACCACCCAAAGCTGATACTCTGCTAGTTCTTGAGCTGAACTGCCTCCTGGCCCACTCCCCAGCTACTTACAGAGCATGACATCATACGGTATGGGATACCCCTTTGGGCAGTATGGGTCATCTTTCCTGGCCACGTCCCCTCCCAGCTCCTTGACTGCCTACCACCTTCTCATCGGCAGGGCAGAATGAGAAGCAGAAAAGTCCCTGACTGCTTGGCAACAACTAAGAACATCAGTGTGTTATCAACATGATTCTCATCCGAAATCCAACACACAGCACTACACCAGCTGCTAAGGAGAAAATTAACTCTATCCCAGCTGTAATGAGGACAGAATCAAAACATTATCATTTTCTTATAGAAACAGAATGAAATATATCCATCAGGCATAAAGTCCCTTTGAAATAAGTGGAAGAGGTTTGCTCTTTTTTTTTTTGGAAATGGAATTGAAACGGATTAATTTGAAACATCTGAATTACATTTCCCATGAATCACTGCAGTATATTATGAAGAAAAAGTCACTTAAACTACACCACAGAAAACAGCTGTTTGGTCTAACAATCTAGAATGAAACATTTGAACATTTTATAATTGTTTATTTAACTACCCATTACTGAAAAAGCAGTCTGATTGAATGAATCAAGAAATATCAAAACTTCAGCAGAGTAAACATTTCTATTTTCAGCCAATTCTTCCATACATGCACGAAAACTTAGATCACATTTAAAATGGTTTTACAGTCAGCTGAATGGTGAGAAGGCCAAAACAGTGGTCAGCACAACCACGTTCCCAGCAACACAACCTTGCAGCGAATAGCCAGGTTTCATTCTGCTGCTCACTGTAAATAAAAATTAGAGCATGAAAGAAAGAAAACTAGTGAATCAACAGTAGAGGTCCACCTGTATTGCACATTTGAGATCAAAAGATGAAAGATAATTAAAACATCATCACAAAGTTTCATCATCTCCTCATGTTGCAGTATGTACCGTCAGAATTGCTGTTGCCAACACAGACCTCAAGTGTATCAAAACTGCATTTTACTATAAATTGAGATCTTTTGTGTGCTTATAACAGACATTTTAGTGTAACAGAACATAGTAAAGTTGCACTTCCAATTGTACTTTGCAAATTATTTTGTCCTGGTCTGCATATTTGGGAAGAGAGGAGACAAGGAAATAATGCAGAAAAATACAATACAGACAGAATCTAGGGGTCTATAAAGGAAATGCAGACACACCCTTAAAACAAATAAAAATATAAATGCCATCCAAATTGCTTGAATACATCATCACGCCCCAGATTCTGTTAACACTAAGCCTTACAAAGAGAGATGGGAAATACGATGTGGCGTAACTCTGCATTTAATCAAGGTGAATCCCTCTCTGCTGATTATCAAGTGAGGATAGATTTCCTGCTTCACTCTATCCTTACACACAAAGAAAGATACTGTGACCGATACCATCTAAAACCATAATAAGAAAAAGAGATTATGTTAACTGTTGCTTAAGAAGTTTCTTTGTACCAGGGAAACAAACAAATTGAAGGCTTTAAAAATCAAAGGGCAATTTAATGTTGCAGTTCTACATGAACACAAAAGGACTAATAAACTGCCTACTCTTGTTGCAGGTAGATCAGAGAACTCTCGCTGTTTTGAGCATGTCAGCAATGGCTTCCTACTACCTCCACTTCATACCAGCCCTGGGAATACATGGCTGGCTAGCTTTATCTTCAAAACTGGATTATTGGCTGTCTACACTAGCTTTATCATTGTACCTGAGAGAAGGAAAATGCAATGCTTCTGGGAAGAAAACATTCAACATATTCTGATATGTGAGGTCTGCTTTTCATATGGGATGTGGCTCTTTGTTCCCTACCACCCACCTGGAATACTGAGCCAGAGTTCCCTCACAGATCGCAGTGGTACTACATTGTATAATGGAAATTAATTTTATTTGGCAGAAAAAATAAGCTACATGAAGAATGATCAGTCACGACCCAAACCATTAAAAATCCCAATACACTTGACTGAACTAAAAATCTCTTCTTTCATAGAAGCTGGTCTGGGAATGTTTGAAGCTGTAATACTGCCTGCTTAAGGAAGCCAGTGAACAACTGGATCCCACTGCAGTAAACTATGCTTCTGACTCCAGTGAAGCCAGGAAGTGATTGCAGTGCCTGTCCCGTAGTCCCACAACACATTGCCAGCACATTGCGAGATTCCCCTGAGCACAGTGTGCAGTTCATCCCAGGTATCTCCCTGATCTTTGTCTCTCTTTCCTTCCCACACACTGGGATGAGGCTCACAGATGCGGATATGGATTGTCCAGAAAGTTCTGTACCATCAGCTTTCCTGTTCATGGTCTGATACTGCCCTGGTATCCTCTAGAACTCTTCATCATCTTTGTGTGGCCACTCTGACTTCTCTAGTGTGTTAAGATACGACCCAGGCCTTAATTTGCAAACCAATACATTTATTTCAGTGTACAGCATTGGCAAAGAAAAGAAAAAAGAAGAAAGGGAAGTCATGCCAAGTACTGACTCTATATTTAACCATTCAATGCTGGGGATCCAGACTTGATAGCTGGAAGCTGTAAGTAGTAAGCATAACAGACAGGAGTAAATATTAACCAGTTAACTTTTCACATGACAAACTCATCATGTTTGACCTGTATCTGCAGACTTACATTAACTTTTATGAATGTGTCAAATTATGACACTTATAATGCAGGATTGTGAGTTCAGCCTGGGCAAAATATCACCAATGACGTTTTTAAGTGGCCAGTTTGAAAATGTGACCCTCAGAGACTTGATGAATAAAATTAGTCAACTCTGTAACTTTAAAATAGCTCTTTTCTAATTAAAGTGGGATGAAGCTTTCAGCCTATCTAGCTTGGGATGCAGAGTGCACGAGCAAGCCAATTAGAGATAGTAGCAAAAACAAAATGGTGTCACAAAAAGATTTACCACATCAGTCCCTCCAGTAGCTGTACCATTTCTGCTGATAAAGGTGAAACAACAGCTACTGCTGCAGCTGAGGCTGAAGCTAATGTTAAGCTGACAAATCAACTTTTAGAGTCTTGGGAGATTCAGCAGAGCTATCAAGAGGCACAAAGGCTACTAATGCTTATGCCATACTTCTCAACTCTCACATTTTACCCAGGAGACGCCAGATTTTTTGGCTTAAAAATTTTTTGATTTTTGTATTCTCCTGGGCAAAAAATCAAAGAGGCCCATTAATTCAATGAGAATTTCACATATCTTGCTGCTTGATTTTTTTTTCCCCTCCACAAGACTCATAGTGTTTGAGGTTGAGAAGTATGCTCTACTTTGATAATGACACCCTTAAGGATAGCACTGGTAGAAAGATGAACAACAAAATCCCAGCTGCTGCTATTCAATGCAGACATTCGGTACATTTCAATGCTCGAATTCAGGTGGAGGGACCACTATATATCATTACATTGCTGTTCAGGGGAGCCTGCATAAGAGGACACAAAGAACAGTCAGTATTTGTACCTGCACAGCACAGAAGAGAGAGCAGACTGGCCTGGCTCTTGTAAGCAAGCACACTGCTAGTAATAATCTGTCAAACATTTGCACGCCCGGTGGTAATCTGGTTCACCACTTCTTAGAGGACATGATTACATGCTTACTTGAACAAATCTCCCTGGCTGTCTAGCAGTGAGCATTAGCAGAAATGGGGAGAGACAAAAAGATATGATGTTACAACTAGAAAAAGCAATGATTTTTAGGACAGTCTATCTTCATGTTGTTTCAGTCTTTCCTATCTAAAAACGCTGTGAGCAAAACCTCAAATCTGGGCAACTCTTGAAAGTTCTAGACAACAGGTAAAAGCAGTGTTAGAGGACAGGCCAAGGTCCTGCAAGTAAAGCACTTCTCATGTTAGTTTCTAATTATCTTCTAAAAAACGAAGAATACAGCTCCTTCTGGGTCAAAAGCACATGTGTTTGGGTACCTGGGGGCAGAATTACTACATCTTCTGTGTACCAGGTGTTACCAAAACAACCCAGCATTCACTGTATTTACATTCAATCATATTCCTCTTGGCAGGATCTTAGTAGCATGAGATGAGTGATAAAGATCTAAGAAAAATATGTAGCTCAGATTTTAAAAATCTATAGCTTCAAACAATTCTATTCTCCTTCACTTCAGTTGCAGCTAATTTTGTAAAGAAACAATATGTACCTAATCAATACATCCTTCAGAAATTAAGGTGAGCTGTAGAATAGAAATACAGCTGCAAAGTTTCAGGATTCAATATCGCAGTGTAGTTCACTGGTAAAGTTCAGATCTGAAACTGAACTCAAATTGTACATGCTTGGCTCTTCAAAGACATAGATTTAGCTCAAGCTTAGCTGCAACATTATTATTATGAAGAAATGGTAATTAAAAGAGTAAGTTAGCCAGAGGAATTGGGGAAAAAATGTCAGGGAAAGCATAATTTTAAGATGTAGGTAAACATGGAAGAATGATGTCTAGTTAATTGCATGCAGGAGAATGGAAATAATATGAGTTAGGAGCATGAAATTATTGAAGGTACTAACACCCAGTAATATATCAAAGATTATGAGATACATTGAAGAAGACTAGACTCTTTACAGATGCAATCAGAAAAGGCTACATGTAAGTAACCACCGTATAGTCTACCATTATGGATGTGATATGAACACTGGCCTTACTTTAAGAAATAGTATAGGCATGGTGGTTGAAATCCTACATAATTACCACTCAGTTTTTCAGAGGAGGCAGAACAATAGCTGATAGAAAATTTTCTGACTCACTGGATTAGCAATACTTGCAAAACATAGTGAATGTGTCTGCATTTGACATAAGATGAGGTAACCATAGCAGAGGAGTTCTTCGGAAACAGGGAATCATACTTTCGACTTGGAGCTGGAAACAGGAACTAGAGGGGGGGAGTTTCTAAACTCTTAAAAACTCAGAAAAAAAAATTCCCCAAATTGAAATTTTATTTCCAGTCTGTAAATAACAGGTGGATGGTGTCAGCAGAAATACTATAAATGTCCAACAGAAATACATTTCTAATTGACCAAGGCCATTCTGCCTTTATAATGCTGATACCTGTATTTCTGATTTTGTCTGATGAAAGATGTTTTCTTAAACTGTCAGTTTAAGCAGCACGTGCAAAATACTATCTGTTTTTTTCCTGGGGCCAGCATTTTTTTTCCTGGGCTCTGAAAGCACAGCTCTGATACAAATCTACATCTATGTGTGCCTGCTGCATTAGTGATCATACGCAATGGCCTGTCTGCTGTGCGAGATTATGGGGATACTGCAGGCAGGGGGCAAGGGATCAGCCAGGATGTGTACAAACTTCAAATTGCTGGCTACACCCCTGACTGAAGTCTACATAAATTATGTCCACCACGTTCCCATCATTTATTTCTTTTGTCATTCCTTCAAAGAACTCGGTCGTATTCTGTCTGACAGGATTTATTCTTGGTAAAACCATTGCTGATCTTCTTTTAATAACCCTTCTCCTATAAATACCCAGCGCTTTCATCCCTAATGATTGATTCTCATATCTTAACTTTCAGCAATATATCTGAGGATAGCTATTGAAAAGCAAGTTTCATCTGCCAAGGCAAGTATAAAGATGAACTCAGGTGGCTCTATGCTTAAATGTCTATGTATCTATTTATCATCTGCTAAGGTACAAACAGCTCATCATTACAACAACCACCACTGAAGAGGAAAACGGTATCCTTCACTCAGCCAATTCTAAAGCAGGAATCTGGTGTCTGGAAATACCAGTTTAACTCTTTTGAACATGAAAAGGTAAAAACAACCCCTTATCACAGACATTTTTCTGTCAGAAAACCATTTCCCACCCTCTCCATCAATACATGTCTATTACAACTAACACATACATACTAAAGGTGGTGACTATTTTGTTCCAAGACAGACTCCCAACTTTTATTGTTTCAACCTCCAACAAACACTGGTTACCATATTTGTTTGGTGTGACTTTATGATAAAATTGCAGGTAATAATTGAGGCCATCATATATCCTGGTATTCATATTCCATTAGTTACTGAGCGTTTTATTTTCTCCTGTTTTAAAACATAGAGAAAGTGTGAGTCTTTCCAACATATAGCTCTCACAATACAGGTCTGCATGCCTGGGTCCACTCTAGAACTAGGTAGTGTAATTCCATGACAGCATTTTCTAGGCCTTACTGTTACACTGATGAAGAAACTTCAGTTAGTCTGGAACTCAGCTGCTGAAATTTTGACTGACACCATGCATGAAAATCACATTACCCTGGTTGTAAAAAACCTTCTCTGGCTACCTGTAAAGTACAGGATTATGTGTAAAGTCCTAGTTATTAACTTACAAGTCCTTAAATTGACTTGGGTTTGAATACCTCAGAGACATTCTGGAACCATACATCCCCAGTCGTTTTCTTTGGTCTCAGTCAATTGGATTAGTTCTTTTTGGCTGAAGACATTGAGCTACAGGGCATTTTTAGTGTTTGCTCGCTCCTCATGGAATTCATTAACCATGGAGGTCAGGCAAGCTGACTCTCTAACAGGCACTATATCTGAACTTAAGGTATACATTTTTAGATTGTTTATTAGGATATATTAAGGATACATGATGCTCTCTATTAGGTTTCTATAGTCTTCCCACATATGTACATGTCAGTGAGTGTCAGTATTTCAGAGCTAGAATTATTCTTGTCTTGGTTATTTTCCCCCTCTGCACTGCAAGAAATAAAAACACTGTATTATTGCAACTTATCCCAATACTTTGGCAAGGATCTGCAGAGAAGAGACTTGGCAGATGGAAATCCAATGCTTATATCAGACATTCCAATTTTTTAAAGCACATTTGACAACATAATCTAGATCAATATTTCCAGGAGGCACAGCAGGCGAAATAGAGAACAACTCTCTTTTTGAGTTTTTTTAAGTCTTTCATTCAAATAAAACAAGTATTTGTTTTTAAAATATTTATGACTGTCTTCCTTTTCCTCACTGGTACTCACCCAAAGAAGCTCCCTTGGTTTTAGATGGTCTGCACCACAGTAAAAAAGCCCTGAATTCAGGCATTAGATCAAAATAAGCTCTGCTCTAAATAATTAATTACAAGATCAGATAATAATTTTACTGTACAGGCATTCCTATGCACCCCTGTGTGGTGTGATTGTACTTACATTCCACAGTGGTGCTGCAGGTGGACATATTCTAAAAGCACAATAAACTTACAAGATTGACTAATGAGAAGCACAGTCTAACAGTATTTGATTTGGCTCTGCCCTTATGTCCTAGGCAAAAGTCTTAACTACCTGTAGAGAGCATGAGGCAATCAAAAGAGGGAGGCATGGCTGAATCTAATCCATGACTGTGCTCCCTATATTGGTATATCATATAAAGAACAATTCTCTATCAGCAGTGTATGAATAACTGTGTCTTGAGCTTGCATGCCAACAGTTATGGGTAGATGTCATCACTTTAAAAAATAAAAGCTGTTTCTATAGACATGCAAGACAGATTGGTGAATTTGCCTGGTTTAAATTAGGCTGAGTGGTTCATGATGGTGTAAGGAGGGGAAAGATATTTTAATAAAACCAGCCAAATCAAACCTTCCTTGCCCAATCGCCTTTTCACAGAACAGGTTGACAGGGTATTAAAAGCTGTTCCATTGCATTCTGCATGTGAAAAGGGTGCCTAGCATCTAGATTTAATAGAGCCCTAAATAGCTATAGATAATTTATTCTAGTTATAGCTTTAAGTTCTGTTTTTCAGAGAATATGAGTGTTACAAAAATGGTTTCCATGCAAATCAAAACCAGCTGAAAGCTTGCCAAGGCCAAGATGTAATTTAAGATGGCATTTAAGCTGCTCTGTCTTTTCTGTCTCTAGAGATATCATCATAAAATAAAAGAATTCATCAGGTAATGTTTTCTTCATTATTCAACTGCACAATTCTGAAGTGAAAAAGATAATTAGACATACAGTGCTGTCGACACATAGTTTATGAGGAGATTCTGATTAATTAGCTATGGTAAAAGGTTTTTATATAGCCATAATTAATTTATATTTCAAGAAAAAAGGCAAACAGACAGTACACAGATTTTAATATTTCTATCCTCTGACAGATTTATCAAAGTAATTCTGAAGTTCTGTTGAACCTACTGCACTTCATTCTTACTTTATAAAGTGGGAAACAGACATCTAACAGCACAACTAATATTGACTTTTCTGGGAGTCAGACAGCTTAACACCCTCAGACCACTTTGAAAAATGCACTTTTTTCTCTGCTGAACTAGCAAGTGAAACCACTGTGAACTGCTCACCAAACAAACCTTGGTCTGGAATACATTGAATCAGCAATGCAAAATTTGGATGTAACACACAAGTTGTCTTCTAAATTCTATCCCACTTCTGAATTGACCTGATTTATAGTAGGACTGAGGTCAAAAGTTGATGATTCCATATTTCCTTTACTTTTGCATATTGAGCATTAGCTAAGAGAAATATTATCTTCATATATTGTCATGTTAGCTCTAGACTGTGCTCACGCTCAAATCTAAATGCCCCTAACTGACCTCACAGGCTACACCTTGATTTATGCTTTGGTTAACACTGGAGTGAGCCAATCAGCACAGTGGGGAAAGAGAGGATGATGCAAACTCAAGCAAATTCAGGTGCATGGAAGCATAGAAGAAATGCAGCTTGTTCAAACCATATGGTACAGAAAAGGTGGGTCTGTACTCAGGCACAGATAACAAAGTCACAGAGACTAAGATGTATCTTCAGTAAATTACTGGCTGGAATTAAATTAATTCAAATAAAAGAGAGAAAACCTCACTGATTTTTAAACTGCATCACTGTTTGTAGGTATATTATCCATAGCACCTATGTACTATGACCTAAAGTTCCTTTTTTTCAGAAAGAAACAAATCAGGAATTCATGTTTGGGTATGAGGCTAAAGGCACAACCCAACGTGCAATCATCAGATACTGATGAGGGATTGCTATTCACTTCTTTTAGTCACTTACTCTGAGAAAGACTTAGAGGTGAAATCTCCTCTTGGGACCTTCATCAATAACCACTGGAGACAGCGTGAGTCTTTCCAATATAATTAGGCTCTGCTCTTTCAAAATGTTTAGGTGGCACTTCAGCTATGGGCAGAATTAGAAAGACTGCTAAAAAAAACCCCTGTTTCTTCTCTTGTTTCAGCAAGAACCTTAGTGATAAAAAGTAGCTTGAAAATCCTAAAATGCAAGATACCAAGTAATGTCCATTCAATTTCTGGATAAGCTTATTTGAAGCAGTATATTACTCAGACTGATTTGGAGCTATTAAAAAAAAAAGTAACAATAGTGAAGATTCCTGAATAAATAATTCTCAAATAAGTGTTAGCACCTAATTATATTAACTTACAGTAATTACTGAGTCAATTATGAAATTGAAGATTAACCTGAAATGCAGACTGGCTAATTTATTTTTATGACAGCAATACACTAATACCACATGTAGTTGGGCTTCTCTAGGCACAAGTAAGGTAAGGGCTATTTGAACACTCTGTTAGGAAAGCTAGATTATCTCGCAACATTTGACAAATATCTGAGTAGCTGAGGAGTGAACTGTGTCTGACACAATGTTTTATTATTGTACATTGTAGATCCAGGCCTGAGGTTGGTGGCCCTGCCTGTGGCAGGGGGGTTGGAGCTCTATGATCCTTGGGGTCCCTTCCAATCCAGACCATTCTATGATTCTATGATTTTATTATTGTACAGTGGTCTCATGTATGTTGCACAAAAATGGGGAAAGACAGACCTTGATATTTATCATCTCTGTTTATTGTTGTGGGGTTTTTTTCCAGTCAAAATTTGCACGGGGTGTTTCATGTCAGAATCTGACTTTTATAGTAAGTAAAAGAAGCAAACATACTTCCTAAGACACTCCTGTTTGGATTTTGCCTTGGCAACAGGAAAGTTAGAGAATGTTTTATGGTTCAAATTTGGGTAGAGGGGAGAACAGGTTCAACTATCAGTCCACATGATTTTAGTTAAGTGTTTAGGGAAAGCTTTTGACCATTAACAACAGAGATAAAGGTGAAGATGACATAGTTAAAGATTCCTTTGGGTCAGGGAAGATGGACTAGATGAACTCCTGAAATTCCTTCCAAGTCCTCAGATTTTATGAAGGTGTGTAAAAGACCTCTGGTGTTTTGCTCTCTCATGTAATCTCATTATTCTAATTTTTCAGAAATGCAGTAAAATGATCATTTTAGTATATTTAGCATAGCAAACTAACTGCTAACTTCCCATGCTATGTGTGACCTAGGAGAGAGTTTTGTCACAAATATCTACTTTAAACTCACATGACTGAAAAAACAACAGCGTGCCTTGGAATCTTGAACAGGCAATTTCTCCCAAGTCAAAACTTCCAGTGCTGATTTACTTACAGTGCTACTTACTGTAACTATCATGATTCTCATCCACAAAGATAACAAGCTGTATTTGTGAGCGGTGCATGTCGCATGTGTAAGAAGTAACAAAGCAGTAAAGATTACTTCACGTGTACAGATTATGTATTATTTGTTAGTGTGTCACTTCCAGTGCTCTTTCTTTTCCAAGTGGAAGTATAAAAAACATGTGATTAGCTATGACACTTTATGTGTTAGCTTTTACCCAGATAAATGTCAGATTTAGATAATCCTATGGGATCTATGCTTCAAATACTTAGAAACATGACTCTGGAAGTTTAAGAAAATATATACATACGTATTATTGAGATTAGTATACCAAACAGCACAGTCTGCAATAATAATGTATGGGGCAGGATTGAGTTTAGCAACTATCTCCAAACATTTCCTATGTGCATTAGTGGAAACCAAGTATATGGCAAAGGGGAGTGGATTATTCAGTAACGACAACTGTTAAATATATCATTTCTCCCTAATCCATCTTGATCCCAACAGGTTTTTAAAAATTTCAACCTCAAGTATATTTGTAACTTTCAGGAAGATAAAATACAGTATATATGGCTTCCAAAAGTGACTGCTGTGGATAATTTGTTTTCTCCAGCGCATGAGCTTTTGTACAGGTAATTGGGTTTTCCTCTACCATTCCTTCTTGTTTATACTTTCCCCATTTTAAATACCAAATATTTATAAAGTGCTCAGACAAATAAGTGTCAGCATGCACACTACTGCTGTAAAGGTAAATTATTTTCCTGGTTAAGAGGAGTTCCTACAATTGGCCAAATTTTTGGCACATCATAAGCTAAGTACCTGTCAATGCTCTGCATAACCAGATCATATTGATAATCCAGGCCAGTCTTGGGGACTGAACCTTGCAGAAAATTTTTTTATTATCCCTCAGGTATCTGAAATCTTTTCCAAATTGAATTTTGCTTTTGCAACTTGTCTTTTAAGATAGGGACTATGATACTGCCTTAAAGGGAGTTTTTATGCCTTGTTGAGCACTGTGGAGATACAAATAGTTTTAAGTGCATACTTGAGTGTGCTGCTGTATACCAGTCCTCTTTTTTTTGTCACATACCATGTTGCTATACAAGAAAGTGAAAAATTCCAGGCCCTGGCAATTTGTTCTTTCGTCCTGTTTCCCTCACCAGAGTCTCAAACTGGAAAAATACAAGGAATTTAAAGATAAGGAAAACAAAAGAAGTAACAAGGTCATCTGAGTCACATTTCTACAGAAACTTGTTGCTACCCAACATAACCTAAACAAGCTATGTAAGAGTTCACCATCTCAGCACCTTCATCCCACTCTCATCATGACTCATTTACTGCATGTTTCAGTTACTTCCAAGACACACTGCATTACTCTACATTCTCATAAACACTCTCTATATTCAGAATTCTTTACTATTAAGAAGTTGGCAGTCTGAGTGCATGAAAGGATCAGGGGACAGGCAATCAAATTTACCAATACAAAAAAATTTTTACACTGGATGTTCAGAAAAGGAAGTATTAACAGCAAGGTTAACCTTGTACTCAAGTATTCCTTCTCCCATTGCTGTTAACATTTATTTCTTGCTAATGGTTAACTCACAAACACAAAAATTACACACCTGTCTGCCAACTATGCACAGCTGCATAGATCTTGTTGCTGATCCAACCATCTGCAAAATACAGCAGCCAGGTAATGAAGAAATCCATAGCACTCTTAGGGAACAATACTTAATTTGGCAAGTGCTGCCTGCAATTCAAAAGAGGCATCCATTCTTTGTGATTCATAATTAACAGAACTGGATTCAGTTTGGGACCCTAAATGGACAGGCCAGGTGGTTTTAGTATATCTGAGTTTCCTCAAGGGCCTGATTCAAACAAGACTGGTACAGATTCATACACTAAAGCAGACAAGAAAAATCAATCTCACTGATAACTATCCATAATCAAACAGCAGGCAGCAAGGAAGGCATAAACCTTAAAAAAACCCACCCAGAAATCCATATCAGATAGAATTCTGCTGTGCACACAGTTCAATATACAGAAAATATGTGACTGGGGCTTTCTGACACTTTGAAATATATGTAACTAGATATACTAAGAATTTAGAGTGGGAACACTACATTTAGAACTTAAGAGTACTCAGAACTGATTCAACTGGACCTTTATCAAAACATTCATTTCCTCAGCAGAAAGAAACAGGCCAATGTTGTGCAGCTTTGAAGAAGAAAGGATGAAGAAAATACACTGGGTACTTACAATACAAATGATTGGCTGTTAAGAGATAAGGGATGATATAGAAGATGTCTCCATCTCTTAAACTATATCCTTCTCTTGGAAACTAGCTCTGTGAAAATTGCAAATAGGCAAGATAACTCTTACTGAGAAAAGATCAGGCTTCTGTGTAAGTATCCCACCTAATTTTTTAACAACATCCCAAACCCAAAGCTTTTGGAAAATTGCTGTTGAAAAATAACCAAATACAATAAAACTACAATTAAAATGGGCTAAATTATTGTGATATTACGATTGGCTGACACAATGTAGAATTAAGAACATCTTCCAGATTCCTTCTTGATTTACAACCATTAATTCCTCTTTTATTAAACTGAATTTCTCCTAAACTGTTTATTTCTAATCAAAGGCCACTTGATATTAAATGGTTATTAAAAAAAAAACTTAACAATGTGTGTTTAGTAGACTCTTTCATCTCCCAAAATATACACACCAATTACCATACCTGTTGCACAGACTACACTACCCCAAAGAAGCCCAATATTCTTTGCAAATATATTTAACAACATGCTATGTCAACTTCCACTGTCCATACACGACCATTATTTCTGAAACAATCAGTGCATGGCAAAACTGTGTAAATGTTTAAAAGTGAAGAATTGGTTATCTGTCTAGGGGTTAAATATAATCACTTAACTTGGAATCTGATTGGCATTAAGCACTGGGCTATACAACCCTTCTCATATTATTGCATTCCCATGGTATCTTGATGGTTAGCAACCTTTAGCTGTATAAATGGATGATAATGCTTGATTGGGTGACTGCTTCAGAATGAAGGGCGTTACAAAATCAATAAGCCTGAGTTTTGTTTGGTTTGAGGGTTTTTCTTGGTTTTTTTTTATAGGACAGTTCAAACCTTCTTCTCCTAAACACGCATTTGGTAAAAGGAAAGCAATTTTGGGGTGTATGTAGGGTGTCTGCAGCAACTAGGGCATCCAGAAGCTATTCACATTATGTCCTTTCTGATTTTAGCTTTCAAGGGATTATCAGGCAGCTAGCTACAGGTAGTCATAGAATCATAGAATCATAGAATCATAGAATCGTAGGGGTTGGAAGGGACCTCAAGAGATCATCGGGTCCAACCCCCCTGCCAAAGCAGGCTCCCTAGGACATATCACTCAGATAGGTGTCCAGACGGGTCTTGAATATCTCCAGAGAAGGAGACTCCACCACCTCCCTGGGCAGCCTGTTCCACTGCTCCGTCACCCTCACTGTGAAAAAGTTCTTCTGCATGTTGGTGCGGAACTTCCTGTGCTCCAACTTGCAGCCGTTGCCCCTTGTCCTGTCCCCACAGACCACCAAAAAGGGGCTGGCTGATTCCCCCTGCATCCCCTGCTTAAGATAATTATAGACTTTAATTAGGTCCCCCTTAGTCTTCTCTTCTCCAGGCTGAAGAGTCCCAACTTACTCAGCCTATCCTCATAGGGGAGATGCTCCAGGCCCCTAATCATCTTCGTAGCCCTTCTTTGGACTCTCTCCAGGAGATCCCTGTCCTTTTTAAACCAAGGAGCCCAGAACTGGACACAATACTCCAGGTGGGGTCTGACCAGGGCAGAGTAGAGGGGGAGGATCACCTCCTTTGACCTGCTGGCTACACTCCTCCGGATGCATCCCAGGATCCCATTGGCTCTCTTAGCCACCGTGGCACACTACTGGCTCATGGCCAACCTGTCATCTACCAGGACCCCCAGGTCCTTCTCCACTGAGCTCTTCTCCAGCAGGTCATACCCATCCTCTGGGTATCACCTGGCATATTGCTAACATACTGCCTACAGTACAATGAGCTGACTACGGTAACTACAGAGATGTAATGCATTGGAAGAATCTCAAGATGGTCACTTTTTAGGCTATCCACATGACCTAGCCCAATAAAGAGTATCACAGGATATAGTAAGACTCCTAAGCACAGCACAAGGCATTACAGCCAGAATACAGAATGATTTTACGGTTCACGAGTTTTGTTTTATGAAACAATAAGTTGTGTTTACTTTCCCTGGTTATAAAGGAGGATGTGAGAATTCCTGGATTGTTCCAAAAATGTAAAGCAGGATCAGCAGTAAAAGATGTTGAAGCAGCAGCGTTTCCCTGAGAAGCAGCCAACTTAGAAGTGGAATATGGATTAGTGTCATCAGGAGAAGCAGCAAGAGCTGCACAGGCAGTCTGATGGGGCACTTTCCTCGCACATCATTCCGCGGCTGTACAGCTGATCCACTCAGAAAATCACAGCTGAAAAATTTTGTCCAGAACTATCAAGCAGATTTGCACCCTCTCTACTCTCTGAATTTTACAGGTTACTGAATAAAGATGAATGAATATCTTATGTAGCAGGTGTAATTTTGATCTCTGGAAAAGAAAAAAGTAGCTCCACTCCTGTACACAGCAATGGCATGAACTAGAGTTTGATGTGTCATGCAGTATCTCTACAGAAGTCTCTAATCTCTTGTTGAATGAGGAAAATAAATGCTCTTATTAAACAATTCAGTCAATCTCTTCTTCAAATTCATTTTTATTTGCAAAAACTCTAGCTGGCAAGTCTCTAAACGTGTTCAGATGTAACAGGAAACACTCAATTAATTTTCTTCTTTAACATGTCATTTTGGATTACCTAAATGCTTTTATTAATTGTAAACTAACAAAAAATATGCTAGAAATAGGTTTTCCACATTAATTCAGTGGTAGCATTAATTCAGTGTCTATCTTTAACTGACTACTGTCAACAAAGCTGCAGGGAGTTTCTGTGTCTATCTTTCTTAGGTGAAACCGGACAGCAAGTGAAACAATTATGAAGGCATTGATCACTGACTGGCTGAAAGTCTGAGCACAAACACCATTTTTCTTCAGAAATACAAAAAAAAAACCCCCAACCCAATCAATATTTGTACAATAAAGCTTTTCAAGTGGCAAAGAATATAATAATTTAAATTGCACAAGTTCAAGAATTTATTTAATGCATTTCAAAACATTTGGAGTTACCATAGGGCAAATTTACATCACTCTCCTACAGTCAGTTCAAGAAATAATATTCTGGAAGTCTGGGTTTACCTTCTAAGATGTCTGAAGGGAGGCACCTGAAATTGCAAGTACCAAAAGTGACAGCACACTTTTGAAAACATAAGCTTCTATTTCCAAAGCACAGAATGTTATTATTCTTACTGACTTTCAGCCATGAAAAAGCCTTAGTTATTCACCACACGTACTCAGAAACATGTGTCTAGTGTCTGCTCTTGTCTTGTTGAGTTGGTTTCTCACAGTATCTATTTCTGTCACTTGACTTTGCTCCTATGTATCGTTTTGTGTTCTTATTAATATTCTAAAAAAGTTGAAGAATTCAAAGCAGTCAGTGAGTTTTCCAATATGGCTATCTATAATATTTACCATTATAACATTAGCTTCAAAAGACCTTCATGCTCCCCGTGGAGTCAGTAATTCTTTGGATTGCAAAGACTTCTGAACATTGAGGACTTTCTTGTGTTCTCTTGCTGACTAAAATGAAATAGTTTTCGCTGTGAAGAACATAGCTCTGTGAGACTAAGGTAAAGACACAGTGTGGAATACCTCCTTATTCAAACATCATCCATTCCACAGTATAACATAATCATGTGGCTTTTGCCACCTAACACATCCTGAGAGTAGGTGAAATATGAGACAATTCCTAATTTTAATACTAAAGAACAACTCTGACCAGAGAGTTCCTTTACCTCAATTCCTTTGTGCCTCCAGCAGACAAGTCAAACTTTTTATCCCTATCCTGGTGATGGGAATGCTGAGGACCAAATGACCTATCAAATCTGTTGATGGTGTCAGTATCAAAAGCAGGTTCTCATAACTTCCAAACCAGTTCTTAGGTTACTGGCCAGTAGCCTCAAATTGGGATCATGGGCCCTTGCAAACAGTCAAATTGACCGTATAGTCATAATAACTATGCATTTAAATTAGCCAATTTGTTATTATAATTACAGGTTTAATCTGAATTCCATGTGTGTAATAAAATTTAGAACTACCCCAAATATGTTTCTCATAGTAGATTACAATTTTTAATTTCCTGACACTCTGCAGATGTCAGAGAAGGGTTAGTGTGATCCCTATGTCTTTTAAAATGCCCTTAAGATAAGTGAATCAAGATGAAAAAATCCATGAACCATAGGCAACCTCATTATCCATATTCTCTGTGCTGTTCATTTCCTAAGGACTGTTCTGTGTGAGGGAAATCATCTATATTCTGTGTATACTATAGCAGGAAAGATCTATTACTACATTTCCCCCCCCCAAACTGTACTCCCCCTGTTGGTACAATCAAAAGACAGCTACTTGTCCTCAGAGAAAAAAGTATAATAAACATCTAAATTTATGTATTTCATCCTACAATTTTTAGCAATGTATACAAAAAAATCAACATAATTTTTACATTCTCTTAAAAAAATGAATTAGGCCTTAACAGTTAGCTACCTCATTTTGTTCTAAAATTCAAGAAACTCTGAGAAAATCTCTTTTTATACAATCTTTTGGATATGTCATTTACCATTTATATTTGATGGCCTTAAGGAAAAAAAAAAGTTACAAAAAGGTATTAATGCAAGTAGATAATAAAGCTGCATTCTATAAATCTATAGCAGCTTACAGTAATCATTAAAGCATGCAAAACTCTTTCATCTATTCAAAAATATGCAGTGCACAGAATGCCTGCTAAGGTGCATGACAAGTCAGAGTTAAATATATATTAATAAATGAATTAGCTTCATAAATAATAGCCATAATGACATTTTAGGAGACAATAAGTCTGAGGATTGTCAGAAAATGGTTGATGTATGAGCTTCACGTCTCAGTGATTCTTCAAAATGAATAGGCTTTGCGAGATAGTTCAGACCCACGACCAGCCTATTTCCTTGAATAATTTACTTGTTGTCAATTTGTACAGCCACATTACACATGCAAATTGTGCTGCCTGTGCAAACACCACTTGGAGATGATAAAAACAAATTTACGAAGGCTATAGAGGAAGGATTTATTTCACTTTCTCGCCCAGGTCAAGCAATACATGTATCTGACGATTGTGTGTACCCAATTTTGTTGTAATTATATCAGCAAATTATTCTTTATAATCTTATTATTTTTAGCAGTCTCCTTGTGCTTGGGATAATTAGCTTTCTTCACTCAGTGTAAAAACAATTCAACTTGCCAGCTAGGCAGGGCACAGCTCCATTATCTGTTTTGGGTTTAAATTTATTCCCTATATTCTTGGACACTTTGTGTAAATTAAAAATTTCATAGTCCCTAATACTGTACACGCTGTTCATTCAGTGATGAATTAAGGTCCCTAAACCTCTACGTTTGCTATTAGATATCTCACCCACTTTATATGTTAATCTGTGCTAATGAATTCCACAACCCCTAGCCACAGCGAGATGACTAAAATTATTACCACTTACAGAGATATGCCTTTTTCATTTAAAGTTCAATTCAAATTGCTCCCATAAACAGTCTGCCACACAAAGATACCTCCTTTAAAGAAGAGTTACTTACCTGTAAGTAGAGTTCTCTGAAGGTAGCATTATCTTTGGATACACATTCCTCAGCCACGTGACCTCTGGTTTGTGGCAGGGAGGGAGTGGATCCATCCCTTGATAGTTAAGACTTTTTCCTCAAGGCACTTCATTACCTCTGCAGCTCCTGTGCCTCAAGGGTTATTTATACCACAGCCTGTCAACACAACTGCCCCTCGCCTTCTAAGGTAGGCCCTAGACCAGGCTGAAGAGCAGAGAAGCTCCTTAGAGAGGTGGTTGTTGTGTTGACAGAACATCTATGCAGCAGCTTTTTACTGAAAGAGTCTCAGGTAAGTCTCTTCTTCCCTCTCAAGGCAGCTACCTATGAGCCTGTCATTCACAACATGAACAGCAAATCCAGTGAAACAAAACCATGCAAAAGACAATAAAAAAGCTCATGTAGTATTACATGTCTGGCTCAAGAACAGTCACCTGGATGTCAGCTTGCCCATGGTGCAGCTACTTGAACTTCGCAGGCAGTCTGGATACCCAACCAAAATTCTACTGCTCTCAAAGGAAAATAATTTAAACATTACAGTTTCTTCAATAAACGAGAACAGCAATACCCTCTGCTGAGCAATTGTGTTTCAAACCAGTAGAGGGCATTGGTATACACAGAGACTAAATAGGTTCATTATAGGAAAAAAAATCAGCTGTTATTTATAGAAATAAAATAATAGCACATCCCAGGTACTGTACAGAGTATGAAAATTAGCCCTTCAAAGTTAAAGCAACACAAAATAAAACTAAAAAGACTGAGATTCTTACAAGACTTTCCCATTACATAGACCTTTATTGCAGTACAAATACAAAACTAATTAATTGTATCTAATACCCTTGAAAAGTACTTAAAATAGTGTTTGTTTCACAAACTAAACCAAGAAGTGAAGTGCCTTGCCCTGGCTTCATATCTGAGTGCCACATGAAAGAACTCCTAGATGTAAGGCTCACTATTGCACTTTTATTACATCAATTACTACACAAAGAAAAACTCTGGGAGGTTAAGAAAACTGCTTTCTGACTCTTTCTTGTGTACAAACAGCGAGATGATATTTCATTTAGCAATATGGCAGAAGGGTGTTTCTCTTGTATTGCCAGAGCAGAGGAAATGTATCCCAGATCCCAATCCAGTATATGAACTTTGTGTTCACTACAACAAAATTGAGATTGATGTATTTGGATCGCTGAAATTTGTCCTATACTAGGTGAGGCCCCTCAAATAGGGATGATGTCTACATTACATGTCTGTGAGTCCCCTAAAACATACCTATACTTAAAGTAACAAATGTAATTAGGTCACCAAGCGCAATAGTCATCGGATGCCAAGTAGCTGAATAAATGCTACATCACTTAACAGAAGGGAATGTCACACCCTCGCTGCTCTACCATTGCTGGATTCCAAAGAAGTTGGGTTAAGGTTGGGATGGGTACATCTATGACAGCTCAGTCATGCTTTTGCCTTCTGCAAAAGTTATCCTAAGAACCTAGGTCATCTGCACCTTTAAGTGCTTACACTTCTCTTTTTGCAGATCTGCCTCAAAATTGCTCTGTTATTTGTTCCTTGGCTTGACATAACATATAAAATCTCTCACAGACCTTCACTGGCAATTTGAAATTCATTAGCTAAAACCTCTCCACCTGCTTGTGCTCATTCCCTCTTCCCTTCCCACGCCTGCAGTAACACCATTCTTAAAGCAAAAATCTGACCTGCTTTCGAATGGGTTCCTAAACTGCCACATTATTCAATGGTCAGAACTAGAATTAATTGACATGAAATGTTGGACTGAAAGCTGAGGTGGTTTTGTAATTTGACCAGATATCCTTAACTGAGGGGAAGGCTGACCCTTTGAAAGCTGGCCTGACAGTTTTAGCTTTCCAATGTAGCCCTTCAAGTGACTGTCAATGCCCTGAACGGTCCAAATGAGATCAAAACCTGCAGAGTTTATGCCTGCAATGGACAAGGATGATGAAAACTCTTTCTACATGTGAGGTAATAAAGCTGAAAATATTTCCTTTCAGGAAGCCTGTGTGTGGTAAGATTGATAACTGAGTACAGATCAGGAACTTGGAACAAAAGGTCCTATGTCCTCCCCAAATAGTATCTGTGTATTAATGCTTCAGAGGTGCCTTTTAAAAAGTAGACAAAGCAACTTGCTCATGTGCTGCTGATGCTTAAAACCACAGACATTTCTTTCTGTACTTATGGACAGAGTTTCCATCAAAATGCAAACCTCGGGGGAACAAGGATGTAGTAAATGATGGTACAACAATCTTCTCAGTAGAAGCTCCAGGCTGATCCTACATAGTTCAGTTATTTCATGCTTTCAAACTTAGAAGCATCTGAGCAGACCGACACCAATGCTGCATAACAAAGTGTGCTGTGGACGGAAGGCAGAGCTCTTCTTGTCAGGTCACCACACAAGGACGAAGAAGGGAGCACATAGCAAAGCTTCTCAGCTGTACACAGGGGATTACACTCAGGCCCCTTTTTCTTCAGAATACTATTCTTTGCTACAAACCTCTCTGTGGTTTTGCTTAGCATCCTTGAGAACATGGGAATGAGACCACAAGGGGACTTGAGAGTGAGATCAACTGACAGCAGACAACATCTGGTATATAAACCAACTGTACAACGTGTGGCCAACTGGTGCTGGAGCGTAACAGCTCTGTGCTCTCTGCTGCACACTCCTGGCCTAATCCAAACCTAAGTGAAGCCAATGGAAATCTTTCCACCAACTTTAAAGGGCTTTCAATCAGAGCTCAAGCAAAGCCCTGCCTAGATAAAAGTCTACTTAGAACGAGGTGAAGAGAGCTCAAATTACAAAACATTATGACTACTTACAATATATACTATAGAATATTTACTAATATACTTTAATGTACTGTCTTAGATAATGTTCTTTGGAGATTTCCATTAATTCTCTCTATGATGGTTCTTGCAATGTTTGTTTAGCAAGAATTAATTTGGTTCTTATATGGCACAGTATGTGGAAAAACCCTTCTGTAATCCTTTTAACTGACTTTAAATGCTCATTTGAATATAATTATTTTAAAGGATTAATAAAAAGTATTTTTAAGTTAGGAACAAATTAAAAGTTTAGCAAAAAAATAGAGGTTATTTTATTGTCTTTACATCTCTCTTTAAAATCATATTAATTTTCCTTTCCAACACTATTTTATTGTATTAAAATATAATCATACTAGAAAAATTTCTCATTATGTTAGCAAAAATGAATACAAGGTAGATAGTATACTAACACAATGACTGTAATCTGCTAATACAATAAGACCTTCCTATTATGTTTAAACAAGAATTCAGTTCTTGATCGTCTCAACATATTTCCAAAACACTGTCTCAAAAGGATAAAATGCAGCACATTTCCATGCTTAAGGAAAAGTTTCTGATGTCCTCATTTACTGCTAAAACCCAAGAAACAGCTAATAATGCATAATCAATGTTATAGCAGATTCCATTCCTGTACTAGGAAACCGTGTGCATTTTGTGGAAATAAGCATGGACATGATTATTTATGATTAGCTAAACTCTGCTTCAAGCTTATGTCTGAGGCAATAATTCAGGCTTCCACTGTGCCCTGGAGCCCAAAAGTCTAACCTCCAGCCAGCATGATAGAGATTTCCACTGTGAGAACCAGCCGTGAGGATCAGACCTCTACACAGGCATTAGCTGGCCTCATACCTGACAGATCTGAGCGCTTGTTACAGTGACTCATTAAGAGAGGGCTGGACAAAGAACTTAAGTTCTGTAGATCAAAATCAATACTTTTTAACCCAGAAACTAGGTGCAGAATCTCTTTCAGTGTGCAATGCTAAACGTGGTGATAGTATGAAGAGCCCATCCTAAACAGCATCAGGAATAAAAACAGCACAAGCAGCACAGATTGGTTGCCTAAATGAACCCAGGATATCCTCTTCACAAGCTAACTAGCTTAAGACTACCTCAGGAGAGCATGACCTAGAAGTACCAGAGTGCTACCCATCAATACTCAGTTACTCTACGTAACAATATAAAGACCACGCCCCAGAGCTTCTGTTTTCAATTCCTGAGCAGACTGTGTTTTGCTCTACAAAGATTCCTGTAGCAGGAACCTCATATTCCTCTTACCACATGACAATACATTTGACAAAGTAAACTATAACTGGGACTCAAAGTCAATTTCCAGTAGCAGATGGTAAAGGCAGGGAACACAGATATAGAGGCAATCCCTTAGAACCTGAAAATTCATAGAAATCCTGAAGGATTCAAATTAAACTTGATGTTAAATCCAATTGCAGTAGGCCTTCCTTCTAAAGTTCAAGCCATTTTTAATAATAGCATCAAAAATATCTAACCTGTAATTATTCCATTGGAATAATTGGGAATCTTGGAGGCATGACTTGTTTTGTTACTAAGAGTAATTTTTTGGCAGGTCTCCTAGGACAGGAATTCAAGTGAGAAGGGAAGTTAGATCAGTTGACCAAAAGGAAATAAATCAGATTATTCAAATATTTGCTTGACAGGGAACAGAAAACTGGCATGAGAAAAATTCGACACTGAATCAAGCTTTGGACAGAATGGCAGCCCTCACAAATCTGATGTAGGGACACCAGTGTTGGTCACAAGGGTGTGCTGCCTTCTCTTTTCTTCCCCAGATAAACAGACTCTACACATTGTTTCAAGAAAAAAACCCAGTAAGTTATAAATTCTGATACATAACCAACAGTCTCTTTTGTAGCTTCAGCAGTCACTGACCTTTGAATACAAATGCTTCTGGATTACTTAAAGTTGGGAAGACGCTCTTTCTACCTTTTTTCTCATGAAGAACCTGTGAGAAGTCAGAATTTGTTGCAGAACAACTGGAGATTATCCTGAAATTTGGCTTTTTAGGTTAGAAATACAATGAATTTGTAATTATAAAGTGAAATGCAGGTGAACATTTGAGTACTTCACTTGCATGCACTACCAGTGCCAATTTGTGCCACAAACTGGCTTGTGGATACTAAATAAAGAGCCCAACATTTAGATACAAATTATGTCATGAAATTAAACTTGTGTTCTGTAAATGCACCCCTACCAAACATATAAATTTACAGGCCATAAAGATGTCACACATCTTTCAGTTTTGGAGTGTTCTTAAATTAGCTCACATTAAGAAAATATCATGCACCCTAATGGTCTAACATCTTGCTAGAACAAATGGCAATGAATACTCAATACCAATACATTTATCAATTACCATTTATCTGTATACCAAATGCAATCAATTATTAAATGTAAACAAAATAAATCTCTTAAAAATTGATTTCCCAGATGAGAGGAAAAATCTAGTTAGCAAGCTGAGTGTGAAATTTACATGTAGTTCATGAAAAAGTGATTACTTACGGAATTAATTGATTTTAGAAATGAATCTGAAGATGCAAAATTATAGCATAAAAAGTAAATGAATCTGAAGATCTGGTTTGTGTCCATGAGAAAGGTGTTTACTTTTTCCTTCCATCCACAGTCAATCCCAGAAGCTGTGATCCACCAGGAAATCCCTACTCAAAGCCATATCCCCTTTTATTCATCTTCATAACAAACTCTTGCCCCTTTTTCATTCCCCTCAAAGCTGAATTGTTTATCCACAACTGGCTTGTATCCTGATTTGGTGTCAGTAATTCCATTTCCAAAAGTCTTGATACTGAGATTTAGTTTTCGACCTGTCAAATTGTCACTCAAAGGTCCATCTTCTTACAAATTGTTTCAATCACACCACCTCCCTTCTTTCAGACATATTTCGGTGCTAGTGATGTTCGCCTCATCCCTTCATCCTTTTTCTTGTTTCTCTGTGCCTCCCTTCTTGTTGCTCCTCAGATGTCTTTGCTGAGTCACATTCAGGCTGCTCCTAAATACTCATTTTGACCGTCTCACCTCTGAAAGCTGAAAGGTCAAAGTGCAAGAGAATCTTCCAAATAAACAGGTCCTTTACTGGTTGCTCTACACAGACTCATTGCTCACCTTTCACAGAATCACAGAATCACTAGGTTGGAAAAGACTTTTAAGATCATTGAGCACCTTTGAAGCACCTAGCAGAGCACCTTTGAAGCACCTAGCACAGTGCTATTTGGTTCATAAATCCCAAAGCATTTCTAAGAGCTTTTCCATATTCTTGGAGCAGTTTAAGGAAAATGGGAGCTCTGATCTCAATCCACAATGCACAACCTTGCATGATCTGGGACTAGCCTTTTTGAGGTTTTTCTCTTTGCCACACTAATTCAAGACCCTTAAAATGGATTTTTCCATCCTTGAGGAGTGCAGTTGCTGATCCCAGTGATTCTGTCACAGCACAAACACTCGGGCAATGCATGAATCCTGAGGTTTACTTTTGGAACAGATGTCATACTCCTTTATGGCAACTAGGATTGCTCCAAGACTTGTCGCCTTTCTTTCAGGGCTGTTAGTTCTGACAGGGCCACCTCACTTGCACGCATTGGGCCGGCAGACCCTTCTGGGTGCGAGGAAGTTGCTACGCCCCCCAGAGCGGCTGCACTGCGAGGAGGGAGCCTGTGCCCCACAGCTCCCCCGGGTACAACCCCTGCCCGGGAAGGTCGCGCCTCTCGCGCTGGGGCCGCTTCCCTCGGCCCCGGCACAGCCACTCGCCGGGCCCAGTTGTCATGGAGACCAGAGAGAACGGGCCTAAAGCAGCAAAGTGCCCGTTGATTGGCTTCGAGGTAGCGACCAATCGGTGGGCGGCTTGTTCTGGCGGTGCCAAGATGGCGGACAGGTAAACACAGCCTGGGGGAAGCGCGGCGCGGAGGTTGTGGGGAAGGTAACGAGGGTTGTTTGGTGGGGTTGTGGTGGGACGTGAGATGCCGGTTGCGTTCTCCGCCCTGGCTTGCGGTGGCATTTCGCTTTGCGCCTCCTTGTCTGGAGCGGGCTGCCCTCGCCTCGCCGGCCTGCCCCCCTCCCGAGCCGGCTCTGCCTTCCATCCTTCCCCCGGCCGCCGGCGGAGCTCGCCTGAGCCCGGCCTTGCCCGGGGAGGCGGCGATGAGGGGCGGCGGCGCCGCCCTGGGAAGGGGAATCGCTGCCCCGCTGCCCGCGGAGAGCCGGGAGACGGCAGCGGCGGCATCGCCCTGAAGCTGGAAGCAGCCGTAGGCGGGCGCGAAGCGATAAAACTTTAAAGAGCGAGGAAAAACAAGAGCGCTGGTAACTTCAACCTGTGCACGTAAATTCTCCACTTCTCTGAAATAGTAAGTATTAGAAGCTTTATAATGCCCTCGTCTAAAGCATCTACTGGTAGTTATGTTTCTGAAGATAAAGTATTTCTGATTATGTTTTGCTATCTCTGCCTCTCTCTTCTGCAGGCTGATTATGTTTATGTTACAGGATGGGAAAGGTCACATAACTCTGGTGCCTCTGCAGTGACTCGAAGTGTCTTGGACTTGTTTAGGCTGGAGGATGTGGAGTGGGCTGTTACCTCCAGGACTGAACGAAAGTGATGTTGACCTAAGCTCTGACGAGGGAGATGAGCCACATAGCTCCGTTTCAAAAGAAGATACTGAAAGAGTTCAGCTTTCTGAATCCCAGGCAAATGGACCTGGAAGTAATGCCGTCAGTGAACCTGCCTTGCTGTCTGTGGCAGATGAAGAAAGCAAATCTCAAACGTGCCCTTCTGGAATTTCTTTAAATATGTGGAATGTGGGTATTGTTACAAGGCTCCAAATCTCCAGAGTGTAAATGCAACATGCTCAGAGTAAAATGGCTAATTTTTAAATTAAAGGGACTCCACGTTGAATGTTCAGTATGTAAATCTGAAATGTGATAAAGCATGAACAAAGTGCAGTCATGGCAGTACACCTTAAGAGTGTTTCGAGCAGACAGGAATTTAGGTAGCAAATATATGTAACTTATTGTTCTTCACATTGTGTAGTGGTGACTGGAAGTGCAGCAGGGAGAAGTTTGGATATCTCTATGAGTGTGTAAAGACTTGTGTTGTTGGTAGCGTGTGTCTGTTCTCAGCGTCTTCATATCTGCTTTCTGCATTAGTAAGGATTTACAGCTGAGCATCAGCCACTGTACTGGGGATGCTTACCTGTGAAGTAGGGGTGTAGCCTTCTGCTTTCTTCAGGGGCTGGTTGTAGCTATTCAGACTCATAGTTGCTTATAATACTCTAATTTTCCTGTTGCATGTAAAGACTGGGAATATATGTATCCAGAGCAATCTATGTTTTAGACTTTTAAGTTAAAATAAGAATTGACAAAGACTAGTTACTCTTCTCTATCCCTTGATCTGTGTCAGTAGCCTGTGTGCAATAACGATACATTGAATAGCTCAGGAGCACACAACCAACAGAAGTGTATTATTTGTTGTCACCAGTCCTGGGGGAAGAATGTTGGGTTTGAATAGTCCTGGGATTTAGGGAGGGTGGAAAGTCAGAGTGGTGATGAAAGATTAGAGCTGATTCCAAGAACACTGTCAGAGTTGGGTTCTCTTAATGCTTAAATTTTAATGTAATTGATATAACAAGGTACTATGGACAGAATTTCTTAGTGTACTGTCATGTTTTTTAAGATTGGGAAAAAAATAAAATACTGATCTGCATTTTCTTACTCCTGTAGAAATTTTTGGAGCTTCAGAAGAAAAATCAGGAAATGAAAACCCAAGCAAATCAGGAAAAGAAGAGCCGAAGAAGAAAACGCCCCAGAAAAGGTGTGTTACAGAATTACAGGATGTATTTTCTCTAGTATCAAATGCAATAGAGGTAGGATTTGCTGGATTGGGGGGGGTTG
>VZTU01000979.1:6087-41738 GCA_013400835.1 Zapornia atra
TTTTTTGCTAGGGTTCCAGTTTAATTGTAACACTTCAGCATAAGCTAATTTGGAGCTGGTTAAATGCTTAGGAGCAATCTCTCTGCTCTCACATAGAGCTACCATTAACATGCCAGCTACAGTTATATTGAAATAAGCTCAGATGGCTTCATGTCCCCACAGAGGATGGAGATTTAAACTTTGAAATAAAAAAGGCATAAAGATCATCTTTAAGTAGAGGCTGGGTAAACTGGCAGCACTCTGTGGGAAGTGAGTAATGGACAACTCTGCATAGCAGCTCTAGTATTTGTAATTTTGAGCAATGTGTTTCTACTTTGAAGCAATTTCATCTATATATTTCAGAACACTGAAAAGGTCACCAAGTTCTACTTAGGGCCTGATTGTATATTCCTTATGCATCCAAGACTCTGTTTGAATTGAGGTTTCTGGAGCTGTAGCAGTGAGATTCCAGAGGAAGAAAAATTATGGATACAGGATACAAAACCTGGGGTCCTCCACCAACAATTTTGTGAAGAAAGTTGAGTCAGTATCAAACTAATATTGACTTTCATAATTCAGGATTAAGGACCATGTTCTTATTGTCTTTCTGATATTTGAAGAATGACACTATTGGTTAGGGAAAACAAGTGCAGTCAGAATCCGGAGCTGACTGAGAATTAAATTTGACTAGAAACTGTAAAAATAGTTGACATGCCAGTGCTAGCAACATGAGGATGTGCTGTATAATGTCTTTTTTAATGCATCATCGTAACTTGACACTAGTCTTTCAGTTTAACAATAATTAATATCTCTTGACTGTTTGTATTTGGCTTATGGTATGTCTCAGTGTTCTGTGTTGGGATTGTAAAAGGTGCATGACTGTGCTGTTTCTGTTCAAGTTATTTCTAATTAATAACTTCACTGTCCAGTGTTCTTTCAATAAGGGTACCTAATACAATATTTACATTATTTTAGGGGCTAGAGAAACTGGTTTTTCAACCAAACTGAATGATGCATCTCAGTATATAACAAGAGCATATGCACGTGTGTATATCTGTGCATGTATACACATACACATACATGTGTTTATTGGTTTACACACTTCTATTCCTACTGACCTTGAGCTTCTCAAATCTCAGGCATCTGTAAGGAATCATGAATTTTTGTGAAAGCTGAAGGTCGTAAATCTTGAGATAATTAACACATTAATTAATAATTGTGATATTCAGTAGAACTTACTCTATCCTCAAAATTCATCATATTAAATAACATTAAAGAAAGGTTGAATGAATAACAGATGCCAGATAATGCAGGATTCTTCTACCTGCATGGGTGGCCTAGTGAGTTGAGTGACTCTGCCTTTTTATCCATTTGAGCCTTTGAGCTTCTAGCTACCAAAGTACATATGAGGTTTTTTTCTTCTGATTCCACAATAATAAGCTTTTACCTTTCTTTTATGTTCTAAGTATCCACTATTGTTTCATGCCAGAAACAAAATACTGACCTTTGTGGGTTCATGGGCTGACCCAGTATAGTTGTTTTTTATGTGTTCAGTTTTATAGTAGCTACATTTTGAGTATTTTTGTAGAGTCTAAATAATTTCTCTTTTAAGTAAAAAGGGAGTTGCTTTCAATAAAGTTTGAAGTTCAGCAATAAAAAAGTAAGGAATTTTCAACGTTCATAGCTTAACTGGAAGACTGTCATTCTTGTAAGAGTTTAAATATTTAGAGAAGAGATAAACTCTGAATATTCATGCTAATTCCAGTGGTTTTTGTATAATTTTTTAATCTTATATTTGAAATGCTATTTTTAAAATGTATTTGCAACATAAAACAAATGAAGAAAAGTTGAGTTTAACTGTTGGAATAATAAAGATATTTTGTGTAATACATAAATCTTAATAACCATGCAAATACAAATGCATTTTAGCTTAACAATGTCAAGTAGCCAAAATGTATTTGGGACTGTGACAGGATTTGTGTGAGCTTTCTCCTTTGAAAGGATGCCCCTGGCTTTGAATTTCAAACACTACCTATTGTAGCAGGTGGACAAAAGTAATCCTGTTTTTTCCTTTTTTTTTTTTTTAGAAAGCCAGCTAATTGCATGTCTGCCTCACAGTCAGTTAAATCTTTGGTGATAGGCTTTGAAGAAAGTGTTTTATGTTTTGCCTTCTTTTGTTTGAGTTTTGGTTTGGGGGATTTTTGTTTTGTTTTTTACTGATAGTATTTGCTGAGAAGTTCCAGATACCACTGTTAAAAGGAAACTATTCTTTGAAGGAAGCTTTGACAAAATCTCTAGTTTGAAATAGGAACTGGGAAGTGCAAAGCTAGTAGAAGGAGAGCGCTTTCCTCCCTGTGGCCTAAGAATTATCATTATTTGCTCTCTTTTTAGTGCAATAGCAAAGAAACTCTTTATAGAAAAACTAATGGTAGCATGGTAGGCTAAAACCTTATTTTGGTCTGAAAGTAAATACTGCTATGCAGAAATTCATTGTATTTATCAAATTGGGGTTGCTTGAGTACTTTTTTCCATTGTTTTCCAAGCATCATTCTAAATATAATTTTCTGTTTGGTCACTATTTGGATAATGTGAATGGTACCCATTATTGAAAGGTAGTCTGTATTTGTACTAATACAGAGAATGCCAGTTTAGAAATGAGCCTGATTGCATGGTTCATTTTGTTCTCCTTTGTAGAGCCAGGCTGCGGCCCACTACAAAGGCACTAAACATGCCAAGAAGCTCAAAGCACTGGAAGCCATGAAAAATAAGCAGAAATCTCTTACTACCAAGGACAGCGCAAAGACTACCTTCACTTCCATCACTACCAATACCATCAATACCAGCTCTGACAAAACAGGTTAAGCGACAATCTTTGTTGGTTTTGTTTGGTTTGTTTTTTTTCTTGTTTAATTCCATGTCTGTTTGGTTATGTGCTTGCCACATTGATTCATGCTTGATCCATCTTTCTGTGTGATATTGATTTCTTTCAGTCCTCTCAATAGGCTGGTGAGAGTATGACAGTCGTGTAACTGATTTCTCTTAGTGAAAAGAGGCTTGCCATTCTTTTAGGACAGAATGCAATATTCATGACTTGATTAATTTTAACAGTGGCTTAACTCTTACGTATCAACTAAACCTTCTAGTCTGTATGCAGTATCTCTCTATAAATAATTACAAATGTGGTTTCTTTTAACCACAAACAATGTAGCAAATTGCACTACTTGTCTCTAGAAGCCTCTTACAAAAGCATTTTTAGTAAATCCTAATTTTCATAAATTTCAAACATTGCATTATTTTTTTAAAATGGCTATTGCATCATTTTGAGCTGGAAAATAGTTGTATAACTTCTATTCCACACAATCAGGTAAGTACTACTGATGCCAATTATTCTGCTTAAATGAGTCTTCAGACTGAAATAATATCCTTTAAATTATTGTGTGGGTAAAAGTTACACATTCACAAATAAAATCTAGGTGAGTATTTGGTAATTCAACAGGATTTGATTAAGCTAACATTTGAAATATGTGACTGTTGTGCTGGAAATTTCAAAGGAAGGTTGTAAGTTCACTGAACGGTAGTCTATTATCTCACAAAGTATGACTGCTTTTGTGTATGAAGGGATACAGTTTGAATATTGGGTCATAATCAACCCCCCTTCCGAAAATAAGCCGAAAACAGCCACGGCAAAAAAGCCAAAGCTGTGAAACAACAGAGACTTTTCTACTGGTGCTGAAAATGGCTCATTTGGAACCACTTCTGAAGCAGTAAGTTTAGCATTTTAAATGGCTGTGAACTAAGCAGATACAGTATAACAAAAAATGTAGCTTGCAGACATGTAGTACCTTTCTTAACATACATCTTTGCTATTTATGTTACAGACAGATATGACTATGTCGGTCTGTCTGTCTATATCTCTCTCTCCCCCTCTGTATATCTGTCTTTATTATGGCCCTTTATTATAGACAGCATATTTTTAATGGAGATTTACACCCTAGTTATAATGGGATTGCTTAAAAAAAAACATGCATTATATTATGTCCATGTTTGTTATCATTAAAAAAGGAGAGAGAGAAAATATTTTGAATACTTCTGTTTCTATGATGAAAGACATGAAGCATGAGAGAATAGGAACAATATCAAAAGTTATTTACAAAATAAATGTCTTTCTAGACCTGCAGATACCTTTAAAAGTTTCTCCTGCTGTTGCGTATTGGCATGCTCAGAACAGAAAGGGGAGTGGTGTATGGAAAGAATGATTTATTGTTTACAAAATATGATCTAATGATTGGAGAAAACTATTCAAGAAAAAAGAGATCTTCTAAGCTTTTAAATGTATTATTCAAAAGTTTTTATCATATGCTGTTTAAATTTGAAGGATTTTCCAAGGTGCCCTAAAACCAGTCTGAGTCTTTCTATGAGGCTTTGAATTAGATCTCTGACAAGATATATGAACTGTCTTGTGTCCAAGGTCAGTCGTACAAGTCAGTTTTTCTATTGGTGTAAGAAAAAATCAGAAGTCTAGTTGCAGACATTGGCTGTTGCAGGAGCTTCCTCAGCTTTACACGTTCTTTGTGACTTCCTGGATTGACTTCACAGGATGTCTGTATGCATGCATGTATGTATATGTATACATATATGTGTTCTATGTGAGATATACTGACCTTAAGGTTATTGTAAAAGACACATTTTTATGTTAATTGACAAGCAGCTCAAAATCTGGTAATTTCAGAAAATACTGAGAGCCACATTCAACTGCTGGCAAAAGTCCTGTTCAACCAGTGGCATTTAAAGAAAGGCAACGAGTTCCATCCAAATGCAAATACTGTTATTATAGGTCAGCATTGATCTGACTGGCAGTAGAATAGCATCCTTGGTGTATATTAGCCATTGTAGAATCAATTATGTATGCGAGGGCAGGAGGGAAGGAAATGAAAATTTTAAGTAGCCACAAGGATAAAATTTTATGTTAAACATAAGAAGTTCAGAATTTCATAATTTTTTTTTTCCCTTTCCAATTGCTCTGTCTTGTATTTGCTTGATAGAACTTTTAAGGTCAAAATGATTTCTAATAACATCAGAATATACTTCACTGTGTGAGTTTGCACATTTGTAAATTATTGCTTTAAAAGTTAAATGTTTTGATAATAATACATAGTTCTGAGGGAGTAGTTATACTAATTAATGGAATTCATTAATTAATCTTTCATAACTAGAAATAAGTTCTGTTGCTACGTCCTTGCACTTTTGCTCATTTGGAACAAAAGCCTTTTCTAAAGTATTTTAAAGTTCTAGTCTGAAGATTAATACTTGATCCCAAATACACTGAGAATAGGGTCATGCTCATATCACCTCCAATATATCATGTACAGCAGTGGTTAAATGGTGAATTACATGTCAGTCACAGCACATTGGTCAGGACTTCAGTTCACTGGTTCTGTGTGCCCTTAGCAGCTCCAGCAAATAAAATGTCACCAGGAAATCTGCAGTGCTATGCAATGAAGATTATGAAAAAGACCACACAGTATACAAACCGATTCAAGAGCTAAAGCAGCAATTTGTTATGTTGCTATTCTGAAACCATTTTGTTAGACGTGGTGCCAGCATGTGTTATTGCGATACATAATAGAGACTGGGCAACCTGCAATGTAAGCAGACCCCTTAAAACCTTTCATGAATGATTCCTGGTAGCTAAACTATGCGTTCAGGAGAAAACATAAAATACGGGGTCATATTGCTCATTCTGTGAAAGTCACTATTTTGTTTTATATTTTACCCCTTTAAAGCAACTTAGAATTATGAGAAGGCTTGAACATGAGAAATCTTTGGGGAAATGAAATATCATGAAGAGTTCTGCTGGTAGTTTTATAATAGACAATGTCATTCTCAACATGTGGGAACTTTGTCGCCAGTTCTATTATATAATGTTGTTCTTTCATAGAATCATAGAATCATAGAATGGCATGGGTTGGAAGAGACCCCGAGGACTATAGAGTTGCAACCCCCCTGCCACAGGCAGGGCCACCAACCTCCAGCCCTGGATCTACACAAGGTTGCCCAGGGCCCCATCCAACCTGGCCTTGAACGCTTCCAGGGACGGGGCATCCACTACTTCTCTGGGCAGCCTGTTCCAGCACCTCACCACTCTTTCTGTAAAAAACTTCCCCCTAATATCTAATCTAAACCTTCCTTCCTTTAGTTTTAAGCCATTTCCCCTTGTCCTGCTGTTATGTACCCTTTTAAAAAGTTGAATCATCTGTGTTTACCATTTGTTATGTGATACCTGGAGTTACTCAGGACAGAAAAATAGGAAGCATGACCATTCCAAAGACAAGTCCACTTTATGGTATTGTACAAGCCAGATTTCAGTATTTCTTGATTCTCCAATTCAAGGCGTGACAGTAAAAATGCACATTTTCACCATATATTAACATACATGCTTATATATTCCCTGATGTAAAGTTGTTAATTGTCCTTGATAGCTTTACAAATCGACACTGCTTTATGCCAAGGTATACCATCTTCATATATATGCTTCACCCTTTCACTTTGGCAGTAAGGACAGATACTTTAGGAAGACCTTTCAGAATATATTTAGATATACTGTGTTCTATCATCTCAATTATATGTCCTGTCCAGTAAAGTCATTATCCTGCATTTGGATTTTTTTATCTAGAATGAGTGCTCAAGATTATATACATGTCAAATAATAGGCCTAGAGTTGTTATATATGTCTAAATATTGATCTTTTCCAAAGGTATTTGAAGTTAAAAAAGGACTCTCTAGGACCACATTATCACAAATTAGGCCTTGAAGATTTGGCTGGTTTTGGGTTTTTTATTCAGCAGAGAATTCAGCATGAGTTAGAACATTTGTTACCAACTTTGAAGAAGGAATAGACCTCTCCAAGGGGGAAAACATGTCACCAGGAGCCATCACTATGGCAAAGTCTTTAATGTTGCTTTTGAACTTTATGCACTATGTCTTAAATCCTATGTACTTAAATACAAAGAACAGCTCTTAAGAATAGAGAAATAGGCAATGAACAGAAAAACGTGTATCTGAGCCAAAGCACAGACAAGAACATCTATCATTAGTATAGTCTTAACAGCTAAGAGACCCCCATGCTGTCAGAGAACAACATACTGGAGCCCATCCTAGAGAGCTTATAGTCTACAAATAAAATCAGAGACAATGTAGGGAGATAGACATTGTTAATGTAATTGGTAGGTGTTTTAAAAGAGCAGTAGCATAAACAGGTCCAAGTCATAAAAGCAACACAAGAAAGGAAAATACTGATGGATGGATTAGAAGGAAGAGGAAGAAGGTTTTTTTCAGATACCAAACATATGTGTGGGAAACAGCATGGTAGAAAGCATAAATTCTCTTATTTTTCTTTTACTGGTACATATGAAAATTCTTCTCTGTTGGAAAATTTTAATTAAGCTACCCCTTTCCAGTCCTTTTGTGGTTTTTTTCTTTTTCTTTGTTGAAGAAGTGATAGGCTATTTCTGGTCAGCAGGTGAAACTCACTCCTGAAATAACAATTTCAGCCCAGCTGGGATAATTCTGAAATGGAAAGCATGTGGAGTAGGAGAGACCAGCCAGTCTGGCAAGGTCTTAGGCATAAAAAAAGGAAGGCAGCAAGGAGAAAGAAATAAAAAGTGATGTGAAAATTCAGGATAAACGTTGGAGGAGGAAGAATTGGAAGATGGCATGAAATGGAGAGATTCAGGAAGGTAAGTTGGAGTATGGCAGCCACAAATACCACAGAGTCACAGAAATTTTGAGAATCTGTGAAGAGATGTCAAAAGAGACATCTGAAGATAAGCTAGATCACCCCAGCAGGTCAGCATAGGATCAGAGAGAGTGGGTTTCTCATTATCTATTCCAGTTGGGTTTTGAATATCTTCACAGCTTTGAACAGCAAGCTGTTCTTGTGTTAGACCACCCTCAGAGTAAAGAAGTCTTTTCTTGTATCCAGTCTCCCGTATTTCTGTTTGTGCCTGTTGTGTTGTGTCCTGTCACTACACACCACTGAAAAGAGGTTCTGGCTCTGTCTTTTCTACTCCCTGACCCCATAGGGTTTTTATACACGTTTATAGGATCCCATTCCGTCTTCCAGCCTGAACAGTCCCAGTTCTCTCAGCCTCCCATTGTTCAACAGATCCTCCAGCACCTAATCACCTTTATGGCCCTCTGCTGGACTCTCTCAGTTATGTCTGTGTTGCTCATGTACTGGGGAGCCTAGAATTGAACCCAGCACTGCAGTCTTACCAGTGCTGAGTAGATGGGATGGCTCACTTCCCTTGACCTGCTGGGAACAGTTTTGCTAATGCAGCCCAGGATGCCATTGGTCTTTTGTCATGCAAGGGCACACTGCTGTCTTGTATTTAAAGTGGTATCTACTAGGACTCCAGGTCCTTCTCCACAAAGCTGCATCCAGTCAGTCCCCAGCCCAGATGTCGGGTTATTACTGCCTGTTTGTATTTCCCTTTCTTGAACTTCAAGGCACTCCTGTTGTACCATTTCTCCAGCCTGTCCAGGTCCCTCTGAAAGGCAGCACACCCATCTGGGGTACCAGGCACTCCTCATGGTTTTTTATCATCGGCAAACTTGGTGAGTTGTCCCATAGTCTGAGTCCTTAATGAAGACTTTAAACAATATTGGCACCAATATCAAGTTCTGTAGGACTCCACTAGTGACTGACCTCCAACTTTGTGCTGTTGACACAAACCTTTTGATCCTGACAGCTCATTCAGCATTTTTTCTATTATCCTTTGTGTCTTCTTGTAAAAATCAGAACTAAGATATCATAAGGAAAAAATGAAGCAGCTCAAAGGAAAAAAGTATTGAAAAGGAAATGAGTAAGACTTATCCAAATCTCTAAATTCCACTAATGCATGGTTTTAATAGGTTTGCACTAGTTTCCCATCAGGCAAATCACATTGAATTTATGTAATTAGCATTACTGTTATAAAATGTATTTTTAAATGCAATTAAAATAAAATTAAAAAAAATCATTGATGGGACCCAACTGAAGCGCAAAGCTCTTTCTCTTGCATTTTAAATTGTTTTTATGTCCTTCTGTTGAAATATGTGACATATTCAGAGTTTTTATTCTCAGAGCAGTTTTATTCTTTTTAAGTGTACTTCTTGCCCTGATATGTACTGTGTTGTCTTTGTGCATTGTGCCTTTTGTTATAATTCAATAGTGCATTTTTTCACCCTTGCAACCTTTACCTGTGTTTCTGTGGAATGACTTGACAGTCTACGGATACTGGGATCAAAAGCTAATGCAGATCTATTGCCTTCAGATCAGCTTACACTGGAGCTAAAGTTGGTCTGTAGACATGTAGGGAGTGGCAATAACGTGTTGCAGAGTATGCAGGATGCCTTATGCCATTACTGAGATGGAGAACTCAGTTTCAAATGCAAGGATTGTTTTTACAGAATGAAATCTACTAAACTGCTTTGACTGCACATCTGTAGTTTTGGCTTCGTTAAATATATATAAAGGAGAGAAGGGCAAATGTTATGAAACATATTCATTGAGAGCCTAGGTAGAATTTTGTTGACCTACTGTAGGTATACATATTGACTGTAATTGCACTGACTTCTCCTTAGTGTGAGAGGAAATTATGTCAATGAAGTCTAGGGCACAATTCATTTCAGTCTAAAGTAAACATCTATAATAAACTACATGAATGGCAAATATCTGAGAAAGAGTATGAAAACCACGTGTAGTGATGAGATTAAATATAAACTGCTATGCTGAGTCAGATTCCAATCTCAGTGACCAAATTGCCATTTCC
Organism: Zapornia atra; assembly: GCA_013400835.1. Taxonomy (NCBI): domain Eukaryota; kingdom Metazoa; phylum Chordata; class Aves; order Gruiformes; family Rallidae; genus Zapornia; species Zapornia atra. Next base: position 15,879 of record VZTU01000979.1, read on the forward strand.
TTCAATGTGTCTTTTTTTTCCCCCACAAATTTGATTCTTTTAAATTGTTAATTGTTTTGTAAGAATTTGTTGCTCTTTGTTCAACATTTGAGTTTTATTAGTTACTTCTGAATTATCATGTAAGAGATGACATTATTTCTGTATGTCAAGTGGAAATTTTAATAAGCTTTTGAATAACTTTTATGTGTCTCAATCCCAAGAAGTTTCTTGACTGTTTTTTTTTTTAAATACCTGAACATTTTTCTCATCTATTTTTTTAAGCATTGGAAGAAAACTATTGCCTAATAAAGGTAGACTGCTGGAGTATGTATGGTTTATTATTAAAATATTAACTTCTCCTTTCTCTCATTGCATTCAACCATGGGTGTCCTAGTGAACATGTTTTATTAGAACATTGTGTCTCTTTCAGATGTCTAGTAAGTAGTCAAAGGACTCTGTTATTAGTCAGTATGTGCTGCTTTACTTAGGATTCAAAACTTCTGAATACGCTTCTGCATTTTTGTTTGCAATATCTGTTCAAGATGGGTAACCAGCTGTTGTTTCGTACGATATGATGGATGATCACACCTTGATTTCTTTGTTTTATCATTTAGTAAAATCCATATGTATGTTACCTCTATACATAGATGTATTTGTGGATTTCCTGGTTCAGCTGCAGAAGCTGTGATGGAAAGGAACTCCCTTCTGAAAATCAGTTCCCTTTTATCTCTGGTTTCCTTTTATTTCCACTTACATTTTATCTCCCTTGCATTCAGCTTTTCAGCTTATTTTCTTTTTCATTATAAACATCCATTTTGGTAACAGCTAGGCTTTAAGGTTTGTGAGGGCTTCCATATTGGATCTTTTCTGGTGTTGCTTGGGGCAGCTACCCTACTTTATTATTTACCCTGAGTTATTTGTTTAATCCTTTGTTCTTAGTGGCAGACCACCCTAACTTTTCCTCAGAAAGCTGAGGAAGACATGCTGCTGTATTTATGACATTAACATATATTTAATTAAAAGTGCCACAGCATATGTATTAGCATTTTTATAGACAGCAGATTTTCTTGTAATCTTTTGTAACTAAACTATTTCTAATAATGATTCAATTGTCAACTGTATTTAAAATTCAAAATAGTATTTAATACTATTCAAATTTGCTGGTGGATGCAGAAACAATTCACTGTATGATCCCAGCGTGCAATTTGCTGTTTCAGCTTAGGCTGTGGATACTCTTGTATATGTAATTATTGTATTAAGGATGTTTAATCTAAGAATACAGTTCAGTGCAGTCTGTTTGCTAAAATTTAGCTGTTATTTTGTTTCCATATGCTTTATTATATCATAAAGTGTGCTTTTGTTTAGGCAAGTGATTTTTTTTCAGATCATTTCAGCATTGCTTAGGACACAACAGAATTAACAATTATTTCTGCATTTAGGCTTGTGAGATCCTGGATGTAAATTGATTTCCTTTACAAAACAATGTTTTAGTACACATCAAAAAACCCCATTGACCTTGAAGCTTGAATTTCTAAGGATTTTTACTTCATATTAACTTATCTGAGATATTTTGTGTAGAGCATTCCAAAGTTGCAAGTGTGAAATAATAAATGAAGAGTAATTGCTTGGTGATTAGCACAGCACAGATGGATTTCAAAGCCAGGTATAAGACTTTAAGGCTTGCTTCCCAATCATCAAATTCTTAAAGTTCAACTCTTAAAATTTTTGATTGAATGAAAAATCTTTAAAAGAATGATATATGTATAAATACATTATTGTTTTCTAATTCTCTTGTCACTTGATTAGGAATTAGAGATACTGATTCACAGCTATCAGTTGTGTTCAATAAAATGTTTGGAAAATTCATCCCAAACCAATAAAATTTAACTGTGCTGCATCTTTCACTTTAAATCACCTATGCTTTGACTTTTCCCTACTTCAGACAATCTGTAGCTAACTGCAGCACAAAATGTTATCAGCGTTCCACAGACTGTTGTACCAATTTTGCATTAGAGCTTGATGGCAATTTGGAAGACAATAGCTTCTCTTTTGATCTGTTATGTAGAACTAGGGCTTTTTCTTTCTTTCAGTGTAGCTAAATAGCGATATAAAAATTACAGTAATTTATGTGTGCCTCGATTGATCATGAATGTGCAATAAAATCTTTCTTTGTTTGCATCTACATACACTTCGTCATATGAACACCATGTGTTTTCTGTGGACCCAGCTGGTTTTGATTGGGATTGCCTTGACAACAATTTTATGCTTGAATAATCTTGCAGATAGAAACTGCTGTCAGTCAACATCTGTATCAGCCTATTGAATCAGTATGAAAGTCCAGTACTAACAATTATATTATTTGTGTAGGTCTGAAAAGCATTTTCTAATGAAATGTTAAACAGGATCTTTAGCAGTGTCTCAGAGAAATGTCAGTGTGGTGACTGTATGCCCATAGTTCTAACTACTGGAAATTTTGGGAGTAATCTTGTTTGTCAGATATCTGTTTATCAGCTATTCATCAATATTGCTATAAAAACTGGATCAAGCACTGTAGCATGTATCTGCTTAAGGAGTCATTCTTCATGGTGTGTTGTATGGTTATGTTTGGAATGGCATTAAACCTAGTTAGTTGGAAGGATCTGAAGGCACCGCAGGTCTAGCCATTGGGATTTCAAGAGAGTTTTAGAATTGCAGCCCTACATCCTCTTTCTGTTTTTTACTGTAAAATGTCAGATTCAGAAGCCCATTACTATTGCATAATTGCTTATTTTGTCAGTTTATGGGCTATTTTGGAATCGAGCAGAAACTTCTTCATCCAACGATCTCAGATACGTGGTCAATTTTTGCAAGTCTGGAATTTTTCAAATAAGAAAGGTCTGCACTGACGGCAACAGAAGAGAGGGCAGGTCTTCATTTAAGTGATCCAGCTTTTTTCAAGCTGACATCATACTGGCTAGATAATGTAGAAAAAGGAAGTGGCTGTTTGTTACCTGTTTGGAAACTGGTTTTGTTATGTGTGCAACATTTCAAAGGCAACCTCATCTCTAAAGATGCTCAAGAGCTTGCTTAGATTGTTTTTATTGTTGTTGTTGTTCATGCCATATTCTTGCCATGACTAAGTCAAGAATGGAGGAGAATGTAGTAATGTCCATAGCAGAATTAGCATCAAAGGAAGTAGAACAATTTATGTAAATCTTAAAAAATTAAGAACTACCAAATATTATTATAGAAAATGAATGCAAGAATAAATACAGGCCCATTGAGGGAAATAAAAAATGCTTTTAAGAGTAAAAGGAACTGAGAAACTATGTCTGATGGTACATTTGATTTGAGAAGGGAAAAAAGCAGCTTACTTATGTATACTTGATGATAATGTTTATATTCAAATGCTTTCCATGCTAATGGTAATTTTTAGTTTATTTACCTGCAAGTACTAAATTAGACGACAGATGAGGAATTGCTATGAACCTTTTAAAAGAAGCTGATAAAGAATTTTCTGGATAAACTATTAGGGTTTTTTTCTGCACATTGTAGAAACTGTAGAAAATCCAAAGGTCTAGAAGAAAGTTAATCTCGTGTCAGTATTCACAGAAGGTCAACAGGATGAAGTAAGTACTTAGAGGTCTATCATCCTCACACTAATCTTCGGAAAAATAAAGCAACAGATGACAGGGAACTTGAGTGCTGAAGTAAATGAGATCAATTATATAATGACAATGAATAGGAATTGATAGAAAGTTAGACTTTCCTACATAAAAGTGGTTTTATGAGATTACATATTTGAGGATATGGATGCTGATGATTTGTGTTTGCACAGCTCTCAAATAGAGGTTAACAATTATCTGAGATACTGGAATGATACAGAATGAATATGGAATATATTAAATAGATTTAAGCCTGGTAATTATAGGTCTTGGAATGCAATCAGGAGGTACAAGTTGGTGTAGAGATATTCCTTTTTGAAATAGGATTTTAACTCCAGTCTAATCTTACATCATCAGTTACCTGCAAGGAATTATAAAGTCTTTACAAATTGAAAATGGCACAAAACTTGAGTTTTGGACAAGTAATAAGGGTGAGTTGGAGGTTTAGTGAATCAAATGCTTTTAGTACAAAAAATGTATTGTTCTCAGGAAAGAAGAGTAAAAAATTTATTGAAAAGTTGAGGGACTTCCTGTAAAGATGAAGATAATGTGAGAATACGTGGTTAAATATCAGCTGCACAGGAACCACTAGTGCAGTGATGTTTCCAGAAACACTTGTGAAAAGCCTTTTTTTTGAGAATAGAGGAATATAAGGAGTATCACATTTAAGTGAATTATGTTATCTATTTCTTTTCCAATGAATATCATCAAACTGACTGGAAACTTAGGGTAGACCTAATATAATTTTTATGAATGTTTTCACAGTGAATGGCCTAATGAGATAGGTGTATTCAACTTCAGTATTTACTTTATCAATGAGAATGTAAGCAGGATTTTGATTACAGTCTATGAAAAATTGCATGAAAATAATCTAATAGTAAACCAGCTCCTAGTAGTTGGGAGATGTGGCAGTATCCAAAGACTGCAGGTTGAAAACAGTTTCATTCCACATTCAAGACAAAACCTTTTTAATACTGGGAAGGATTATAACATATACAAAAAGTCATGTGGGATTTAACCAAAGCTTTTAGGTTTGAGTCAGGAATTAATAATGGAAGACCCCTGGGCAATGCCGTGTTGTATATCAGAGAAAACTGTGGAAATATGTATTTTTTTCTGGCTTCAAATATATAATTTGTCTTCCTGACTCCTCCAAAAGAAAAAATGTCTTTTCTGCCTGGAGACTGCAGATCTACAGGTATTTGGTAATGAAGTCTTATATGTGGCAAATATAATAGTACTTAACTTTAAAGATGTGACCAATTCATTTGACTTCAGTCAAATAACATGAATTTTCAAAAGCTCAAGAAATGATTCTTGAATTATGTCCTACCTTGGTCATAATATTTTATCATTCTGTGGTTTACCCAGGACTGGATTAGTGAATGATGCTTGATTAAATAAAACCTGAGAAAATTATAATTTCTGGTATAGATTTGTCAGGATACACAAAGGCTTTATGGTGCAAACCTGCCTGACCCTGTCTCAGTGTCCTTAATTATGCAACAAAATTGACTTCAGATAATTAAAGATGTTTAATTTTTCTGGACTAATTTCTTTCTGTTATTATACCTGCTTTAGTATTTTCTTTTTCCGTCATTACTAGAATTTGAATTGTGAGAATTAAAATTCATGCTTTAGTTGCCAAGTTGTATACTTTCAAGCATACTTCCTACTTCTTTTAATCCAAATTTAGTACTGTTTCTTTGTTCTACCTCCGATTACTTTTAAGCCCTATAAGAGATTCAGAAGGATCTACTTATTTAATCCAGTAGATTAGCACTGGTAGAAGCAGTATTACTTTTAGTAACTCATATTTCCAGCTAAGTATTACACAGAATGCAAATTTCAAAAATCAGAGGTTTTTATCACGTTTTTCAAATTATCTTGTTTCTGCTTACAAATAGCTATTTTCTTACATTAGAGCACTCAAATGAACTCTTTAGTTCATTCACCTTATCAGAGGAGCCCTGAGACAGCTGCCATGCAGTTTTAATTCCTTCCTTTGCTACATTTTAGTTTTTACTATTTCTGGTTAATTTTCTGCTCTGCTGGTTTAATAGCTGTAAGTTTCTAGCATTGTCTTAGCAGATCCATCTGCAAGTTGCATCAGCAGATTATCCACTTCAGCCATCTAGTCAAATTTGCTTGTGATAGTTGCCCTTAATAAACCAACATTTCCCTGTAGCGAAGGATGCCTTTTTTTTTTCCTTTCTTTTTCCTGCTTTTAAGTATAAGGATATATCATCAGCTGTTCATGGAAATATGTAGGGAGCTCAAAATGCATGTCAGATCTTGCCTAACAACCTTGTCATGCTTTTCCTGCTTCCTAGTTACTAGTTCCTTTTACACTGCCAAATGCAGAGCAAGGGCAATCGTTTGGAGAAGAGTTAGTACCTTATCTCCCTCACAGAGTAGGACTGGCATAAGTGACCTTCAGCAGCACAATTTAATAGGTCATTAGCAGGGACAGCTCTATTGTCTGTGTGCGCTGGAGTGACAATACTTACAGCCCCTAGGAGCATGTGACTTGGGGATGGCTTCTGTCCGTAAGCCATAGGATGGATGGCAGTATCTCATAATGTGAATCATCTCTTTTATTTCAAACTGCTAAGACTTGTGAACTTGTAACCCAATAACAATTGCCTTTGTGACAATAAGCTTATGACTGACACTTCCCTCATGAAAATCCACCCATGCTAATCCATCTACTAGAATATTTCTTCTGGAAGTACAGGTCAGGTAGCTGTTGGTGTTTAAATGTAGATAAAATAATGTATGCTATTTGGATACCTCAATGGTCAGGTACTGATATGCCAAGATGAAGACAGGAACTAAAAGGGCTTTTATTTCTTCTACTGTTATCTCATTGTAGTTTGCCTGTTCCAGGTATCAACAGTACCCATGCTACTGGGCAGAGAAGGTGAATTATGTCCATGATGAATGGAATAACAATGTGGAAACTAATGGAGTAGGCGTAAAGTTCGTACTGACAAAACCACTGCCCTGGCAGATTTTGGGGTGAGGGGCAGGGCGCAACCTGCACTTGTGCAGGGGCAGCATCTTTTTCACATTTTTAGCAGATACCTTCTTGAGTCAAAGTCAGCGTACCCATTTAAGGCTCACGGAATAGTTCAAAAGGCAAATAGCATTCTGTCTGAGTATGTGCATTATGCAGTGGCACTTAACATATTTGGGAAAAATTAAAGGAAAACTATCCAAATTTAAACCTTTGCTTGTTACTTTTTTGTTTAGAATTTTTCATGTGTTTCACTGCCCAAAAAATCAAGATTGTTATTTATAGTTCTGTTTTTCCTATGCCAGGGGTTTCTTCAAGTTGCCCACTGTGGTGGCTGCTCACAAATGCTGAGTTGTTACGGGGCTGCCTTTTACTTATTCAGTGGTTTGTCTAGCTCCAAATCAAGGTCCCTGGTTGTCCTCTATCACAACTGTGAAACCTACCTCATGACTATCTCCTACTGTTATTTTGTTTTAAACTCTTAACAATTCCTAGCTAACTTTAAACAAAGGAAGAAAATAAATGGAATTTTGAATTAGCCTGCTCTTACTAGTTAGCATTAACAGTCTGGTTGTCAACTCTGTAGCACTTTGTACTACATTTTTGTTGACCAATAATAGTCTAGAAGAACCATGTGTGCCTGGAAATCTGTCTCACTGTTTCCTTTGGGTAGTATCTTCCTAGTAGTTTAAAGAGATTTTAGAAACTGCAAGAAGTCACTTTCCAGGACATTCTTCAAAGTAATGCCTTGAAATGAGAAAGAATATGGAGGGAAAAAAAAAACAATGATGCAGAGGAAGAAAAATAAATAATCCAAGTGTTGTGGGTATTAAACATATCTCATCTAGAACAGACTATTGTATTTTGTATTATCTTGGATCTCCGTCTATATTATTTTTATTCAGTTTGCTATTGACTATTGTTTATTTAAAAGAAGGAAAAAAAAAAAGAAGAAAATAACAACCCACAACAGACAAACCAAGAAAACCAAACTCTAATAAACCCAAACCAGAAAGTTAGAAAAAAATAGTTTCTTTCTTTTCTACTCTTGCACTGAGCTGTGCTACTTTAAACTTCGTGTTTTTCTCTTCGTCAGATCCTGTGGACACTGTATCTAATCAGGATGGCTGTCATTATGGAACTCATGAGATATATTGCTGACATTTCCAGCCTTACATATTTGGGAGTGCATTTATCTTCCTTTGGTAGTGTGTCATCATGCTCTGAGCAACAGCTATTGTGTGCACACTCGCTTTACGGTTGGCAGGCAGTGCTTTCCAGTGGCTGAGCCCACCCTTCTACCTACTGAGTCTTTTACAGGCAGTTGGGAGAACACACTTATCTTTTTCAAGGTCATTGCTACACACTTGGGCAGTCTCTGAATCGAGAAGCAAGATCTAATATTTTACCAAAGTAAGGAGGTTCTGTGGTACATTTGATGTGACTTTTTATTGGAGGGTGTTTGTTTTCTTTTTTAAAATATATCTCTATGTGAACTGAGCAAAGGCATGTATTTCTTTGCAGGATTAATAGTTAAACTAATATGTTACTAATTCCTTCAAGTCCTGGTTTGAAGAATTCATTATTATTTACTTAATTTTAATGGATTTTTTTTTTGCCCCGTGACCTCAATATCTAAAGCACAATACCTGAAGTATTGGCTACAAAATTCATAATTTGACTAGAAGTCTTAGGAGACTTAAATGTTTGATCATTTCACAGCCAGTTTAAGACATTTCTTAATTTAATTTCATGTGTCATCACCATCCAAGAGGCCATGCTTCCAGTAATTGAATTTGGTTTGTATGTATACAGAGTAGATGGGGAAAGAAGATGCATCTCCCTGATGCTGAATTTTTGACTGATGTCAGAATAATGAGACTCATACTTCAAATTGTTCTTTCATACATATGAGCGAACGTGCTGTTGTAAAAGAGCTGTGCTCTGGCAGAAAGAAAGTCAGTCTTTCTTACTCAGAAGGAAATTCTCACATAGGAAATAGCATTCAAATAACATTTATTATTTGGAACATTTCTTTAACCTACCTTGGCTACAGGCTAGTGAAGTAACAATGCAATCTATACAAGATTCCTTTTTTGGGTGTCTAAGGAAATTAATGATTCTGATAGAGAAGCTCAGGACTTTATTAGCAGTACAGTAGTTTCTTTTTTTTTTCCTCACTTTATGGCAGAAACTTGACTCTTTTCCCTTTTGAAAAATGGGCGTTATGTTTCCCTTTTCCAGTCAGTGGGAACTTCAGTGAACTGACACGATCTCTCATATGTGATGGAAAGTGGCCTAGCAACTTCTGCCAGTTCTCTCAGGACCCATGGATGCATCTCATTAGGTCCCATGGACTTGGGTGTTCCTTAGATGGATTCAAACCAAATCTCCTACAGTGTGTGGTTTTTCATTCTTCCAGTCTCTGGAAATCAAGTCTGAAGCAAAATAATTGCTGAGCACATCAGCCTTTGATACTAACAAAACATGTGTTTTTCACTATATTTGGTCTATACATGTAAGTTTGCATGAGGCTATGAACATGCTTTCCAATGCACCATGACCACATTGCTCCTATGATATTTATTCCTTTTGCATTTCAAACATTAGACTATAGGTGGTAAAATAGATTTATTAGCTGAATTAACTACCTATTTGCTACTGGTATCAGGAATGAGAAATGCTTTCCCTAATATTTGTTGCCAAAGATGACTCAGGGCCTGGCTTTCTAGAAAGTAGTGTCTAGACTATGCCTGTTTTTTAAGTACAAGCATGACAAGTGTCTATCTCACTTAGACTATTAATATATCATATTAATGTCTTAGAAAAAATCCAAGAAATTGAGACAGTTGATTATAGTGCAGTTGGATTTAAAATTTTAGAATCTCTTTATCTGAGGACAAGATAGACTCATAGATATTATAGCAAAAAATCTGGTGGCACCTACTTTACAGCAACTTGTTTTTCAGTGTTTTCTTCTGAGTGAATTAAAGCATCATAACAGTTTTTGGATGTTAAAATTTCTGAAAGAACTGAATTGGTTCAGTTTTTCAGGTGGTCTAGCAAGACAAACTTTGTTTAGGAATGATTCTGACTAATGTATAGTTATCAGAACTTTTGCATTAGTGGAGGGTTGGAAGAAGAGAGGAAAGGGTAAATTCAAATAAAGAAAATCTTTGTATTTAAGTAACAGCAATTATCAGAGGTTCTGCTTGTATTAATATTGTCTGAGCACATTATAAAGCATTTGTCATAGCTAATGCATTCCTGTCAAATCAAGGAATATTAGAAGGGGACTTTTATAATGAATATTAATATAAGAGACAGCTGTAAGTGAAGTAAATTATAGAGGCATGTAAATGTAGTATTAACTGCTACAGCAAAGTAGTCTTCCACTGTAAATCAATTTCTTCCTATAATGTTAATAAAAAATTAGGCCACTTGGTAGTCATCTGCAAGCTGCTGAGCATTGATAGGAGTTTTCAAGTACTTTTCTCATGTGTCTAGCTCTAAATTAAAAGTCATATTCATGAAAATGAGTTTACAGTCTGTGCACTCAACTTATCGACTGTGCTATAGTTTCTGCAGTTCTCAAATTCTTGTTCACACATCAGAACACCTAGCTTCTGTTCATCTATCTGTGACGATTTGAGCAAGTTAAGGAATAAGTACAAGAATTACCCTTCCACATCAGAAATAAGATGCATGACTTTGAATTTTGCTGTCCATTTTGATTCGGTTTTTTTTTTAAATGCCAGGTTCTTTGGTTTTGCCTTTCATTACAAGAATACACATCTGGATTTGTGTTAGGATTTTTGCATTGTTCTCAATTTTGATGCATTTTTTTTGGATTAGGAAGTGAAAGTAGTACTTTGGCACATTAAGGATTATATTAATGAAGTTAGGCTTTGTAGTTTTCCCAGTATATTGCTTTTACTTTATTTTGGTTTGATCTGGTTTTGCTAGCATCAATTAGCTACTAACATTCAAGCCATACCCATACAGAAAAAAAAAAATCAGGGCAATTCAGATTTTTATGTATGGTTATTATTTGGAACTTATTTCCCTCATACCAAAAACTGATACGGAATCTTAATAAGTACATGATCACTATAAAGACTGTTTCAAGTAAGGTATAATGAAGCTAAAATGTCATTCCTTATTTGCAGTGGTTTAATTTGAAAAACAAAGGTATTTTTCTTACATATTTTTAATAGGTGATCACATTCACACTTAGGGTTTTGAAAACTGCCTATATGGGATTTTGTTGTTATCTTTATTGTCCTTTGATGGCTAATGATTCATCTGTAATAAAAAATGGAAAATCTCTATTTAAGATAAACAGTATTAGTTATTTTGAAATGGTAGCATTATTTTGATTCTATATAGTACTATGTCTGAGGAGCACTGAGTAGAAACAAATCTGTAAACTGTTTTCCAAATGAGCAAATATGGAGCAAAGGTACCATGGAATTTGATAATGTACTGAATTTCTGTCTAGTGACAGGTCTTACACATTTGAAATGTGGAATTTAAGCATATACATCTGGTGGTGGTTTGACCCTGTCTGGAGGCCAGACACCCACCAAAATCACTCTATCACTCCCATTTTTAGCTGGGCAGCAGAGAAAATATATATAGAGAGGCTTAGGAGTTGCGATAAGGACAGGGAGAGACCATTCACAATTAGCGTCATGGGCAAAACAGACTCTACACAGAATAAAAAAGGAAAGTATCTAATTTATTACACTACGCACACAATGAAACTAGAGTCAGATAACGAGAAGTACAACTAAATCTTAAAACACTTCCCCCCACCTTTCCCTTCTTTGTGGACTTTATTTGTCCAGACCACTCCAGCCTGGTCCTCCACGGAGTCACAAGTTACCTCAGCAAACCTGCTCTGGCATGGATCTCTCTTTTCACAGGCTGCAGGTCCTGCCAGAAGCCTCTCCAGTATGGGTCACAGTATCTTCACTATGTCTCCACCCGCTCCAGCATCAAGCCTTTCCACAGGCTGCAGGTGGGATCTGTCTTCCCAAACATCTATGGGTTGCAGGGGCACACACCCACTCCACCATGGTCTTTTCCATAGGCTGCAGAGGAATTTTTCTCTCCAGCACCTGGAATGCCTCCTCCCTGCACTTCTTCACTGACCTTGATGTCTGCAAAGTTCCTTGCGTCTTCTGACATCCTTCTCTGGTGGCAAAAAACAGCTGCTTGCTGGATTTTTTTCTCTTAATTGTGATTCCCAGAGGTGCTATGGCAGTCTCTGGCCTTGGTCAGCAGCAGGTTTGGTTTTGGATCACAGTATATTGCATGGACCATATTTGTTCTATGAAGCAAAAAAGTTCTGTTAAACTGCTCTTCACCCAGCATGGCAAGTTCTCCATGAATTTCCACTCAAAGTGAGTTTACTAGTCCTTTAAATCAAAAAAGTTGATAATGTTGTTTATGTCTGAACAGATTTTTATAGGGGGAGACATATATTTATAAACTTCCTATATAGTAATTGTATGAGTTGGATTTTATGTTTGGAGGAGGAGTGAAAGACAAACAGTGGTTAGCTAAGGTCCATCTAACTTGAAATAATGCTCCCTTCAATCCTACTTTTCTAACATAAAGGAAGGAGGGAAAAGAGACACAAGCACCCACAAACAAATCAAGTGAGTCTCATGTTTGGGCTTGAATTCTGGAGATGAACTAGATGTATCTCCCCTACATATCCAGTTGTGGGTTTTGGTTTGGTTTTATGGCATTGAAACACTTTTCTGTCTGCTAGTTTAAATCAAGCACTATTACTGTGGCTTTAGAAACCCTGTAACTTTAGGCTGAGCTCCAGATAAGAATTTGAACTTCTGTCTTCATGATTCCTGCCTCTTTTCTTATTCCTGAAGTACATAATTCATTTGTCTATACCCTCTACCTTTTGTTAGCTTTTGTGATGAGAACATGCTGCTTAGAAGTGCCAGTCAAGACACCAGGTCCTGGCTCTGCTATGCCTCCTATGCTTCACAGCTGCTATAGGCTATATCCAGCTTGCTACACAGTACACATTACTGTAAGATGCTTTCTAAACATGTTTTATTAACACTGGGTGTGCTAATGTTTGCCCTAAGGGAATCTCCAAACAAGGTAGTCCTTAACTGGCCTCTGTTTCTTTCAGACTAGAGATAGTAAAAGTAATATAATGGCCATGTTTTAATAGCGTATTCCCCATCTGCACTCTCCGTGCTTCACAGAGGCCAATTTAAAGCATCTGTTTTCCTCCCAAGCTACTCGTACACATATGCAACATTTTCATCTATTATCTTTAGCCTGACATAAAAAGCACGGGGAGCGCTCAGCTAAGCCAAAAGCAACAGTTTTGCTTGCAGACTCTGTAGAAGAATAATCTTTGAATAGCTGCAGGAACTTTCAGACTCTTAATCTTATTGATACTGTTCCTGTTTACTACTTGGTCGCTTAAAATGTTAAAAGTAGAAAGCCGTAAATTGTTTTTGTATTTGGAAGAGCTTTGAGGAAAGTGCTCGGAGCCAACAAGTTGTTATGATTTACGTTGTACATGTCTTAATAGGAAAAAATATAACAAAAATGGGTGAAAAGCATGTAGGCAGAATGTACAGTTTTGTTTTAAGTCTCTTTATCTTGTGCGTGTCTTTGACATATGCAAGTAGAGGTGTCAGATTCCTGAGAACTCATACGAACTTAATTGTCCTCATAAAAATTTATCTGTGTGTTACTTAGGCTTACTCACATGCTATGGAAATTATTATGGCTAATGTCACTCTTCACTGCATAGTTTTGTTGATTACAGGAAAAAGGAGGTTATTTGAATATGTTGTTCAACAATAGAAAGTGGGTGTTGGGTTTTTTTACTGTGAGATACATAAATAATGACTCCTGAGCCTCCTCTCCTTTTCTTTCCCCTCCTTCTTTTTTTTTCCCTCCCTCCTTTTTCCCTCTTTTCTCTTGGAGTCTTCCATGGGAACTAGGATTATTTAAACACTTCTATATTAAAGATATTCCCTCAGTTCTCCATCATTTTTATACACATTTATTTCAAAGTTATTGTTGATACTGATTTTCATTTTCTTGGTTATTAACTTATTTTAACAATTAATTCTATGTTCTTATGTTCCTTGGCTGCTGCTTTTTTTTTTTTTGATATGTCAGGAGAAAAAAAACAACATGAAAATAATCCATCTGATATAGGGAGCTGAAGTCTTTTTTTTTTTCATTGGGAATGATGAATTTACTTCAGTGAAAGTGAAACTATTTTCAACAAAATGCTCTCAGGGGAATGGGAGTGAATTTAATTCAGATGTGTGCTGCTTCCTTACAAACTGTAATGAAATGAGAAACCTCTAAACAAGTTGGCTTGTGTCTTCCTGTCTTTTTAAAATAAGTTAGTCCACTCAGGTCCAAGATTTGGGACTTCATAAATGTTATAAATGTATTCATCAGCACTAATTACTGCTTAGAGGATTGATATATCACTGACTAAATCAGTTTACTGTTGTTTCTGAGTGTATTCTTAATAAGTGTCTGTTTTCCCATGTAAAAGTTTTCAAGACCATAAGCTGTTCAATGTTTCACCAAAGTAATTCCAGAAATCAGGGTGTTCTGTTAAATATTATTCTGTAATACAATGCAGCAAGGAAAAATATTTTAGACCGTATCAAGAGAAACCAAAGAATTTGAAATTATTATGTTCCTTGAAAATGAAATTTTAACATGGTCTTTAATTTTTACTGTATTGACATAAGCCTGGTTTCCAAGGGCTAGTAACTGGGATGTCACAGTTACGTTTTATCGTAAGAATAGAATGAGACCACAGTATCTCACACATTCTGTATGCGACCTCCCATCAAATACTGACTTTTCTATAGGTCATTACAAGAAATGATGAAAGTTTTATTTAAGATGTTCACCAGGCTTAAGTTGTGCAAGCTAAGAACAACAACAAACCAGTATTTGCTAACATACTTGTGAAATTAACACTGCTTTCTGGCACATTTCTGCTTATTTTGTTCCTTTGGCTTAGGAGTGTTTTGGCTGCAATTTCCTCAGCTAAAAAAGAAAAACAAGCACCTTCTGAATCTTTTCTTCACTTAAATTCAAAAATCATCCTGTGTTTGTGTGATCAAATCCATGGAGACTGCCATTAATATTCATTCAGATGTATAATTTATACATAGTCAGTGTAAAGGAATGAAGAAAATGAAACAAGGATAAAAATATTAATTTATCCATTTCAGATCTCACCTGTCTAAAGACATACAGAAATAGAAATGTTGATATTTGTACAAATACACTTCTTACTCCAATATTTTTGTTCCAGACATATAATGAAAGAAAAATATCTATCATTGACCTGTAGCTTTTTTTAGTTTGTTTTTCTCCTGAAGATGCATTAACACAATATCTTTTCCATTCCATTTGGAATTTCTTTCATATAACTGTGTATATTTGCTTTAACATTCTAAACTATTAGTGCTCATTCAAAGAACAGTACAATTCAAAATGTCATCAGTAATGGGTAGTTATGACATTCATAATGATCTTTTCCTAAAATGGAAAAAAATAACTTGACAAATTGAATGCATTCTCTCTGTGTATTTGCATTTGGTAAATATAGCATTTAGAATATGGTCAAATAACGATTCAGCTTTGATCTCTTAGCCAAGGGGGAAGCTGCATTCCTCGCAATTACTAATTGATTATTCTTCTGTCTCTCTGATTTTCATGCTGAAAGTTTCCTGGCAGACCGTGTAAATATTGCCAAGGATAAGTTATTTCACGAATTCTACCAGGACTAAGGAGTCTGAGGGGAAATTTAACCATGTAGATTTTAGGCCACAGGAGGAAAATTCTTCTAATGTTAATTAAAGCTCTTGATGTTTGAACTTGTATGATGAAAAAATAACAAACAAAAACTAACAGCAGTTCTTGGGAGGTCTCTAGTCATTTGGAAGATTATGCATTAAAGATTAATGCAGAGTATGAAAATACACTTTTGTATAGAGGTTACTGAGACCTATTACATGGAGAGGGACACCCCTATGCCCTCCAACACCTGTCCCCCACCCCCCAAACCCACCAAACCCCCCCAAAACAGTCCAAGAACAAGCAAACAAAAACCCCCACAAACTAAACAAACCCAAAGCAGCTGTACTAGGAATAAGACATAGCATACTTTTTTGTCAGAGGATTATTATTGGGAACACAATGAAAGATATTTAACTTCCAATTACAGTTTGCTTTTTCCCTGTTTTAAGCATCTCACTTGTATATTGTCTGCCTAAGGTGAGAATGAAAAAGTATCTGTGTTATTTTTCTCTTTAATTGCATATTCATAACGGGGACCTTGGTGGTTTTTTCCTAAGAATCACAGACAAATAAGTCACTGCATTCCAAAGTTGAATCTGCACCAAAAAACCCCCCAAAGTTTTCCACAGAGATGCACCTAGTGACAATACATTCTAGACTTTGCCTTTTTTGTTGAAGTAAACATTTGGCTCTAGACCGCAGTAGTCTGGACCACATTTTAGACTTGATTTCTCAATACTATATTCACTGTTATCTCCTAGGGCAGGTGGTTTAAAAATTAATATTTATTTTACTGAGTCACCAGAGAGACACCAGTCCTTGTTAGGTTTTGGTTTGGGTTTGGGTTTTTTTTTTGGTGAAAGGATTTACAAGTCATTGACAGCATGACATCTCTTAAACTGGCAAGTCAGTGGAGAGCAAAAATCCTAGAGAGTAAAACCTGATGTTCTTTGCAATTTTTCATCAAGTTATTTGAATAAAAGGAATTAAGTCATCTTAATGTGACTGCATACCACACATAGTGGAGAGCCCTAAAGGGAAAGTCAACAGGACCTAGCAATTAGTTTTGAAAGAAAACAAATGATTAAAAAGGAGTAGTGTGTGGATTCCTACAGTTAATCAGCAGATTAAGTGATCCAGCAACAAAAGAGAAACATGTATTCAGGACCATATTTCAGTCCCCCTGTCTGACCAGCAGTGGGTCTGGGATACAGAGAGAACTGAAAGGGTACTTGGATCTTACTGCTCTTCCACTTTCTCTTCTGCTTTTTATCTCGGCATGAGGTATTGTTTATGGACTCATATGCATCACAGTAACTTCCTTAGCTATCACTGGACTATTGAAAATCCATTCTGGAGTAGGATAGTAATGATGATAGCTGGCTGGGGATCCACTGGTTTCAGCTGTCACACTTAACA
Organism: Zapornia atra; assembly: GCA_013400835.1. Lineage (NCBI taxonomy): Eukaryota > Metazoa > Chordata > Aves > Gruiformes > Rallidae > Zapornia > Zapornia atra. Next base: position 32,772 of record VZTU01000979.1, read on the forward strand.
AAAGGGCAATGAACACCATTTCTCTCCTACTTTTAAAAGTGGATTTGGGCAGAGGTATCAGAAAGGCTGCAGAAAACATTTCTATCTATTTTGTTCACTGTGCTCTCATACATCTTTTGTTACATCCTATCCCCCTTTTGCATTCTCTCTGCTGCTGCCATGGCCTATTCTTGTCCTCAATCTGTCAGTTACAGACAGATCTCTTTTGACTGCAAAACAATATTAACTCTGTATAGTTAAAAATGAAATTTAAAAAAGCTAAATATAGAAATTATAAAAAATAAAGATAAAAACAAAATCCACTACAGTCTTCCACAAGCCTCCAGAAACTTGTATCGAGATAGAAAATTATAGTTACATCTTTTCACAGACTGTTTTTTATTCTATGTATGTTATGTGTGTTACTAGTTTTGACTTGTGGTTTCATGTTTATGTTTCAAAGAAAATCAAAATAAGAATGAAATTATCCGCATTTATAGTTATGAATAAAGAAGTAATTTTATCCATGCAAGAGGAATAGTTTACTTAGTAGATTATTCCTTTTCAATAAATAAATTCTAAAGTTATGCGATTTACTCTATTTTTCAAATGAAATAGGCCTATTTATTTTCAGATATCACTGTCATCAAAACTAAACCACATAAAAACTTTCAAATTTAATCTTATTTTCTATGAGGTTTCTGTGTCCCTTCTCTGCCTTTTAAAGTGTAAGATTACATAATCAATTATACTTTGGGGAAAAAAAACCCACTTTTTTTGTGCCTAGGAAAAAAAACCAACAAACCATGCTTTTTATTTGTGCCTTCGTTGTATTGATTGAATGAGTTCATTGCACCTATGTTTGCTGACATCTTAGGTCACTTATATAGTCTAAAATGATTTTTAGTAGCATAAGGGGATGAATCAGTTTCCTGATCTAGGAGCGTTGTTGTTAGATTAATTGTGCACTCATAAGATGCAAGTGAAACAAACCAGGTAGTTCATAGAAAGACCTCCTGACCTCCTTTTATTTGAAAAGTTCTCAGGCCTTTAGTATAGAAGAATGAAACTTAATTTTGAAGACACCTCTGATTATGAAAATGCAGTTGGTGAATTGAATGTGTGTCTTCAAGCAGCTCATTGTGAAACAGTGGAGCGGTAGATTTAGAATAGCCAGGGTGTAAACTAACACGCACATCCTGTCAAACACAGATGAGGAGTAATATATACATGTGACAGTACACAATCAAGGAATCAAACTCAGTATTGCACATAAGTGAAGATAAAAAAGCAAACAGAGCACTGTTAGTGTTAAAGAGGAAGATAGAGTGCAATGCAGGGAAAATTATTTTAATACTCCAAGGGGCTTTTAAGTTTGTGTTTGGACAGCTGTATGCAATTTTGAGCACATGTATAATCTGAGACCTTTAAAAGACAGAGAGATTTAAAAGGTTCACAAAAAGCCAAACTAGAATGAGTCATGTTGAGAGGGTTTGCATGTGCAGCAAGCCTGGCAAAACTGAGGCTAAACGAAGAAAGCTGCTTAGGCAAAGTTATTTTTCAGGTTTCCAAGATGCTGTAGAGAAGACTAATGGACATTAAATCTAGTGATAAGGTTGTGGTAAAAAGGTTAAAGACCAGATGATGAATGCTAAAATCCCGGTCTGCTTGTACAATCAGGATGTTATAGATAGCAGTAAATATTGCTTGACTTGGTTTCCAAATTATTTCATTCAGAGTATTTCAACTACAAAACTGCATAAATCATTTTCTTATGGGGGGTGTGTGTAAGAGAGAGAAGAAATGGTCTGAAAATGTAAAAAACCCTCAGAAATTGTGCCTATTTTTCTATATGTTACATGCATATGAAGTATTATTTATGTTTTCTGTAAAAAGCTGAAGACTTGTTGAGGTGATCATCATTATTCAATGGGTTATGCACTGGCTAGAGCAGACTTTCAGAATGAGTATTTTGAGATGGAAATACCAAATTTAAGAATTCAAAAAAAATCTGTGAAGGATAACAGGTTCACCACAATAGAAAGCAATACCATTTGGCATGCATAGTACCAGAACATCCTCCTCCTAAATAGTTTTAGCAATCAAATTTAAGATTATCTGGAAAAGTTATGATTTTTGTTGTTTGCTTGCTTTAATGTCCAAACTGCAGCTGGAGTGTCATTTCAGTGGTCAGGCCCCATTGATGCTTAGTTCTATAATCAGTCTTTCACCATTTCACCAGAACCATCCTCAGTATAAAACCAGGGCACGCAGACAGAACCAGGACTCATCCATTCTGGGATTAAGAGAGATGGACATCCAGTGACACTTGGTTATTGTTCAGTCTTTACAATCCAACAGTTTTTACTGAGTTGATGGAAAGCAGCCTTACATTAGGATGCAATGGAACATAACAGCAATAGCTGAAATAAGATGTAGGGAATAACCAGTAAACCTAGGGAAGAACTCTGACGGTTAGTATTTTTTTGATATTTTGACATACAAAGAGATTTTCCCCTTCCAGACAGGGTCATTCTTGTCTCTGTTTATTTACAGCACTCATTCCTCCATGCTCCTTGCAAATTCTCCATACATCCGTCCTTCTGCATCCTGAAATTACAGTATTCTGCCAACTCGTCATTTCTCATTGGTATCAGACAGGTTTAAAACCCACACTTCTTCTGGCGGCTGCCCTGTTTAATGGCCTTTCATTGTCTTGCCAGTGATGTCAGATAGGATTACTTGCTCTATTTTCTTTTTGTGGTCCTAAATGGAAACCCTATGTTAAAGACTGTAAAACAAATTTTGACTTGCTCTGACTAGTTTAAAACGACAGTCTTGAGTTTGGGTTGTTGGTTTTGATTGTTTCATGGGTTGGGGTTTTTGGGTTTTTTTTCATTTGAACAACATTTTAAAATATTTATACAGACAAATCTTTTTCTGTTCTTCTTTGTACTTCAAGACACTGGTGGGGAAAAGCAAAGGTGTGGCTAGACATAATGTTTGTTTGAAAGAGCTTAAAAACATACAGGATTGACATTTATCTATGAATTTAACTAATTTTAAAACTTTAAAAGCAAAAGCTGTGTCTCCTTTTGTACAGCTTTCAACATAAACCAGCTTCTAGGCACACTGTCATGATCTTCCCTAGGGATTTTCCCTGCTGAAATGGTGGTCATTTGAGGTTTGGGTTTTGGTTTGTTTGGTTGTTTGTTTTTCATTTGTATGGGGTTTTTTTACTTGGTTTTCCTTTCAAGCTGACAGTGTCAGCCACTGTTGGATACAGAGTGTTGACCTAGGTGGACCACGCATTGCTTTTGAGTAGTATAAAAATTACTATTTATACCACAGCAGTGATCCAAGGATCTTAAATGCATTATTGCTTGACAGTCCTACATTTCAACTTGGGTATTTTTGTGGAGAAATCTCAATCTTCACAATTTGAGAGAATGGATGTAGATACTTCTGAGCGTGGTTCTTCAGGGATTTTTTTTTTTTGCTGTTGCTCTTTGAAGGGTGGTCTGTAGAGTTCTGAATGGCGTACACAGATCTGGGAGAGAGTGATAAGCAGACAGAGAAAGGGAAGAGAGGATCGAAAGTACATGACAAATGCCTGTTTTTGAAATTTATTACATGGGCCCCAGTCGTGTAATGGTCTTTATCTTGTCTGGAAAAACAGTGTAATGCTTAAATTACAGAACTATCCTTCCTCTGCAAACTTTATGGTATTATCTTTAAAGTTTTCTCATAAACCACTTCCTGTTTATTTCAGGGTCAGTATATTTATTTCTTAATTTGATGTTCATGTGAGTTGTGGGATTTTTAATTTCGACATTGATCTAATTGAGGCCATGTAGAACAGCTCAGTTCTCAATTCGTAGTTCCTGAATTCCAGAAAGGGTATTTGGATACTCAGTCATACACCACAACTCAAAGTATTAAAAAGTCTATTTTTATTTCTCTTGCATGAATTTTCCAATCCACTTCATGCTCTTCCACATATGCATACCTGAATTTACATCTTTTAATACCTATTTGGCAAATGTAACTTGACATTTCTTCCTGTATTTTTACAGGCATTTTCTGAGTGTTTTCTGGACATTTCAAATAAATGCCTACATTAAAAAAAAAATTATTACCTCTCTGTGATGCATCTGATACTGCTTTGTGTATGCTTTTGCTTACAGTACCAGCATCATGCTTAGACAATAAGGGATGGCTCTGAGGAATTATGAAGGGCAAGCTGTGGGTATCCAAAACAAAAAGAAAATGAAAATTTAATGAGTATTTAAGAGATGTTCATTAAGCCTCTCCCCTGTCAAAATGGACATGTCGGGACTGCTGTTTCTCTCGTCTGAAAACATTTATGATGAGATTTTTAATTGTGCACTTCAGTGAAATAGTGAAGCTCGACTGCGTGACATTAGCAGAGGGCTGGTTTTGAGCAGTGTTGGTGCAGCAGTCCCCTCCTTCCAGAGGGCTCCGCTGTCTGAATCTTTAATATCTTTGGGGGGGCTCTTCTGTCATTGAACAGCAAGCCACTGTGAAATTATTGCAGGATCTCAGACCTGCTACCTGCTGTAAGCATTTGTACGTTGCTTATGAACATCACTCCACTAAAGGATTAACTGCTACATTCATTACTAAATTAAACTGCCAAAGGACTAATTTGTCATAGCTGACTGCCAAACAGTTCAGCCAGTTCGACACCATACAAAGGGAAATTTTGGGAGAGTTGGTTAAGAAAAAGTTTATGTGCTGAACACTTTGCCCCACCTCGCTCTGTGCTCTCTATCAATATTGACATTATCTTTCATTTGCACAGTTTGGGAGGAGAGCAAATGTCTCCTTCAGCATTCAGAAAATCTTTAGCAATGTGTAAAGTGAAGGAACCGCATATATCTCGGTTGGTTTCAATATTATACGCAATAGGGCTGTATGCTAGCATGAATGTGGAGTGTGCGCCCAGCAAATTAGAATGCATAAAAACATGTCATCCCCCCCCCCCCGAGATGTCTGAAGGCTATCTGAACTTAGAGTAGGATTTTTGATTCTGGGAAAGAAAGAAGGTATGTGATTTTGACAAAATGATAGTTGACTCCACAGTGAAAAGTTTGTGGGAATTAATGCCAAGTGTTCCATAAAATCACCTAGTTACAAAAATGAGGTGAAGCATTCTATTCATTGTGCTCCTTTTATTATTTCATACGCTGAAACTGCCGATACAGGATTTAATTATCTATATGCATATACACAGAGAATAATTTTTATTATATTTCAAAATTAGTTTCATTTTAAATTTAAATTTATGCTTGTTATATGCCCAGTGTAATCTTTCTTTACAGCAAAATACAATAAATATTTAAATATTTTCCATTTCATGAAAAATATGCACCCTTTAACAGTCTTTCTAGTTATTTATATTAGGGCCTATTTCTCACCTCAGGCACCAAACATTTAAGGAACTCATGAAAAAAAGGCCACAGAGCTTAAGTTCACGGTTGATCCTCCACACATCCCGCTAGGAATAGGAGATAACCGATACCAGAACTGTGTAAATCTTTCAGGCAACACGTTACCTCAGAAGGTTTAAAACATAGTTTGCATTTGATATGCCTATTGAGACAGATGTATTTCAGTCTAGGACAGCTATTCTAGTTTCTTTCCACTGAAGAGATGGTGTGTTTTTTAAAAAAATTAACAGGAAGAGTTCTGCAATATTGCTATGTATTATTAAGAACAGGTATACTATGGAAAGATAATAAAAAAAAAAAACTTTGCAGATTTCTGCAGAAAATTTCCAGATCATTCAGAAATGTATTTTTAATATGAAATTTTCTTGATTCATGGACATCTTCATTTTTTTCTATGAGGTGATATTGTTTTTTATCAGTGATATTAACCTACTAGAAGTATATATAAACTGTCTCAGCTTTTCTGTGTCAGCCTCCTTAGCCATGATTGTCCAATTGCAATGCCTGAAAAAAATACAGTCATATGAAGTAAAGCAAGTTCTGGACAGTTCTCTCCCAGTCAGTTATTCATGATTGCTTGAGTATGTGAAGTTAAGTCAAACACTTTCAGGCTAGGAACATGTCTATATTATGTATGCCAGTTTAGCATTTTGATTACATCATCAAAAGCCTGTGCCCAGCAAGCCCTATTTTAACACACATGCAGGACTTAAATGATTTTTTTATTTTAAATTGAGCCAATTTGCTTTTAGACCCACTGGCATTTCTTGCGGCCATTGTCTCTCAAAAATGCACAGGTTTAGCTAGTGTCTTTACCTCTCTGTAAGTGATAGAAATATCCATGTGTGGACAATGTAGGCCAAGTATCATCTCACGCCATGTGAGATGAGAGTGTTTCTTTTAATGTTAGAGTTAGCTTGGCCAGTTCAGGCAATCAGTAATTCAGATAAGTTGAAACTGCAATGAAATGTTGTTAGTTGCTTCTGAAGTTAAGATCATTTTGCAAGGAGATGAAAATAACTGCTAAATCCTTACGGTATAAAAGAAGAGATGCTTTCCTTGTCAAACGCTATTGCATTCAGTAAAAGCATGTGCTCCAAGTGTGTATTAGGCATGTTCTTTATTATTAGCATGCCCTAAATCTCCTTGAGCACTGATTACTTTATGTTTCTTGTCCAGATGTTTGTAAGACCATAATGAACCTCAAAGTATGATTTATGTAAATGTATTTGGTTGAAAAGGCTACTGTTTGTAGGCCTTTTGCATATATTCCATAAGATGTGTGTCAGCATGTGCAAGTCATTATTTATACTGTTCTTGAATGATCCATGAAATCCCCTCACTGGGTCTGGAGGAGAAGCACAGTCCCTATCTTAAGAGTCACACTTGTAGAGAAGAGCTTGACATCTGTTATCCATTAAGCTGGAAGAGGGGAGGGCATATGGGCTGCATGTATGCTAGGAGGTAAAGATTTCAGTTGGACAACACTTTTGCCAAAAGTTACTGGAATATCTGCCTCAAAGGGGCTGGAGTTTTGAGAATAGAACTAGCGCTGTGTTATTTGGACATTCCTTCTGGATGGAGGCGGGGTGGAAAAGCAGCAAGTTGTTAATTTGCCTGTTGTAAGACAATAATCTTTTGACAGAATAAGGCAGAGAAAACTGGGGAAAAACACCCAAACTGAACCCAAAACTTGCTCTGCATTTATAGCCTTGTTTAAAGATTTCTTGTGTACTTTTTCTTGCTTTCTACCTCCTTTTTAAAGGTTTAGTAACATCAACCCCATGAGTGTAACAAAAATCACCCTATGAGGCAAGGAAAAGTGAAATTATGAGAGAACATATACAGTAAACAGTTTTGTATTTGTCGATTGTAATTGGAATTTTATTTTCAGGGTTTCTAATGACCCTAAAATAACTCTTAATCTTTCCTTTCCCAAGATAAATATAACTTCTTTACTAAATTAAAAGACCTGCTGAATTGCCCTGTCAGAAAGATGCTTTGAAGCTTAAACATATGCCCTTTTCATTTACTGGAATACTATTGTGGCATTTTGTTAATCCTTGCTTAGCTGAATTCCCTGCACTCCTTGTACTTAACTTAAATGTAATTTCAAAATTGAATACTTTACATAAAAGGATAGCACATTTCTCTGGACTATCAAATTATATTTGCATGACGAAGTGAACAAAGTTTGTCAGCAGTTTTTGCTTCTTAAATTACCTATGAATTGTAATTATTTGAATAAATTTATCTTTGGTGTTTTCTGCAATTAAGATACTATTTAAATATTTTGGAACTCATTCCAAAATGTTTTAAATTTTCTTTTTGGATAATTAAGGAGTAAAATTTTTTGTTTGAGTGCATTAAATCTCTGTGAACCATCCACTGGTTGCTTCTTGGATAACAAAGGAATAACTTTGCCTCTATACTAAAGAGAGGGAAATCGGTGCTTGAGATGAGAACCGGTAATTAAGGCAAATTTGCTTTCTAGATAGAATAATTGATGTATTCAGTGTGAAGTAAGTGTGATCTCAAGGAAAATTTTTTCAAGCAGTTGCTACCATCAAAGAACTTCTGGTTTTTTAATGATCCCTTAATGACTTCTTTTATTATAACTTCAGACACCTGAGAAATAAATTTATAGACTATTAAATCACTTCTCTTTTTTGGGTTTTGTTTGGTTTTTTTTTTTTTGAGGGGAGTAGTTTTCTTGGTACCAGTGCAGGACAGAAGCTTCTACAACTGTGATAGACTAATTCCAAATTCACTTTACAGCATTTGTTGTCTCACAGAAAATGTTTTCCTCAGTTATTTCTTGAAAGATGTGTTATTTTGTCTTTTTATGTAGTTTAAATTAATGTCTGTGAGCTTTTTTCTTAAATAGCTCTTCCAAAATCACAGCAATATTTCTGTGTGAATTTGCAAAGAAACACATATCTAAACATTAGACTGTGAAAGCAAATTATTATGCTGAATGTCAAATACTTACCCACTTCTCTATTACCTGTGCACATTTTTTATAGAAAATAGTCTGTATATTCATAGGTGAAGATTGTTAATGATGCTAATGTCTTCTTGGTCAGACAAGTCATTCTGGCAGTACATGAAATATGTACTGATAGAGAATCATTCAATACAATCAGTACTGTGTCTGAGTACTGCTCAANTCTGGGTACTGCTCAAAAAGGAAGTGAAAAATTGACTTAGGATACTTTATATGTTTGAAACTCATGAACATAGAGAAGAGATTGAGGGGACTATTTTTTTTAAAGTTAATGGTAATGTTAATGTGTTTTTTTTCCAAAATAGAGTTCTTGTATTTTACATTTATCAGTGGACACAATAGTGAGTAGTGTTTTTGGCTCTGCCACTCTGTGATACTACTTTGCTGAACAGCGATGATAAACAGGTGATGAAAACATCTTCTATCATACAAATGTATGTACTTTTTAAGTCTATGATCAAAAACTTTCCATCAAAAATACAAAATTATTCTTTAATCTTTTTTTCT
>VZTU01000980.1:8513-19606 GCA_013400835.1 Zapornia atra
GACCGGCGGGTCTGGGGGAGCGGCTCCTGCGCCGGCAGCGCGGGGGATGCGGGGCCGCTGTCAGCGCTGCCAGGCTGGGGACACGGAATAACCTAGAGAGAAGCTGGGCAGGAGCCTCAGTCCTCCGCTAGCATCGACGGGGAAGGGCGCAGGCATGCCTGAGAGGCCTCGGCTCCCTTTGACGCGAGGAGGAACACTGGCGGGCTTTATTCATGCTCCAGCTTCTCCTTTCTTCAGACACACCCGGAGGGGTAAATTCCTGCCTCGCCAATGCATACTGTGCTGGTTAACTTTGTGAATTCAAGGGGTGCCCGGAAAGCATGCGTGTGGGAACATCTAAAATCATCCTCTGGCCCTCGTGAAGTGACAGAGGGGGGGGAAAAACCCAACCAACCCCAACTGGAAAGTCCTCAAAGGCATCTAGTAGTCAAACAGATGCATGATAAGTGCATCAAAGGTCCTGAGTAACTGCTCGGGGCTGTTGGTCTGTGAGCATCAGGTGTCGCCTGTAATAACCTCAGTGTAGGGAAAAGCTGCAGGTGCAGAACAGCCTCAGAAGGGAGATGTGTTTGTGACGGGGTGGGCACGGCGTCCTGATGAGATGTAGGGGTGAGGGCTGCTGCCTGGCTTCACTTTGAGGGGCTTGGTCACACAGGGTGGGATGTTCCTCTTGCAAAAGCAGGGAATGAGAGGGAAACAGCTTTCCCATTAGTTCATACAGCTGCAGTTTTGAAGGGGGTAGATCGGTCGAGCGCCTCGGTGGTGCTGGAATCGGGTCAGGCTGGGTGCTGTGCTGCCCTTTTGCACAGACCTTTGCTTGCAGCCGCTTTCTGAAGGCCGTGCCTGAGTTAATGGGCAGGCCTTGACAGGACTGGCACAGCAGCGTGTCCCTGTTGTTGAGAGAAGGGCTGTTGCCGTGGTTATGCTGTGCTTTATGTACTCGGAATAAGCAGAGGTGCTGCTGTCCAGGATGTTGAGCGTGGCTTTTAGGTTCTGCCCCTTTTCTCACCTTGAAGAAGTCACAGGAGTTAACCAAGGTTTGTTTTACCCTCTGCCAGCAGAGAACAGGGATAGTTCCCCCATGCTGAGCTCTTAGTACTGGGGTCAGAGAGAGTGTCTTGGGGATTAAATTGTGTTCTTGAAGCAATTTAAAAATCAAAATGACGTGCAAGGAGTGGGAACAGCTTTGCCCTGGCTTTTACAGGTTCTGCTCTTGGAACTGGATCCACATGGGCGAGTCTCTGGGTCCGTGCACGGCGCTGTTGAGGTAAGCGGGATTTCCTGGGGGCTCTGGTGTCTGACCTGGGTCCCTTGGCTGTACAGCGCTTTTAAAATGCCCCTGCCTCACTGCCCTTTGCTTGGTTTTGGTTTCTTGCTTTTAAAGCAGCTCCTGGCAAATACTGGTGCCCATGTGTGAAGATGTCCTTAGTGGACCTAGGGAAGAGGCTGCTAGAGGCGGCTCGCAACGGCGAAGATGACGAAGTGCGGAAGCTGATGGCAAGGGGGGCTCCCTTCACCACTGACTGGGTATGCTGGGGGACGGGCTGTGGGTGTCTGTGTGTGAGCTCCTCAGGGCTGAACCGAACGGGCACGAGTGGAAATGGGAGCAGTGAAACCAGAGCGTGGATTGGCAGGGCTCGCATCTCTGGGCTTGTGAGGTGGGGCAGCACTGTAACAAGCAGAGGCTTCCTCAGGCAAAGGCGAATTGAGGCTTGTGTAAAGATTGATCTCTGCTTCATGCAGGAGAGCACAGCCCCAAGCACTGCGCTGTGTGTACAGGGCCTGACGCCCTGAGGAGATAAATGAGAAGCCAAGTTGAGTTGGAAGGACTGATAAAATTCTCAGGAGTACGAAGTTCTGTGAGAATGCTTTATTTAATACTTTAAACTTTCTCAGTCAATAAACTCCTCTTCAGGGCTTGTTTATGTTGCCTTAAATAAAACCCTTGAAGCCCTGAAAAGAAGCCAGCCCCCCTGGGTTGGAAAGGAAATAAAAGCTGTAGTGAAACCCAAGAGCAATGGTGGGATGACCAGGGAACAGCGAGCGAGCCGTCGGTCATAATTTCCTGGCACCAGTTGTCTTCATTCCCGAGCTTCCCGGTCTGTTCACTCCTGACTGTCTGAGATGAAGGAGTTAACTGTGGCCACAGGCAGCAGAGCCCTTTTCTGGCTGCAAAGTTCCCTGTCTGCTACCCAAATGGCAGAGCTGCTCTGCTGTGGTTGGGAGCAGCAGCACGGTGATGCTCAGGGCTGAGTGAGGCACAGTGACCCCTCTGAATTACCGTGCAGCTCGGGACGTCGCCGCTCCACCTGGCTGCCCAGCACGGCCACTACTCCACAGCTGAAGTGCTGCTTCGGGCTGGAGTCAGCAGAGATGCCCGGACAAAAGTGGACCGGACGCCCCTGCACATGGCTGCAGCCGATGGCCACACACACATCGTGGAGCTGCTAATTAGGGTGAGCGCAATCAATGAGGCATCGCCGCTCTGAATCCCCCGTGGAGCGCAGGGGCAACGTTTGGGATGTGCAGAGGTGTTAACCCTGTTTCTTTCAGAATGGGGCTGATGTGAATGCCAAGGACATGCTGAAAATGACAGCTCTGCACTGGGCGACGGAGCACAACCACCGCGACATCGTGGAGCTGCTCCTCCGGTACGGGGCTGATGCCCACGCCTTCAGCAAGTTCGACAAGTCGCCTTTTGATATCGCTTTGGACAAGAACAATCTAGAGACTCTGGTAATGCTACAGGTAGGTTGAGGAAGGAGAAACCTGCTGGCAATTCTCTGATCTGTGCTAGAGGGAGGGGGATCTTGTTGTGTCTGATGGGATCGCTTTCAGCTTGCAGAGGGAACTAGAAATACGGAGGTGGATGAGGTTTTATGGTCACACATCTTGTGTGAGCTGCCAAATTTAGGTGCTGGTGTTGTCACAGCTTTTGCAGAGAGAAATATCCTGCCTCTCATATGTTTCAAGGATGCTAAAAAGCCACAAAAAGCATGGCGAATGTATGCCTGACCTCCCTCCCTTTCCTAGGAAGCAATGCAGAACCAGGCTAACCCAGAGGGAACGGATCCCATCACTAGCACCGTGACTCTCACCTCACCCTTCATCCTTACGCCGGGGGAAATTCTCAATATCACTAATCTCATCTCGTCAGCAAACATCAAAGCAGCCTCAGGTAAGGCTTGACGTGGCCTTGAGTGGGAAAGTCTGGATAGAGCAGCTGAGACTGCTTACCAGAAGAGGGCAGATGGTGATTTAACAGAGAAGTGGTGAAATCCAGCCAAACACACCCAACTACTGCTTCCTGCCGCAGAGTGTTTTTGCCACGAAGGTAATGAAGCAGATTGCTCACTGATGTAAATATAAAGGTGGTTCCGGCGTGAGCAGCAGAGCTCTGCTGAGCTCAGGTCTCTGAGAGCTTGAGAAAATGGATTTGGCTGATTGCAACAGAGGAATAACAAGAATTATTGCCTGTGCCAAGCCCTGAGCACTGCAGAGTGCTTGGGGAACAGTCTGCTTTGTCCTTTACTGGCTGCAAGAGCTGAATGGGTGTTTTGCTACGTGTAAATGTCCAGTAAGGAAACTGCAGCGTAAGCGTGGCTCCTGGATGTGTAGATTGCTCCTTATTTCTTCTGCCCTGCATGTTAGATGGAAATAATTAAGTTCCTCATTGTTCTCTGGGCTTTATTTTGCTGGGGAAAATGCTTTTAACTGAAGGCTGTGTGTGAATTCTTTCTGTGTAACTCCAGTTTTCATCATAACTTGATAATAACAGTGAATTTTCTGTATTTGGGGCAATCCAAACCCTTGTTTCTTCTCAGTCTCAAGGAGGCTACTAAATAGGAGTTTTTTGAACTGCACTCCAGATGAGCTCTTGGCAGCGGCCTCGTAAATCCCCCGTCTCGCAGCAGCCCTGCCTCGTGTGTCCTGCAGCGTAATCGCCTTTCTCAGTGCCACAGCGCGGCGGGGGCTTATTGGCCACGTGTGCCCGGACTAAAATACCCTGGGTTTTCCCCCCCCACGGCATCAGGCACCGGCAGGAGCCGGGCAGCAGGAAAGCAGCCGCTGCCTCCTGCTCCCGGCCACGTCGGACTCGTTTTATTTTCCTCGTTTCCCACAAGAGGGCATCAGGAGCGTTCCTTCCTTCTAACGAAACACCTTCTCTAACACTCAGGGCTAATGGTTTTCCTTACCTCTTTGAAATTCTCTATGAATTCAAGAGGTTTTTAAAAAGGGAACAAGTATCTTTAGCGGGTGTGAGAAGCTCTAGTTACCAGCTGCTGGAAACAGCCCCTGTGGTGCTTTCACCGGCAGAGCCCGGGGCCTCTTGTAGTGGTGAGCAGGAGAAAAGAGGTTGCAAGAGTTAAGGCAGGGGAACTTTACGTGAACTTCCCTTTGTGTGTCTACAATCTGTTTATCTACACTGGCAGTGAGGTACAGGATCTCATTTTTTTTTCTTCTTTTAAGAGGAATTGTGGGTTATAGGCACTGAGTTTGCGCCCGTTTAATTAATTTCCTGTTCCATTCTTGTTAAGTCTGCCTTTGAATAGGAACTACTGTGGTCAATTGGAGGAAGAAACATTGTTTTTTGGAACCCAGAACACTTGTTTATCTCATTCAAATCAATACCCCATTGCAGTAACCTCAAGTCTCTCCCTAAATGAGCACGAGAGGGGCGGAAGAAAGGACCTGCCTGCCCAATGCACTGAAATCCAGTGAGAAGCGTAGCCAGTTTCTGCACAGGAGCAAAACTGCCTTGTGCTGGAACGTTTGGGCTGTGAAGGAACACTGGAGACTGTACTTGGAGCTACTCCCAGTTGAGGGAGACTTTGGGTGCTGTGACTTGCTCGTAATTGTTAATGAGTTTAACACAGTCTTCAGGTTTTGGAAGCTGCAGCACGAGGTGAAGCTGAGTAACTCCCTGTGAGCAACCCCTCTGCACATGGCTGCAGCAGCCAGGCTCAGCACCAGGCAGCGCGGTGCAGCTTGAGAAGCTGGCCACGTCTCCTCATCGCAGCTGGGCTGCCTGCAGACAGCCTGCCTTCTGTAGCTCTGCAACAAAGGCAGAGCTGATCGGTGCAGGTTCGCTCTGCTTTTTGTGCTGGGTTGGGAAATGGTTCAGTATTTGCTTTAAATTTGGTTAAAATGAGCATAACGTGTTGGGAGTGGATACAGCCCATCTCAGAGCAGGACCAAAGCCCTTTTTACAGGTTCTCATGAAAAATGATCCACCTTCCTTTCTCCACTGAGCAGTGGGAGCCTGGAGAGCCCTTCGTACCTGGTGCTTTCCAACTCCAACAGAGACACGTGTAGGGGAATCTGCTCAGGGGCCAATTTAAATGTGTGTAGTTCTGGTGAGTAACTTGTGAGGAAATGGGAGGAAGTTTGGGATGTGGAGGTGAAGTTGCAGCACGTCTCACCCTGGCATCACAGTAGGTTGCTCAGGACATACTTTAATGGTTATACAAAGAATAAAAGAACCCAACCAGTGCTCTAGAACGTGCCTTTTCTTTAATATATGCACAGAAATAAATAGTTGCTTGAGAAGGAAATTGTCTGAAATGTTTCCTGTCCCCAGCTTGCTGTAGAATGTTGGTAGTCAGCTGATGTTTCCAGTCTCTTGAGGCTCTAGTAACTTCTCTCAGGAAAGGTTTGGGCGGTTTTTGTGTCTGGGGGTTCCTTATGATCCTTTATCATGTGTTTCTAGAACATAATGTTTGACCTTTAATTAATTTCAGATTTAGGGATCTGATAAAGTTAAAGTTTATATGGTCCTTTCACCTTAGACTTCATTTATTTTCCCCAAAGCTGAGTGTTTTTCCTGGAATCAGATGAGCCGTTGGACTTCTTCAAGCTGCTGGTGCCATCGCTCCGATTCCTTGACCCGCGGTGCCGGCGTTTCCCTCCCCGGCACCCGGCGCACGCAGCAGGTCACATCCCCTCTGTTTCCTGCCCTGGCAGCATGTGCTGGGAGCAGGATGCAGCCCAGGGCTTGCAGTCCTGATTACTCCTGTGAGCCCTTGAGTCACACACAGGGAGTGGGACCGGGCTGCGCTCATCGTGCCAAACCAAACAGCCTTCTTATGGTCCCTGGGCTGTGCTCGCGGATGGGGCTCTGCAGGCACCCAGAGAGTTTTGATGTGGTTTGTCTGTGTTAGAGCTGGGGAAGGGGGCTGGAAGGGAGCTCTGCAGAGGCAGGTCTGCTTAACAGCTGCCTCCAGATCCGGCTTTTAAATTTAATTAATGTGCTGGGTGCTAGTGTTTATTAATTTACCCAGGAAATGCTGGCTTTTCTCTAAAACACGTTTTGTGGAGTGTATTATCTTTCCCCTCCTATTCCCAGATTGTCTCTCCTGAGGAGCGATCCCAGCAGTCTCCAGCTGTGTACCTGAGCCTTTTCACTAGACATTAGTTCTATTCTGGGCAGGGAGAAGGGATCGCTGACTTGTTTGGCACTTTCTCCCTCCAGGTAACGTGGAGGAGACAGCGGAAGCCATTCCTGTCGACTCTGCCCTAGGAGAGGTGGTGGGCAGCGGAGGGCAGCATGTCATCGCCATTGTCACAGACAGCAGTGCCCTGGGCAGCCTGCACACCGACATCCCCACCAGCGGCCTCAGCCAGCCCTTCATCCTGACCGTGCAGGACGGGCAGCAAGGTGAGGAGAAGCTGAGCTGGGCAGGAGCACAGCAACTGCTGCCCGTGGCTGGTGCCATCCTGCTCTGGTGTAACGGATCTGTACCTGCTGGGCTCCAGGAGGGGTTAAAATACCCCTGGGACTGGGGTCAGTGGTAAAGCTCCCAGCACCTTGTTTGTACCTCACCACACATTCGTGCTGCTGCGCTTGTTGTGAAGACCTTTGGCAGGTCAATGTGGGAGGAGAAGTGCCAAGTTTGCCCTTGTCTCATTGGTACCTTTCTCTGGTGGTGAGCTTCCCAGGAGTAAATCGCTCCACTGATGGGACTGCAACAGGCTGCCTTTAGCAATCCTCCTTTGATCTTATCAAACTTGGTGTTAGGTCATTAATACCTGCTTAAATAGGCCTTTTCCTCCCATAACTCTAGTTATACTGCCCAGGGCAACCTGCTCTATCAGCTTCACAAGGCAAATGGGAATCGAGTTGGGTAGAACAGGGCAGAGCTCCGGAGCGCTCCTACAGGGAACATCAGCCAGTCCCTTCAGCATCTCCCAGGGATACTCGATTGTTTGGTGCAGAGAAAGAGGATGAGCAGCAGAGCAGCCCTCCTGCAGCACACTAGTGTTACAGTGTGAGGGACTGCACCCATCCTGTCTGCTTCAGTACCTCACGAGTGAGTTTCTGCAGCCATTAAGTGTTCAGAATTATCTGCCAAACTACTACAAACAATTCCTGGCTTGCAGCCTGCTCTTAGTCTGAGGGAGACAAAGGGAGAACTGTTGAGGTG
The DNA here is from genome assembly GCA_013400835.1 of Zapornia atra. Taxonomy (NCBI): domain Eukaryota; kingdom Metazoa; phylum Chordata; class Aves; order Gruiformes; family Rallidae; genus Zapornia; species Zapornia atra. The sequence continues at coordinate 15,938 of VZTU01000980.1, forward strand.
GCGCTACCTTCCGTAGCTCACGTGGTGTGTTTCTCCTCCTCAGCTGGACAGATTCCTGCTCCTGGCTCCCCGAAGTGAGACCCTGTGTTTGCAGATTTAACCTGTGTTTGTTCCTTGGAGTGTTTGCAGCTCTTGCTTAAAGCTGATTGGGAGCTCAGCCAGGGCGACCATGGGCAGGGAATTTTTGAAGGGAGCTTTCAGTTCCTCTTGCTTAGCCTGTCTGTTAATGGCATTAACGAGCCATCGGAATGATGAGCTTTTACCTCTTGTTTCTGAGGTGCAAGTCTTTGACTTTGGGTTCTGTCAGCCCCGTTGTGAAATTCTCAAGTACTCCAGGGACCTGCTGACGCTCTGACTTGAGCCAAGTCTTTCAGGCAACATCTGTGCGAAGACACGTCTCACACTGTATAACTTCTCACCTTTTAATTTGACAGTTTTGACTGTACCTGCTGGTCAGGTGGCAGAAGAGACTCTTAATGAAGGCAGAGATGAGGAGGAGGAGGAGAAGCCGCTGGCTAAGAAGCCAAAAGTGGAACAAGATGCAGATGACTCCAAGGAAGACAAGGTAGATACACCTGCTCCTAACTTGCTGTGTCTCCTGCATGTTTCTCTGCTGTGCTGGGGGTGTCAGGCTCCTGCTCTGCCAAAGCTGTTCCAGAACAGGAATGGGCTGCATGCTGCTGGACGGAGCCCGGGGCTGCTCGGAGCTTCCCTGCTCCTCCCGCACGTGTGCCTGCCTTAGTGCTGGAGAGGAGCAGCGCTCAGTCCAGCGTGGGCAGGAGGAAGGAGCCAGCTAAACCCACTTGTTGCCATTCTGCCTGTGCTGGAGCTGCAGCTCAGGGTTTTTGGATGAATGGTGCTCCACAGAGCATTTGGCTTCTGCAGCTCGTAGCTGCTGGCGTGCCTGCACACCCCTTTCCTTCGCGCCGCAGGTTGGGCCTCCATCATGGGCTCTCTCACCTTGTATTCCCGTAGGACAGCGCTGAAAGGGAGGTGCTACAGCAGCAGCTGCAGGAGGCGAACAGGAAGGCTCAGGAGTACCGCAGCCAGCTCGTGAAGAAGGAGCAGGAGGCGGAGGAGTACCGCCTGAAGCTGGCAGCCATGGCCAGCCAGCTGCCCCACGGCCCGGAGGTTGCCAGGGTCACCTCAGGAGACACCAAGGAATCCGTGCTGCAGATGGATCAGCCCACAGATATCACTGTGGAGACTGTCACCTCCTAGTCCTCAGCCACTGCCGAAGGAAAAGAACTTGCTTTTAATTGTTTTGTTGTTGTTGTAAAATAAGGTGCTGTTGCCACGTGGTTTAGGGTGAGCAGAGGGCTGTTGTCAGAGCTGCCCTATCACCGGGGCAGAAGCTTCTCCAGCTGCTCACACCCTAGCTCTGCTTCCAGCACCGTGCTGGACGGTGCTTTTAGAGCTCAGCCTTGGGACTGGAAGCTTTTTATACAACTCTCTAGGCAGCGAGCGACCTGCTGGCTTACGTGGTGACATCAACACCGGTGTTGCTGGAGTGGAACACAAATACCTCATTGCCAAAGCAGCTGGTGTGAGCGCTGAGCTGCCTGGATCACAGCACTGAGAGCAGACTGCCCGCAGCAACCAGAGGCGTTCGCTCCCTCCTGCGAAGTCGAGGGGCTGCATCTGCACCTTCAGGACAAGGAGACTCTTGGGGTCTTGCCTTAAGAGTCTTCTGAAGCGTGGAGGGGATTTCTCCTTTCAGCCAGAAAGGGAACTCTGTTTCTTCCAAACCCAATGAATCTTTTCTGGTGGAGGCAACTTCAATGCAAGGGCAAAGCCTGGGCTGGACGCCTGTCAGCCAGAGCGTTGCAGGATATCAGGGAATACCAGGCTTGGCCCTATTTCAGGAGCAGCTTTGGGGAGCTCTCCCCAGGCCCCTGAACTCCCCGAAGGGAGCAGTGTCAGCTCCTCACAGAACTCCACACGCGGCGGCTGCGAGACAGCCTGGGGGCCGAGGTGTCCCTGGAGATACACGTTACTCTTTTTTTTTACTAAACAGTTTTTATTTTTAAAGATGCTCAAACCTTTTCTAACAAGCAGCTGATCCTGTTACTGAAGCGATCGGGGTGGGGGTTGGCTTTTTGTTTGTCCTTTTACTCGGTGCAGGGATCTGTTGGGTACAGCTCAGGGCTTCCAGGGCAGCGGGGAACTGCTGGGTGTGGAGCTCCACAGCAGAAGATTGTCAAGTGGAGCTCAGAAAAATACCCTGAACAGTGGACATTTAGAAAAATCCCAGCAGTGGGGCACAGAAGGAGCTCCAGGGGCCGGCAGCTGGCCTGCTCCCTGCACACGTCCGGCAGGACAAGCCTCGGCTCTCTCAGCCGGTAGCTTGTGGGTGTGGGGTTTCTTGGGGCTTTTTGCCCTGGTTCCCTAATGGCTGGTGGTATTCAAGGTGACAACTTGATTTCTGTCCCTGCATTGTGGTTTTCCCTGCCATTGCCATGTGTGCCCAAGCAGGCAGCTTTCCCTGGGCCCAGGGCCTGCCCCTGGTAACGTTCCTTTGCCGACAGAGCACCCGTGTCGTGACGTTGGAGACGTGACACGGACCAGCGAGTTCCTCAGGGTAGGAACGTGTGGTCTGGGCTCGATAGGAACTTCTCACCCTGATTTCCATCCTAAACCCAGTGGGTTCCAGGTGGTTGGGCACCTGGGAATGTGGGATCTGCCAAAATCCCATCGTGGCAGCGTCTTGCCAGTCAGGTTCACCACGAGCAGGAGAGGAAGGTGTCTGTGCCTGTTACTGCAGAGGCTTTGTGAATCCAAGTGCATTTATTTATAACCACTGTAGCCACATTTATAAACAAGACTCTTTTTTAACCTTTTTCCACGAGGTTTTTGTAGAAGGCTTTAATTATTTTTAATGAATGAACGTTTGGAGAGGGTCTGTCGTTCCCGGTCACCAATGGGCTCAGCAGCTCCTCGATGACGTCCAGCACAAGGCTCTTCTCTTTTTTGTTCTCTGAAGTGTTGAAATTTGGGTCTGTTTGAGCTGAAAATCGGCGTCAGAGGGTCCGAGAGGTGATGGGAGTGAATCCAGGCAGGTTCTTTGATGCCCAGGAGCAGTTATGGATGCACAGGGACCCTGTCAGCTGGGCTCTCACCTTCCGCCTGCAGTTGGCACTTGCTGTTGGTGAAGGGGAAGCGCTGGCAGCTGTAGCGGTGATAAACAGTGTGTTGTGCCTTCCCCAGCACCGTGATTCTCCCCTGCTCCATCCTGCCCCTCAACAGGGATGGGTTTGCCAAAAAGCCCCTTCGGCTGTGAAACAAACTTCCCCTTCAGGAGAGGAGGAGGAGGGAAGGGAGAAAAAAGCCCGTGGTGCTCTCCATCACTGGCTTGGGAGCAGATAAAGCAGCAGTGTTCTCCCAGCTTTGCTGTTGGGGGGTGTCACACGTTAGGTTTATTTTTAGCAGGACTCGTGGGGCTGAACAAAGCCAGGGAGAATTCACTCTGCCCAGCGTTTCGGAGGAATTCAAACCCAGCCACGTCCTCTGCTCCTCCACAGAGAGGGCTTGGAGGATTTTAAGCTGAGACCAGCGGTTTTTGGGTCGCGGTGCAGCCGGCTGTGGCTGCGGAGGGTAAATAACCTCCCACCGGTGTCCCTCAGGGCTCTGCTGCATCAGGGCTTTTCCCACCCACATCTTCTCTGTCCT
>VZTU01000986.1:0-48933 GCA_013400835.1 Zapornia atra
AGTTACACTAAACTGCAACACCGAGAGAGACAGTTTATAATGTGAGATGATGGGCTTCTTTTCGTAGATTCACAAGATCATTCAGGTTGGAAAAGACCTTTAAGACCATTGGGTCCAACTGCAAAGTTACCCATCAGCCAAACACTACTGCTCCTGCTGCAAACAAACTGTGAAAAGCCAATCTGCAGTTCTAATATCTGGAAGGGGAAAGCTGTTACATTTTGCAGACCTGTGTTGTTAGCAGTAAATATTACTGTTATTTTTACTACTTTATCTTCTTTGGACCCAATCTCCATGGAGAGGGTGGCAGGGAACGGTGATCTGAACACAGTAGAAGTGAACAAGTGGAAAGTTTCTGCCACGTTGCTTAGTCTTTAGGTTATAGACGCAATCTTTAAGGCAGGAAGAAAAAGTTGGCATGGCTGATCTGTGATAGACTGGAGGAACAGACACAAATGTGATAAATCGGTTTATTGGTAAACTTCACTGCAGGACTGCAGCATGAAGGGAAAAAGTTCAGAGAGAGAACCAAAACTGACACTGGTTTTTCGGTGGTTTTTTTTTTTTAATTCAAGTAGTTAATTTCATTATTCATTAGTGTTGTAGCTACGCTACTAAAGAGCAATAGCACAGAAAGAAGCAGGAGGGCACTAGACAGTAGAGGCTATTATCACTATCAGAAGTCTATTAGGGCAGAGCTGCTTAACCTTTTTTAGACTATCGCTCTTCATTTGATTTAAAGTAATCTATGCACTTTGCCACAGCAAATATCCTGTGTGTGTTTGCCAGCACTCTGCCTTGTACTTTGGCAGGTGAAACCTCAGAATGTGGAGCTTTAGAATAAGGGCTAGGAAAAGTATTGAAAAAGGAGAACTTGATGGAGCACCTAAAAGCAAGGCAATAGAAGAATAGGAAAGTGGTCTTTGGGGCAACAGTTTGAATAGGCATAATCAGAATAACAATTTTAAAGCCAGAGTAGATTGGTGGAGGAAACAAAGATGTGGAAAAAGGAGAGTGTGAAAAAGTATATTATCTCTGTAGGAAAGAAGTGGTGGTGGGATAGCTACTGCACTGAGACATAACGAAAATGTTTGTACTATTATAAGCACTGCAAAAGAACTTCAGGAGGATCAGAAAATGCTGCGGTGGCAAGCCCCTTCAAGGTAGAGAGGCCCATATTTAAGGCTTTCTTGTAGAGAAGAACTCGTTGCTTCAACAGGAAGGAGACAAAGCTCCATCAAAGACATTAGGTTTAGGGGATTCATCTTGTATGTAGGAAGTTTCAGTTCAATCCCATGTTTCAGAATTGGGCATAATAAGAACTCAGAGTTGTTTTTTTGGTCACTACTAGACTCTACGCTATGAGGCAGGAAAAGGGAAGAAAGCACATGTCCCAGTTTCATCTTCTGGTACAAAACCCTGTAAACAACCTTTTGGAAAGAACTGGTCAGAAATGAACTAATATATGGGAGCCAATTTTCTGTTGTCATAGATGGCCATGAATTTGATTTAGTAACAAAGGATAGAAACATGAAAAGTGTCCTAGGATTGTTCTTCTGTGCTTTCAAACAAACACTTCTGCTGGCAAAGTTTGACATGCCAGACAACTAAGCCATACAGATAGATACCGAGCTGTCAGCATTGCAAGTTATTTTCATTCTAAAAGGATTAGAGTTGTAACTGCTGCTTTTTCAGCTCCATTGTAATGACATGACTTCCCTTTTTTTTTTTAAATAATAATTTAGTTTCCCAATATTTTATGTCAAAACAGTTCCTTCATTTTTGACACCTTCAGTGATTGTCACCTTCAGTATATGTACAACTTTTCTGGTAGCTTTCACTTTATGTTTAATTCTAGGAATATACAGCAAAGGCTACAGGGACTTGCCAAAAATTTGACCTGAAGTCAAGCCTCCATGTTAGGAGCAAAGCCTGTAATGCTGCTCTGTGTATGCAAAGGTCTGAGTGGACTTAACCATTGTACTGTGACTTGCCTTTCCCCTATCGTGTTCCAGGAAATCCTGATAAGTCATAAGGCTTCTTTTATTTGCTTAGAGTATTGAAAACATTCAGAAACTCAACATTTCATTCTGAAATTAACTGGGTGATGAAGAAAAGGAAAGTAGTTTTTCAAGCTCATGTTTTTGTTAGATATCCAGCAATTGCACTGCTGAAAATTCTCTTTACTCTTAAGTGTAAAGTCCTGATTTGGTATTAGCATGTTTGTGCAACTGTGGAGAGCAGTAATACTTGTCCATGTGTGTGCTTTTGTCCTCCACACCCAAATAAAATAAATACACGTGGAGTGCAGTTACTTGCTATAGGAGTCTAAGCTGTGCTGCTTGACTTTGCAGCTGGTAAAGTTTCTTAGAAACGTCCCATTCTGCTCTGAAATAACCATTCGAATGACCAGACCACTCTCCAAAGTGCTGGTAACAGATAGGAGACAGTTGCACCTAGAAGTGCTGTAGTTTGCTTCAGTCACTGTATGTCTGAGCCTCGTGAGAGGCTGAGTAAAGAGAGATTGAAACCAAGAGTTTATCCACCTCCCTGCCCAAATAGCAAAATAGGCCTTCAAAGAAACGTGTCAGTATGCTGTCCTTATCTTACTTACGTGGATATTACTTTGAATAATGTTTTTTTCTATGCCTTCAGATTCTGTAATGCATGGTAGTAGCATGATTTTGAGGAGAATAAAAAGGTTGTTAGTGTCTTTGAAGAGTTCAGTTCAAGGTGCTGGATAAGGAAGGTCTCACTTTGCTGGTTTGTATTTAGCATATGTCTGGAAGACATGGCTTACCATCTTTTTCTTAAAATATAAAAACAGTGAGGAAAATAGTAAGAACACAACTCCTGAAGAATTATTTAAAGCAAGTGATGTGTTGTAAATCCTGTATTTCACCTGTGGGTTGTATAGATCATACCAGATAAGAGTTACCAAAAGATAAATCTCAGGTGCCTATGTAATGATACGTTTTGGATCTCATACAGCTTTTGCTAGTCTTTTTTTCAAGGGGTGTATCAAATTCTGCCAGGAATATGGCTCGCGTTCCTGTTGATTAGGACTGCTGCTGGATGGCTTATATTCCCTCTTACTTTCTGATGTTAGAACTCAAACATAAAATGCTATATTCTCATAAGTTGGTACTTTAATACCAAAATGCTGTGGATGAGGTCACATGAATTAATGGGAAAAGTCTGTTAGGGTGTTAGCTCAGGTTAATCCCAGTACTGCAGGTACACCCTTGTGTGATGTGATAGAATGTGATGGTGGCCATGTGGTTGGTGTTCCATGTCCCTATCTGTTCCTACTTGCTCCTGATGGAGCATCCTGCACTCTTTTACCTTGTGATTGAAGAGGACTCTCAATGGTTAAGGCAGCTGTGAATGTATCTCCAATAGAGAAATGGTTCCCTTAGTTTCAGTGCCAGCCATAGGTATTCTCTTGCTACTTTTTTCTGAGCAGTTGACTTCTGAAAAATACAAAGTGGTCATTTGTCCTAAAGCATAAGAATGCACTAGAGGATTTTTCTTTTTCTTTGTGTATTGTGTGTATATATAAATAGATATAGATTAGAAGAAATCAGTACTAGCAGACGATAACGAATTCCACATTAGTATCCTGTTCCTTGTCATCTGTCCCATCACAGTACACATCAGGATGTCATCAGGATAGAACAACAAAAAAATACATTTCAAGAAAGATTAAGAAGTGCTCCTTAAAGGGATTTTAAAGGCTCAGATCACTCTTACCAAGTTTCCCATTCTTCAGTGACCATTTAAAATCTAAGACCTGGCTTTCATTCAAAACCAGCTCTACAATTAGCAATACTTTCAGACAGTATCAGCTGGGTTCCCAGTGTACATGATAATGTCACAGAATAACCCCAACTGTAACTAATTTAATTAAGGCTTGATCTTTGAATACAAAATCACTCCTTTTCACCAAATCATGATGCTCACTGACCTACAGGAGAGAAAGCAGGCAACACAGACAGGGACCCTTTCTCTTTCATTTAACCCATTTGTTTATTCAGTTGCAAGGGAAATATATTACTAGTGTAATTCTCATGAGAATCTCTTTAACACGAACAGAGGACTAACTCCAGGTAGCCACATGAAACTGCTGTTTCACATAAAAGAATACATTTCACAGTTGTTCCTATTGGAGTTTTGAAGTTTTAAAGATATTTAAGCTTCTCCCAGCCTGTATTAAATGTAACTGAACTTTAGGAGCTAAAATGTCACACCAACTTCTAGGTAAAAAAAAAAAAAGAACACAGATCTTTGGAAGAGCACGTGTATACTTCAATTTCATAAACAAACATTTCTTTCATTTTAATATGCAGAATTGATCTACCTTGAATCTGTAGATGAGACACAGAATCACAGACTGGTTTGGGTTGGAAGGAGCCTCAAAGACCATCTAGTGCCACCCCCCCTGCCATGGGCAGGGACACTTCTTACTAGACCAGGTTACCCAAAGCCCCATCCAGCCTGGCCCTGAACACTCCCAGTGAGGGGGCAGCCACAGCTTCTCTGGGCAGCCTGGGCCAGGGCCTCACTGCCCTCAGAGTGAAGAATTTCTTCCTAAAGACATGCGTTATCACACGAAGTTGAGAGATAAATGTATGTTTTTATAAAGTGGTTTGACAAAAATTATGTACATTCCTGAAGTAGGAAGCTAGAGTCCTTCAGGTGGATTCACTGGTGTCATCCCAAGATGCTTTTCTTATGTGTCATTGCAAATTGCTAAAATGGCGTCACTTAAGTCGACACTTACCTACTTTTATGCAAGTTCCAAATCAGACTGATGCATCACGTTGGAGAATCTAGTATGGTCTTTGATGCAAACAGTAATGTAAATATTGATAGGTCTTTCTGGCATGTCAGTATGTGGAAATTATTATTGGTGTATGTAGATCTTTCGAGAAAATATAATTGAGCACCAATGGGAGATTTTTTTTAAATTGATATGCCAAAATTTTTTAAATTATAGTTCTTCCTGATAAGTCTCCTTGATTTTATGAGAAACAGTTCTGGTGAACATGTCTTGCATCTCATGATTCATTTAGTAGAGAAGTAAAGTAGTTGTTAAAATTCTTCAAAAGGTAGTATGCTCTATGATGTGGTACTACTTATACCTAATATTGTTCTATCAAGCTAGCATGCTATTAATTGATTTGGACTAGGTAGATATTCAACTGTGCGTTTACTGCTCTGAATCAAAAAAACCCTGTACTTCAGACAACTTGCAGTACAGTTTTTGAGACACGGGAAGTTAACAATGTCTGTTCCTATTGATAAACAGCAGATGTAGAATTTAAAAAAAAAAATCAAAATTAGTTATTTCTCTCCCAGTGCTTGTTTATGTTTTGCATTGTGTTTACTGCCACTGTGCCCAGATTTACAGATTGAAAATCACTTTTCTCACGGTTCCTTTGGGCGCAGTTATATATTTAACTGTACCCATCATGAAATTATTCTAAGAGTAATGAACACTATATTGTCCTTTGACTTTGGTTAAATTCCTGCCCCCAAGCATGTTCTCTACTCAGTGCCTGATAGTGAGTACGTGCATTTTTCAGGTACTTGTTTTCATGAGATGCCAAGTTCTTAGGGCACCATACATTGAAAGGTGTTTTTTTCCCCTTTTTTTTAACCATATACATTCCATTTAATTTAATACCTTAGGACAGCAAAACACTTAAATAAATATTGTAAACAAAAATCATTAACTTCTGATCTTGCCATTGTGAGCAACTAGAATGGTGAGTGATAATGAAAATAATTATTGTTTTCCAGCTATCTCGCTTTGATTCTATTTTTTCTTGTTTTTTTTTTACAACTGTTTGCATATGACTTGGTTCCACTCTGGTGAAGGCCTTATTAAGAGAAAGTGCTGTGGGTAGACTCTTCTATTCTGAAATTAATGTTTGCTGTTTAAATAGTTATGTATAGCTATTTAATTTAAATATAGCATTTGAATAAATATTCAGTATTTATGTCAATACTTAAATTATGGTTTTCAGTTCATTAGAGTTTCAAAATTGCTGTGTTGCTATAACTCTCTCCTATTCAGTTCAAAGGCAGTATTTCCTAAGCACAAAAGTGTTGGTGGGCTATTATGAAAATCCCCTTACTAATGTAAATGGCATGCAGCATATGCTAATCTCCTAGTTGCTTTATTTATAGTTTAAAAATTAGAACAAAAAAGACATTTCTAATAGGGCCCTTAACTGTAATTTTTAAAAAAAGACGAAATACAAAAATACAAACCAAAATATTTTAAAGCGATAGTAAACCTTCTTCCCTGAATGAAATGGTTACTTCGCCCTTGCTCCTAATACTGTACTGCCTGAATATTGACAGATCTATAGTAGTATCTGATCTCTCTCTCTATATATACATTTATACCTACATGTGCGTATGCATATGTAACTGCCCCCTCCCCCTGCCATTTTGAAGGATGACACAGACGCTTCCTATTAGCGCTCCTTTTGGCTTTTGATGTGATTTTTTAGTCCTGAATAACAACCCTGCAGCAGTCTGGGTGAAGAAAGCAAGCCTACAATTTCCAAGTTGAACCCCTAGGAGATGATAAGGCAGGTGCTTTGGGAGGATGCGATTTAAGAAGGCCAGTGCGACTGACACCCACCATCCTCTGAAGAGTGCCACCGGCCCATAATGACTGGTGGAACCCTGTGCTTCCTTTCTCTTCCTGCCCCAGCAGTAGAGCAGCCCTTATGGAGGTGCCAGGGCAGAGGTCAGCAGTGACTCCAAGGGACCAGTGACATCTGCTGAGCGCACTGCCAGCACATACCCAGCCTTAGTTTCCAAGGCCAGGAGGTAATGTCCCCAAGGTACTTTTTGTTACATAAAGTAGAGCCAAAACCAGCTGCTACTTGGCCCAGATTCGTGCTTATCCTGGATAGAGGACTGCAATATCCTTTTAACAGACACACACGTTTACACTAATCCAAAAACCCAGATGTGTTTACCTGTATTCTCTGAAGACCTGAATTTAGGAAAACAGGTGTTAATGCCAGTAGTCCTGGCTCACATTCTCTTGATTTCAATTGTAATTATGCATGGAATGATACCCGTCAGAAGACCTTCAGCTGTTGTTGATACAAGGCCTGAATCTGCTTTTTTCTTGAGAAGAGTCTTCAGCTTGGTGCTTGCCTTGCCTAAATGGACTAAAATTGGTGGAGGTCCACAGTGGAGGGAGCAGTGTTGTACTACAGTACTGTGCAGTGCACTGCAGCTTGTGTGTTCTTCAGTAGACTCATCTTGATGCACATTCATAGCAAAGCATGCCAAAAGTGAGAAAAAACCCACAACCCTTGGCAGACGAAAGGTACAGCTCAGAGTGACATATGTAAACAGGATGAGGACATTTAACAGAACCAGGCAGGCTAAAGTTTATGAGGAGAGGGAAGTTATTGGAGAGCTCAGATGACTGGAAAAAGACAAATTTATGAACACAATAGCCTTTCTTCAGAGCTAGCATGTATGTAACACATTGGATCTGGAACACATTTCCTTTTCCATATAGAAAACATCAGGAGAGCATTCACGGGGGTAAAAAAGGTACTTTACCTGAAATTATTGCCATTCAAGAGGATCAATCTCAGCGGGCAGTGGAAGGGACATGAAGATCTCAACTGATTTATAGTGTAATACAAGGACTCTAAAGTTAAGACCTGGATTCAAGCTTCCAGCTTTTCCAGCTTCCCACTTTGAGGGTACCTCGTAACAGAGTAGCTAAGAAGATAAATGCAAAAACCTCAGTGTTTATGAGGTGTTCTCTTTGTTGTTGCAAGCTTATTAACTACCTTTTTTTGGACAGTCACAACCTATTCTAGTGCGGTTATTGGCAGCACTTCTGTCTGCTAGCAGTTTTCCTCCAGCCTACAGCACGGTACCAGTAATGCCAGGCAACCAGCTTCTCCAGCAGGCGACGATGCTAGGCGAATCCCAGTGCTCTGGGGACCCCGCATACAGCAGCAGTAGGAAGATGTTTTGTTTAAGCATAGGTAAGAGCATGGGCCTACAAAGCTTATGATGGAGGCCTTGTGGCTTGCTACATCATCTCTTTTCCTTTGAGTATTCTGAGAGCAGTCAGATTGCAGGATACTGCTCAGCCCTCGTTCGTTTTGCCTGTCTTTCCTTTGAAGTGTCTGAGTTCAGATGCTCCTTGTCTCTGCCTGCCCCTATGGCAGGAGATGCTCAACTGAAAGTAGCCTGGGCTATGATTATAGAGACAGAGCAACGTCCAGACAAAGGTATCAAGTGCTGGGACCTACTTACACTGCGAGTAAAGACATCCTATTAAGACAAACACATTGAGCAAACCCTCTGAAGCATATAGCATCTTGGTATTTCCTTCCAGGAGTATAAACTGGTTTTCTCTAGAGCCTGCAAGGGAGGTGGTCCGGTCAGATTGAACTTGGTCCTTTTTTTTCCTCTCAAGATTGTGGATGTACTGGTTTAGATGCATTCTGTTTGGCTGTGCAGCAGTGAAGAAAGAATTCAGGAAAGGAAAGGCTATGGAAATCCCAACAGCATTGAGGGTCACCAATGAAATCTCAATGTGGTCAAAACACTGCCCGTTTTGTCTTTGCACCGTTTATACCTCTGTAATTGGGGGTTAAATCCATTAGGCAGGAGAGGTTTAAAGTTGGCATGACAGTGGAATTGGGCTCACATGTGCATTGACTATGCCACAGGAGGAAAAACACTCTGGAATTAATTAAACTTACTGACTTCAGTGACATTTTATAATGTATCCTTTTAATTACTCTGTAGACAGCACATTGTGAATTTTGAAGGCCAGAAATCGAGTCTAAAATACCAAAATGTATAGAGAGTAAATGTTTTTCATTTCTGAAATATGTATCCTCTGTGATTAATGGGTTTATTTTGGGGGAGGGGGACTTTGTTGCTAGTAAGAAGAATGCCTAACTTTTAAGACACTGATTTTTTTTTTTAATTGCACTGATGATACAGGTGGGCAGCTGAGATGATACAGACTATATGTATTTATGCTTTTTATTTTTTAATAGTGTAAAATGTATACGAATCCAATCTAACACTACATACAAGAGAAGCAAATTATATGAATACTAAATTGCATGTCAAAGGCCTTTCTTTTTTCCTGCAATAAGTATCTTTCCACTTTTATGGGAAGGAGTAGGTGTTATTAACTCCCCACAATGCCAGTGTTTTCCAAGATCATCTGTCTTAACAAAGGAAGAGAAAAGGATGTGAGTTTAAATTTATGTTCCACCTGCAGTAAATGCTCTTTATAGTGTGATTTTTCTTTATGCTGTGCTATGAAGCTTGACTCTGGTTTGCAGAATTTTAATCTCAGCTCTCTCATTGCAGTAGTGGCTGAAGGTGAAGAAATGGTAATACGCTACTTGAAATAAAGTGGTTTTGCTAACAGACCAGTGAACGTTGTCTGTTTATATAAGAATAGTTGCTAAACCTCTGCTGAGTTTACTCCAAAGCTTGATGAAATAGTTTCTCAGTTGAGAGGGCAATGTGGCCATCTAGTCTTGAGGCTGGTCAATGAGGAGATTTAACTTTCTGCAGTTTGGAGCAGTGCTTTTGACATGTGTGTGATCTGCTGACATGGTGTTAAATGGCATTAGAACCTGGATTCAATAAGGTGGAAAATAGGGTGTCGTATAAACAACTGAGCCTTGTACAGTAAGAAATACTGAGAATATTTTTTGTAATCTAACCGTGGTTTGTTATGACTTTGCTCTGACACCATGACTCAATGACACAGTCTTATCCTCAGGAGAAGTGGGATTTTAAAGCCTATTATTAACTTCCTGTGAGCTACACAAACAACCGGAGAAGAAATGGAGTCATTTGTGGTTGTTTATTTCCTTCTCTTCCTGACACTTCTCTGCCTCCTGATTCTTCCTAGTGCCTGGAGCCCTGCAAAGAGTCCTGGGACCTGAAGAAAAACCATTGCCAAAGCTTCTGTGAGGTACGTCAGCCTAAGGGCACTCTTTCTCACTTTGTTCTACCTGTCTCTTTCATTTAAATTGTTAGCTTGGAGAGGACAGCTAACAAACATGAGATTTTTGCAGCATTCACCTCCACTTCCATGGATACACATATAAAAATTTGGCCGTATTAAATTTGAGTTCCTGACCAAATGATTTATCTCAGCTTCAAGTTTTAAGACTTGATCCAGCCACACTTACACAGCTTCTCTCAGAAGGTGCTGTTAAAGCCCTCCAGTAAATTGCTGTTTTTACCACATGCCCTTCAATCTTTTCTGGCCGCGTGGGAGAAAGAGTATCTTTGTTTAAAAGATAAACTGTCATTTTGTGGAAATCCTTCTGCAGAGTAGCTAGAAACGATGGCTTTCTTTATGAGGATGCCAGTCTGATTTCTAAAGGAATGTCTCTCCAGGAGTAAGTGGATTGTGAACTAAAGTTCATAAGAGTGTTATAAAGATACGTAGTTATTCAGGAACAGTTTGGTGAAAAGCTGTTTCTGAATCACATTTCAGAATAGCCTTGTGAATAACCAAACCTTGATCAGTTAGTACAAAACAGGAGATTTTTTTATTGGATTTAAAACATGGCTCTCTTGAGTTGGTGGAAGTAAATTTTTCAAGTTCTTAAATGTTTTTCAGTACAAAATGGAAATATCTGAATAGAAAGTTGCTTTATTATAACTAAATCAATATAAAGATAGATACACCGTTTTTCAAGTCTATGCAAGTGCATCTTTACAAAGATTTTCAAGTTTTGCTATACAAAAATAGAAGTGATGTTAATACATTGGTCTCACTGATAAACTGCTTAAAATCCTCCCTCATCACTGTGGACACATTTTCTGGTACAAGGGTATGTCTGATGTATTTTAAGCATCATGAAGATGATTAGAAAGATCTTCAACTAAAAAAAAAACAACTTAGGTCCAACTTTGTGTAAATAGGGATTACTAGATTACTGATCTATGTAGTTACATTAGAATAAAAAGTAAAAAATTATCCTGGAAACCCATCTTTGTAAAACTTCTTTAAACCAGATTAATTACTGGTTCCTCATATTGTAAAACTCCAAGGTAGTGTAATAAAGCAATTTTAGTGCGTCTAATTTATGTCATTCTCATACATCACTTCTCACTTTGTCTGTTTCCAGAATTTGGTGAAAATATGTATAAAATCTGTTTAAAAGGAAAACATTTGTTGAACACTGTTCCATTGTAGTTATGAACAGTGAGCATCCCTCTTTGATTAGTGTTTTGTGGTTGAAACTAAATTTAGAACTTCAAAGGCCTGTAATGAAGAGCAGCACATTTAGCAGCTAGCTGAAAAATGAGCTGTGAAATAGGGTGAGGAGGAGAAGCCTTGAGGATGTATTATGCCTCAGGGAGCTATAAAATTTTTAATTAAGTAGCTGCAAATTTGTGATGTTTTAGGATTTGAAATTAGCTTTGCGCATACACACACACACACACACACACGCGCACACACACACACACAGAAGCAGGGACCCCTTTCCTTCCTTCCTCTCAGACTCACATATGCTCCATAGACTTCATTCAATTGAATTAAACAAGGCTGCTCTCAGATGAGAGTGTTTTCTGTCTTTCTGTGTTTCATAAAAAAACCTGGAAGCGACAATTCAGCTTTCTGTTTCTCAAGGTCCCTGTTTGGGGTCTTTCTACTTAGCTATTGAAGGAGCGTATTACGTGGTGAAGGAACCTTGAGGATGAAGAAGGAAAGGAGACAGTTTGCCTGATTCCTTTTTTCCCCCATAACCTGCAGTTTCCTGCAGGTTTAGCTTCTGACCTGGCTAAGGATGGGATGAGGTGCATTTCATTGGTGAGGGGGAAGAGCAGGAGTGCATGTCCAGGGATCACTGTCATCAGTGGGAGAAATGAGGATGGCTCATTTTGGCAGCCTTTAGGCTGGTTAAGCTGTTAACACTGTAAAAGCGTGATTCAGAAATTCTAGACTGTTCTGTAGGGTGAGGTGGGAGGGGTAAATTAGTGGGACATTCCTGGACCACAGTGACTTTGGAGTGTAAACTGGTGCATAGTTTGGGAAAGACCTGCGTCTCCTTAATAGTGAAGAGTCTGTCTCATTTTGCCACAAGTATGAGGCAGCCCAAAATAAGAAAGCAAAACATTTCAGTATGGGAGGAAGTTGCAGAAGTTACATGAATAGTTGGATGGGGAGTGGGTTATAATTCCTGTGTAGGCTCAGGAATCTGTAAATCAGATCTGTCAGAGCTGAACGATTATGGCTGCTCTGAGATAGAAAGGCAGGCTGTAGGTTAACCCACCTACCTGGGTTGCCCATCTACTGTTCTGCCAATCACTTTGAGGGAATCACTTCAGCTGTTTTTGCACCACACTAAATTAAGCACTGGATAAAGAGGAGATAACATCCCTGTGTGACACACAACGTGTTTCCCCAGTCTGAGTTGCTGTTTTTAATATACTTTTAAGTGAACCTTGCAAACCTCTGTGTAGTACTCGTGCTACAAAATGTCTATGCTAGGACTTGATTTCTCATAAAGTAGCATTTGCTTGGATCTTTAATCAATATATTTAAGGTTTATTTCATCTGCATTTTCTGCCAATCACTTTGTTAGAAATTTAGTTCCAATTCCATGAAGAGTTACACAATTACTAATAGTCTGGCAAGAACATAAAGATGCTGCAAAATCTCTTTGCCAGCTCGGTTCAAACAGTATAATGAAACAAGTTTTCACTTATTTATCTAGAGTGGCATTACATCAGATATTGTGGGTAAAGTTTTATGAAGTACAAAGGGAAGAATGTGGGGCTGTCTAAAAAAAAAAAAAAAGACAGACTGTCTGACCATTGGTTCCCCTTTGTTTTTGGGTATGTTTTTAATCTGTCATTGAGCAACTCTGTAGCCAACCAATGTGAGGAAAACAAGGGAAAGCTGGCAGACATAAACAACTTTATTCCATTAAAGATGGTGGTCTTACTTGAGGGAATTCATCATTCTCTATTTGGAATGCTTTTTTAGAAGTGGCTTGAATATATAAATCTGCAGGGATAGTCTTGCAAAAGCTTGAAAATCTGAATTTTCCTTTAGGAGGTCTTGGAAAACATACAAGGTTTTTTTTCTTTTTTTTCTTTTTTTTTTTGTTTGTTCCTGCTGAAAGCTTTATACAATTCTTTTCTTTTCCCTTTAGCCTCTTTTCCCCAAGAAGAATTATGAATGCCTAACTAGCTGTGAATTCCTTAAGTACATCCTGTCTGTGAAGCAGGGGGACTGCCCCGCACCTGAGAAGGCCAGTGGTTTTGCAGCTGCCTGTGTTGAAAGCTGTGAAGCTGATAGTGAATGTTCTGGAGTGAAGAAATGCTGTTCCAACGGATGTGGTCATACGTGCCAAGTTCCAAAAAATTTGTACAAAGGTAGAGATTATTAATATGTACTCATACCGGGCTAATAACTTAAGGCCGTAATAGAGTCTCCTAGAAAACCAGGACTTCGGTTTCATAGGAGTTCCTGTGGATGGGAAGGAAAAGGAGGGGAACCTGCAGAGATGTGGCTGGACACTGAAAGGGTGGAAAGCCAGAGAAAAATGCTACTCCAGTTTCTGTATTTTTTTTTCCTCCCCTTGTGAAGCCCACGTCTGGAAATCTGTGGAATGTAAACATGTGGTTATAACAAATCATCTTAAGCAGAAAAAACTTGACAATTTAGGTGAAAATCTCGGTTAATTTGATGCAGATGAGAGGGAATGAAACAGGAAAATAATAATAGTTCAAGTCCTATTAATGACAAATAACATTCGTGTTTATAAACCAAGCGGGTAGGACTACCAAACTGGCATTGTGAGGTAATCTGGTAAAAGAACAAATCCATGCCATATATTTGGCATTGGTGTTCTTGATGACTTAAGAACAAAACAGTGAAAGATTATATTATCCATGTGTCTATATATATATATATTTATATGTATATATGTATCCATTATTTAAATCTAAGGTAATCTTATTAAAAAAAAATTGATTTGAGTTCTGAGATTCTGTGAAAAAAAGGCTTTGCCATCCATTGTCAAGAACATACAGACTAAGAAACTATTTGCTTAGACCAACTTCAGATTTTATTTTTTTGGAATTTAAAAAGCTTCATAGATGGAAATATTCTGAAAATATACTCCAACACAGAACAATGAGCGTTTATGAAAGGAGCTTTCTTGATCCACAGAGCTGTAATGTTTTTTAGAAATCCGTTCTCCTTATTTCAGTGATAAAAAATAAACATGAAGCGGTAACTCATCTGACAGCATGGGCTCTCTCTGTGGAAAGCCTGACTGGCAGAACTCTGAATGAAACTCCAGGCTTAGGTCTGAATCTAGACTTATTTCCATCTGTGGATGGAAAAATGGTAAAATATGTGAAGGACATGGTGATTTTGTTTTTAAGTTCACTGCTTTAACTGAAATGTTGATGCAATTTTCTGAACATCTCTGTCGCTGGGACCGTATGTCAGAAATAATGTGCTTTGACTTTTGAATCCTGTCTTTGAGCACAGAGGATGGGCCATGAGGAAGCACTGTCTTGTTTACTTACAAAGATGGAGAAAAATTTGATCTAGAAGTCATAGAAGCTGAGTAAGCATAAAACTGATGATGTTAGTACTCAAAGTATTTTGAATGGCAAGCAATGCCCTGATCCAGATCTCCAGTGCTTCCAAGAGACTTCAGAGCAGCACCTTTAAAAATATAAGGAATTAATACACTCATATGCACAGCACTTTCCAAAATGACAATTGTTACAATGGATCACTTAGCAGTTCCTTTCATCTTGAGCCAGATGGCCAGAGGCATATAGTGGCATTCATGCTGCATGTGTGATGATTTATACGGCCAGGCCCCATTCCATGGCCACAAAGCATTCCAGTAAATGTAACAGCTGGAAAAGGCAAAACCCAATCAAACAAGCAAACAAACAAACAAATGACACAAGAGGTCGTGCTTGTGACACAGGATATGACAGGATATGATACGCTCTATAACTGCCCACTGGAAAACCCACTGCTGTTCAGCCTAATTATATAGGAACAGAACTCACCTTTAACATCTTATCACCTATCTGCAGGAGGTACTTGCTTGTAAGAGCATGTATGTCTTGCAGAGGAAGGGCATGCCTAATGCTGTACTGCCTTCTCAGCTGATGAATTCAGCTAATTAGTCCCTTCAACCTGTCTTTCTGCAGCAAAGAACAAATAGAAGGGAGCAGGCTTGCTATTCATTTCCTCCAGGGGTAAATGACCTTCCTGTCACCAAGGAAGAGCAAACTCTGCAAGCATGACTAAGATCTAGTGAATAAGTTTGGTACTTACTCTTATCATTTTGACAGCACTCACAGCTAGGAAACGAACTCAGATTGAATCTAAGAGTCTACAGCAGTTCATATAGTTTCACTGTTGATCAAGCTCTGGAGATTAGTTACAACAGCAGATATAAAATACCCATCTGATTTACTGGATTTCCAAACTGGATTTTCACATCCAGTACTAAGTGATAAAGACCAATCCTAAAAGAATATTAATGTTAGTACACTTGCTCCAAAGTCATATACTGCAAATGTTGTTGGATTAACATAAAAAGTCCAGTTACTTGTTAACCTAATTGTTTATTGGCTTGCATTCACTATGATCTTAAAACTTCCCATTATCATTGCATTTTTCATGTCTATTGGGAGTATTAATAATTAGTTACATAGTCTTCACTTCTTTATCTTCCTTTATGGGAGATATCATATGTTCTCTCCTACTTTTCTGTCTTCTGTCTCATCTAACTCCTTTACATTGTCTCAACTAGTGAAGTGTCCCTTCTCCATGGCCTATTTAATTGTTTTCTTTGTGGACATTAATACTGTTACAAATAACAGTAGGTGCCTAAAGTAGATTTTTTACTTCAGAGAGAGAAATGAGGCCAATATCTCTCCTTAGAAGTAAAATAGTTTAAAAATGTAAGAAAAAAAAAAAAACAAAACAGGAAGAGAAGGAAAAGAAAGGCATGGCAAACACTTGCTCAGATTCACTTCATCTTATGTGCACATATGCACCCCTGAGTAAGGACAAGGACATGTATCTTTTTCTATATTCATCTGGTGATGGGTAAAAAAGAATACTTATCACCATTTTCCTGTTCAGAAGTTAGTGGTCATGGATGTGATGATGCACCTACTTGTGTGAACCTTCCAGGACCCCTTTATAAACAGAGTTTTAGGGTTCATGCTGTCTAAACCTGCCTAGCTAACTTTGCCTGCGACATGTGAGGGAGCAATCCATACAGCAGATCAAACAGCATATCTGGCTGGAAGAGGTAAATCTGACAGGACAAGAGGCAGTGGGCTCTAACTTGAATATAGGAAGTTCCACGTAAACATGAGGAGGAACGTCTTTACTGTGAGCATGGCAGAGCACTGGAACAGTCTGCCCAGAGAGGTTGAGGAGTCTCCTGCCCTGGAGATATTCAGAACCCACCTGCATGCTGTCCTGTGCAACCTGCTCTGGCAGGGGGGGTTGAACTACATGATCTCCAGAGGTCCCTTCCAATCCCTATCATTCTGTGATTCTATGATTGTGAAGATTATGACATTTAAAGGGTAGGACAATGCAGTAATAGGATAGCTGGAGCCAGATGGCCATCCACAGTTTAAGGGCTCTTTTCAAGCTTAAAGAAAGATAGTTTTGTATTAAATAGTAGTGCAGAGCTTTAAAGGAGTGCATCTCTGAGTCTGTGCACAACCATGTTCACAATCTTATTGATGTCATGAACGTGCCCTTAACTGTCCAGAACTCTTCCATGGAAACTTTCTGAGTACTTGGGGATCTGATATTTAAGATACAGATTTCTATGATGGACCATCATGCATTTATTTTTCATAGCACGGAGATCTGTGTGCAAGCTGAAAGACACCTCTAGAAACATTTTTCCTGGGCTCTGGTATTGCACGCATACAGCAATCAGTGATTTGAATTCTTCAGTTAAGCACTGCAGACTTCAGAGGGCTAATTTTTTTCCAGCATGATGAAAGGGCTGACCATTTACATAATAAAAAGCACATTGAAGAGTGATTGGATCTACACATCTGGATATGAAATTGATGGTGCTGGTTCTACAAAAGTATTTTAAAACGCACTTAGGCTGTGCTCTCGCTGTTTGTGCTGCTCCGCTCCATCTGCACGCAATTACGTAACACTGGAGAGGCTGAGATGCTTGCAATCAAGTGAATCCAACTGCCCCTAATGCAAAGCAGATGGAAGTTTTCTTAACATGCAAATTGCAGGATTATTGTACATCATAATTAAAGGAGGATTTTCAAATGTGGAAATCCAAACTGACATGTTCTGTGGTGTTTGCTGTATTAGATTGGGATTGCAGGCTGTTGAAGGATATCCAGGCTTCAAACTGCTGGGATAGCCAAATTTAAGTACTGGATTTTCCTTAGGTTCATTTTAGGTTCCTTCAAGGTCTACAATACCAATTTTTATTTACTAATTGTATAATCAGTTTTAGGAGAAGTTGTCTTAAAATATAAAAGCGGTTTGTTCACCTGAGAAATTTTGGTACTCGGTCATCTGTGACAAACTGAGTAGGAAACAATTTATTGAATCAAAACACTCAGCTGGGCTTATGTGGAACCCATTGAAATAGCAAAACAGCTGAAGTGCATGTGATAACTTGCTAAGAAGGTTTATATGTCAGCACAGAAATCTGATTTGTGACATAACCTAAAGCGACAAAATGCTGCGCACACAAATATGTGAGTTCCTAAAGTCTGTCTACAGAAACGTATCTAACGCTTGATTTGTTGATTTAATCAAAAGACACCAAATTTGAAGTGTGATTTTTCCCTTCAAGTTACTGTGGATGCTTTCAAAAGGTGATGTTTCCAGCAGTAGAAATAACAGAAATAACCAGCAGTAGAAATAACAGAAATAACTTTCCCTCAGTGTCACTGTGTCACAAGAAATTGCTGTAACATTTTAGAAAGACATCTTTGTCTCTGAAATATAACAATTGGACAATGAACATTAGATATATATATTCCAAGATACCTTGGAATTACCTTTCCTAGATCTTTAGGGAATAGTGGAGAGTAACGTCACACAATACAGCTTCATGTGAGTCACTAAGACCATGCTGCCATGAAGAAGGCAAACAATTTTCTTAAGTATATCAAACTAACGTTAAGATGTGTGAAGGAATCCTGCTTCTCTAGTTTGCACTAGTAAGAGCTTAGACATGGTCTGTGTCCAGTTTTAGGCTTGACTCTGGAGAAGGGCTGTTTGCCAACAGAGACAACGGCAATAATAATGAGAGGAAACACTGATTTAAAAAGAAAATGGAGTGCAGCGTGTTTATTAGAGTGAAGAAAACGTTTGGAGGAATGGCAGTCTTGCAGTACATAAGAGGCTCCTCCATAGATGCCAGAAGGAATCTGTTCTCCACAATCCATGACCATCATGCACAAGTGTTGAGTTTAAAATGGAGCAGAGGAGACTAAAGAGTGTAGTGAGAAAGCTTTCTAATGGTAAGGATAGAGTAGTGGTGGAACAGACTGCTACGCAATGCTGTGCAAATTCTGTCATTAGATGTGTTTACAGCCAAATGATGTGAAAAACTAAACAGGTATAACTGATTCTGCTTGGGATCAAAGGGATCTTTCTTCAGGTTATCAAAGCATATTTGGAAAGTGTTATATTCACCAGCCTATCCATTCCCACCACTTCCTGTTGGATCCACATTCTCTCTTTTTGAAAAAAAATATTTTTTATACAATTTCATCAACATACAGTTTAATTACATCTTGCAAATTAGTCATGTATTTTTGTCTGTACGTTCCTACTACAGGTGTTCCGCTGAAACCTCGGAAAGAATTAAAATTCTTAGAACTTCAGTCTGGGGACTTGGAGGTGAAATGGTCTTCGAAATTCAATATTTCCATTGAACCCGTGATCTATGTTGTTCAGAGAAGGTGGAATCAAGGAATCCATCCAAGTGAGGATGATGCTACCAACTGGCAAACTGTGGCACAGGTCAGTTCTTTGTAAAGTGATATGGATCCCAAGGTTGCAGACTATGATCTCAAGGTTTTCTTCAGATTGGAGAACAGTTAGATCACTTACAGGTGAGGAGGCTTGTGCAGAAGGACCTGTAGAGACAGGTCATGACAGAACTGCAAACAGAAACCAGATCTCCAAGGTCTTACTTCACTGCTCAATGAACTGTTTTCTAGATTTACTCAGGAGAAAAGAATTTCATATTTTCACTTCCAGCTTTTGAGTTACAGAAAGCTTTTGATGTGTGTTGACCATAACTTCATAAAAAAGTGTGTGAATATATCATTAAGGAAGTAAACAGTGGTTTCCTTTTCCCCAAAAGAAAAAAATGCTCAGAGGTTTATGTTTGCAAAATTATTTTTTATTTGTGGGTTTGCTCTGTATAGATAAAAATCTATAGAACTAGCTGGAGGCTTGAGTGTCATAAGGCCAATGAGTGGCACTTTCTTGTAAGCATATACTTATGTATCTGTTCAGGTGGGAATTCCAAAACCTCTGAAATCCAAAATTCTCTTAAAAATTTAGAATTAGATACCAAAATCCACTGAATCAAGCACGTAAGAGACATAGTCCTTTTGATGTTAGTGGGACTCAGTGCACAGTCTCCAAAGCATGCCTGGGTCTTATAAAAGATAAGAAATACAATTAGTAAAAAAGCTATTTAGTGTTTTAAAAATAAAACTTTTTTTTCACTATGAAAAAAAAGCCTAAAATCTTTATTCTATGTAACATCGAGGTTTTTTTCAGATACTACCCTCCCAATTCAGATAAGACTATGATGTCATGCTCTTATCACTCAGTGCAATACAAACCGAAAATGTAAGATTCATGAGCAAATGTTTCTTAATGAGAAGCATCCAACGGAGCATAAATTTTCACTTAGTTCCTTCCCAGTTTCAA
Source organism: Zapornia atra (assembly GCA_013400835.1). Lineage (NCBI taxonomy): Eukaryota > Metazoa > Chordata > Aves > Gruiformes > Rallidae > Zapornia > Zapornia atra. The sequence goes on from VZTU01000986.1 coordinate 20,000, forward strand.
TCTGTTTTTTAACATGCTGACAGTCCACCTGGATGGCAGAGTTCCAATCGTTTATCTTAACTGCTTCACCCTCATCCCTGCTGACAAGGAAAGCAAAATGCTGATTTTGAAAAGACCTGCGAAATGTCATTATAGCTAGGTAAAGAAGGGAAAAAGGGGACTAAATAGAACCATCCACAGAATAAAGTACGGAGTTTAATTTCTGTGACAATCTGTGCTCATTGTAAATTCCGATTGCAAAGGAAAAAGCTATCCTAAAATAATGTCAAGCTTGTGAAACAGAACATTCCCAGCAAAGTTCTTAGTTTCAGTGTGGTGCTAGAGGGGGCTGCCACTGCGTTTTGAGTTTTGATCAGCAAGTCACCCACAGCAGAGCCTGGCATGAAACCCTGCTTGTGCAAGCCCAAAGGACCCTGCACACCTCCAAACCTGATAAAGTTGCAGTGACTTATTGCTGCTCAGCTGAGGTGTACATCTTCGACCTGCATTCTCCATATTCAGCCTTTGCTACCAGGAAGATAGCGTGTAGCCAAAGCGAGCCAGGTCTGAATTACTCCCCACTGTTACTGGACATAGCACATACTCATGAAGCCCAGCCCTTGCAGCTGGTAGATCCAGCCTGCGAAGGCAGCGCAGTGCTGGGCTTTTTCCTATCCCAGGAGCAGGCCTCGTGCACGTTTCTGGAAGCATGTGCTACACATACTGCTCGGTAGTGGAGCATATACAAACCTCTCCCTTCTTGCAGTGATGTACAGGGGACAGCCTTTCAGAAATGGGTTCCTGTGCAAGGGTGGTAAGAATCCTGGCAGCTGCCTTTCCTGGGGGTCTGCTACGTGCGGGCAGCAGGAGCTGAATTAATCTCTGTGGCAGGAGAAGCCTCCTCCAACCGACGTCTTTTTGAGAACTGTCCCTTCTGTATCACAAGAGACGCATGTTTGTGTGAGGGACCCCACTGGGGTTGTCAGATCAGAACAAGCTTCCGGAGGTCTGAGTGGCTCTGTGAACTGTGCATACCTTATGGGGCGTACAGGCTGGGCACCCCTGAGGGTCGCTAGTAATCAGAATTTTTGTCTCTATAGAGGAATGTAGGTTCTTGGTGTTTGTAGTTTTAGACATCCCACCAGGCAATCAAATTTGTTAAGTGTGACTGCATCCAAGAGAATTTGTTTTGCAATATCAGCAACAAGGATGGATATCCAGTTTGACTAAAGTGACTGTGTGCACAGCCCCCAGGCTTTTCTTGTCTGTATAACTGAGAGTTTGTCTTGTATGATTCCAAAACATTGGGGTATGAGACCTTAATTACGGGCAAAGGCTGCAAAGAACTCAGCCATTTGGCTGAGGATGCTGCGGCCATCTCAGCCCAGGGCAGATGATGCTGGCTCTTTCATTACTCTGCAACTTAAACTAGAGAGAATGTGAAAAGCAGTCAAAGATCAAAAATACTGTGGGTGAGGACCTGAATTTCTCTATGCCTATGCCCATATGTAGTGGAATTATGCAAAATTATTGTTTGACTCTTCTTCTCATCCCTGGCAGTGTTCAAGGCTTGGTTGGATGGGTCTTTGGGCAAGCTGGTCTAGTGTTGGGTGCCCTTGCCTATGTCAGGGGGTTGGAACTAAAAGGTCCTCGAGGTCCCTTCCAAACCAAACCATCCTGTGATTCTGTGTTTATAAGGAATTTCATAATATTTTATCAGAGTTCATTATCCAATATTCTATTTTTACTATCTGTCCAAGAAGAAATGGGGTTATAATTTTCAATTACTTCATTTTAAGGTGTTTACTCTTTTAAAAAAAAACCAGTTACGTTTTCTATTTCCTTTACAGGAGCTAATTTGCAAGTAATTTCTCATGTCTCACATAAATTTTTACTTAGTATTGAAAAGAAAAAGAAAAAGTTTGTTTCCATTGTATTGCAATGTGTCATAAAGTCTTTCAGATATTTTTTTTCTTAAGGCTCAATCTATTAATATGTTAGTTATTTAACTCTCCCAATTATATAAAGAAAGCAAGCGCATTGGCAGTAATTTTAGCTATTCTTCATTTCAGGAAGAAGGGGTTTATTAACTTCAGTTTTTCATTGCACATTGTTAGGAAAGCTTGTCATAACTAAGCAGTTGACTAATTTCTATTATTTAATATAAAAAATATGGGAAGCAAGATACTAGTTAGCTACTTGTTAGTTGTCAGAAGTGTCCAAGTTTCTTTTACACTCCCTGGTTTTTTTTAAGCAGCTGAGCAGGACCTGCTGCACTATCCTTTGAGAATATATCTTGTGAAGAAACTTAGCATTCAGTTTGTTGCTAATGCTTTCTAAAAGTAAGAGTGTTACATTGCTTACATTGGAAATTTAGATAATCATATTAAATAATGAAGTTAGTTGAAATGTGTCAGTGATTTTCAGACAGAACACACATCATGTGTCATGTCTGTGTGTATATATATATATATATACCTATGTGCAGACAATGATGAAAGTTACTTATTAGTTTATTCCTTTACTAAAGCAAATAAGGAGCTGTATTTACTGCTTGCTTGATGGTGATAAACTTGAGTTCTTCACCTTGGAATTTTCTAAACTGTGGACAACTCATCTTTTATAAAACTTAAAATTTCTGAAACACCTTAAGGTCTGTTTCTGAGGGTCACAAAATGTTTCTCAGCTCTTGACAGCAAGAAATCCCTGCTGGAGTTAACCACCAGTTCTCTACAGTAGAGGTTTGTTTCTGCATTTCCCGGGAAGGGCTTGCTTTGGTAAGCACTCTTACAGGGGGCCCGTCTTGTGTGGGATTGCATTCAGTTGAAATAGGGGAGGTCTGATGTCCTTGGGAAGAGTAGTGGATACAGCACTGTCAGGTTCCTTCTGCATCAGAGGAAACATAAACTCAGCTCTTCTGATACCCTGGATGGTATCAGTTCACTCTCTGAACTGGAAATTCTTTCATCACTGCGTGGTTTCAAAAGAAGGTGTAGAGCTGTGAACTCGGCAGGGTAAGGCTGTCCTCTCCTATTTCCATTAAACCTTTGCTCCATAGAAAGGAATCCAGGATTGATAGTGTGAAAGAAAGGGAATGCACACAATGAAACAGTCCACTGATTACTGTAATACAACTCAGCATACTGTTTAGTGGGCTTACATTAACACAGAACAGATATCGAAAGGACTCTGAATATTACGATCTTTGATCCAAACATGCTTAAGGAGTGTGAACTAACTGAAACAATTAAACAAAATTATAATATAAAGCCCCCAGTTTTTCAGTAAGGCAGTACAATATCTCAGCAGTATTTAGCTCTTTCTTGAAATTTAGTAAATCTACGTGCCAGAGTGGTTTATGCTCTACAATGGAGGAGTTACACCTCCTAGATGCCATAGAGTTTAACAGGAGCCTTGCCAACAAAGTGAATGATGAAAGTAATAGGCCTAAGGCTTGTTCATAAATTAAAATAATTTTGGAGATATGGATTGACAGATTATTTGATCTTACAGTATTTCATGGTTGCCACAGAACACTGACACAACTGAAATCCTTTCTTTTTATCAGTCCTAGCAGAACAACTGAGTTGATGCAAATGACAAACAAGATTCCTTAGCTGAGGAATTTGGGGTCAAGTCTATTCAGATTATGCTTGCCTTGTAACTAAATTCAGCAAACCTGTTTTTAAGAACCCACAGTGTTGAAACTGGTTAATTACCCTTAGGTATTGATCCTGACCCTGATCTCAGGTGCAGCAGCAGCCTGAACGCGTTTTTTTCTCTTAATATAATGATAGTTTGTTTTACTCTGGTTCGCTGTCGTGTTTTATCTGTAAGTTCTTGAGTATGTGGGTCTGCACGCTGGAAAAAACTAGCACATTTCAGTGCTCTGTAAAATGGAAATAACCATAGAAGTTGGTTCAGATTGGTGTTTTCTTCCCTTGAGGAGCCCCTTCATTGGAAGAGATAACCTCTGGCAATAAAACAGCTATAGCAAGGAAAGAAGATGGGGCAGACAATGACAACATCGGGATTGTTTCCCTTGCTTAACCTAAAAATGACAAAGACAGTGGTCTGAATGGAGGAGGACTCTGAATAGCAGCAGTATGTGAGGGGCTCAAAGTCTGCGACACTGCCCAGTCTGAGAGCAGCCTATAGTGCAGTTTAGAAAGGCTCTCTCGCTGTTACATGCACACGCAAATGAGGGATCCATTTCCCTAACTTTTGCTTGTCACCAAATGAAGAGGTTAAGTGTAGGGTAACACCTACAAATTTTATTGGCCAGGGCCCCAAAAATACCATTGCTGAAGGGCTGAAGCAGCTTCCCCAAGTTCCAGCTATCTGAGTTAAGTCAGTGGCTGCTACTCTCTTGTACAGATTGGAAAGAGCAAAAAGCAGGAAGGATGCTGTGCCTCTTGTCAGAAGTGCTTGGCATCCTTGCAAGGAACGTTGAATCCTACACAAGGAAGGTGGATTTTTGAAGTTACAGAAAACAGAGCTTGTGAAAAATAAATTGCAGTCACCATGTTTTTAATGAGCTTGCATATTTAGTCAGTAATGATAATTGGTAATGATTTTATAGTATATTTAGACATGCACAGGACATTTGGTTCAGGTTCATGTGTTATTTTCATTAAAGAATTAAATTAAAATGCAATAAAAATGACATCCTAAAATAAATTGAAAACTGGATAATTGAGAGGTAATTGCAAAAGCAAAATCTCCCACAAGTGGATGAGTTTCCGATGCCTTCTACAAAAACACTACCTCTTCTGTACTTGGCAGTGACTCAGGGGTTACCAGGAGGCTGTGTTCAGTTCTGGTGTTAGGAAAAATAAGAAATAGCGCAGAAGATAGCTCTTCAAAAGTTTAAAGGGAAGAAAAAGATAAAGGCAAGCAAGGCTCAGAGAAAGAGCACGTAAAGCACCTCCTACGGAAAGGGTTCAGAGGGCATCTGTGCTTATACCATATTTCAGCTGTTAAGGCACTCCCCACAGAAGGTGGAAATTGAACTCGTGACTCCAGCAGTCTCAGTGGGTGTTGTTGGAGAAAAGGTCATCTCCTATGACCTGAGAAATGTCTGCAGGGAAGAGTTAAGGCTGTGAGTGTCTTTTTGACATAAGTGCCAAAGATCTGAAGAAGGTTTCTATTCATTACCTGAGGGTTTCTTGTTTCCTATGAACCAGAAAAGGTGGCTTCTCACAGCGCTGGATTTTGTGAGGCCATTTTGGATCCTAATTCTCTGAGAATTGAGATTTGGAGAAATGAGTCCTGTGACCTGGGGCAGTGAGTTCCCTGAAATGTCAACACCTGAACAGCTAGGCCCTATACACGGGCAAGGGTTGTGATAACTGGAAAACTAATTTTCTGAATTTAACACTTCAGTGGTTTTCTAAAGGTTACTTTTTTTCCAGAAGAGACCTGCAACGCACTGTAAAATTGGGTGGTTACATGATTTTGTTCAGGGCTGTAGATGCTTTGCAGTGCAGAGCAATACTGGGAGCCAGGTGGGGTGGTTGCACACAGCCAGCTGACAGTGCTGTGTACTAAAGAAGTGCGTCCCCTACCCTTCAGTCTGAGTAACTAGTGTTGCATGGGAGATGATAGCACAACTGGCCGTGTCAGAACAAAAGAAGTAAGCATGACCTTTTCCTCACCAGACTACGGACGAGCGGGTTAGACTGACGGACATCCGTGCGAGCAGGTGGTACCAGTTCCGTGTGGCAGCGGTGAACGTGCATGGGACGAGAGGTTTCACAGCACCCAGCAAGCACTTCCGATCCTCAAAAGGTTAGTTTTCATTTGCTATGTCTGGTGCCCTCCTTCTGCTCACTCAAACGTGGAGTACAACGTGATCTGCCTACTTCTGTGGCAGAAGGTTTTTAACAGGTGAGTTTTCGGGTAGTTTTGCTGTTGGCTTAGAAATTGTGTGAAATTTGTTTGGACTCAACAAAGGAATTAAAGATTAAAGATGGCATTATTCTTTTATTGGTAAGGGGTCGCAAGGAATAAGCCTCCTCTAAAACCTTTTATGCATGGTTGGTATCAAACAACATGACCCTGGCCATGAAACATGAAGGAACTGGGGTTTCAGTGTGCTATTTTGAGAGGTTTATCTTCTTTTTATTTTTAGTTATGAGAAATATGCTGCTGCCGTATGTTTAGCAGAGTATTGAAAAGTTTTGTTGCCTGTATCTAAATAGCTGTAGCAGCATTGTTTTGATGGAACTGTGGGCTCTCTTAACATAACTTTCCCCTTGCTGGCACTAATTGCATGGGCTTAAGAATAAAAAGAGTATAAATGCTAAGCAGCATGTTTCTGCTCATTAGAAAGACATTGCAGTCATGCTGGACAATCCACAAAGTATTGTGTGAATTTTTGTTGCCATATCTGTTTTTGAAAGGATTTGGGTAATAACTTTGTATATTATTTCTGTACCAGTAAAAGGTACTTGGGGGATGAAGGGGATGGAAACGGATCTCACAGCCTGTGAAGTTTCTGGCATTGTCCCTGATGAGCGTTTGACCCACCCAAAGCAGAATTTTCCCAGATGACTCTCAGGCATATTATAGGCGTTAGCACAGGCCAGAAACTATTCCCCACAGACAGATGGTCTGGATGCGGTCACCCTCAAAGTGGGCATCTGTGCTTATTGAATTTAGTGCCAAAGAATGAGATCTGTCACTCTTCACTCTTAACAGGGGTAGTTCCCAAAAAAAGACTTGTCTTTGTTTTAGTAGTGACAGCATCTTTACACCAGTATAACGGGTACTTCGAGGAATGCATTTCCTCCTCTCTCTGCAGGTGGAATTATCTTGCAGTACAGGCAGCCGTCATCTATGGGCTCCCATGCTAGCTTTTAGCTTGCTGGTTGGACGTAGTCAGTCCTAGGAAAAAATCTTATTGTAGATGCAGTTACAGAGGCATACAAGTGCTTTTGCTGGTGTGGATGTATACTGAGTAAGCATATGTTAAACTCAAACATTGCTATAGCCACATTTGTGGTGAGAAGGTTGGCTGGCATAGCTATCCCATTACCGCTGTGACCGCAAACCTTTTCAAGTGTAGAGGAAGTATTATTTTAAGAATTTATTATACTTAAGTAGCATATTATTTTGGTCACATCAAAAAATACAATTCCTTCAAGCTGTGCTGAGCTTACTGCAAGGACTCAGCAGCAGCGATAGCTTTCTCCTTGCTTTTCCTCGAGCAGCACTTCAGCAGATACAACACCATGTTGCTGAATCTGGCACCATCTTTCCGTCAAACTCAGGTCCTTGTCAGTTGTTTTACTGAGTTTCTAAAGGTTTTCCAACTATTCCTCTTGGAACCACTATAATCACAATTACATAAAGGTATATCATGCTATTACTGAGGTTTTGGCTTGAGTGTGACATTTTCAGGCAAGATTTGTATTACTTTCCGAAAAATTCATCTCCTACTGGCTGTGCTAGCCACAGGAGTATATTGTTCAAAATACCTACATTGGTAACGAATATAAGAATATCCATGGTAAGCCATACTGAAGGTCTCTTTATCCCAGTAGCCAACCCCAGCCAAAAATGGGTTTTTGGAGAATAACACATAAGGATATTTCTTCAGAATAGCCTCCCAGCTGGCAGTGATTTGTGTTTCAGGAGCTTGCGGTTTTGAAATTGATTATATGTTAGATACCAAAGTCCTCTTATTCTGTGGTCTCCACAGCTACCCCTGAAGCACTTGCTCTCCTGTCTGGTGAAGGTGAGGAGCATTTTTAGGACTTTGTGACAAAGACAGCAGGAGCCAGTAGTACCTCTGCATGCTCTTACCTAACAAACCAAAATAACAGGGTGTTGATAATGACAGAAAGTATGTAGCCAGCATTGTTCAAAAGGCTTCTACAACCCTCACAGTAGCAGTTTTCAAATCTAAACTCCAGCCCTTGGCAGAGGAACTTTGAACTGCTAGACAAACAGCAAGGAGTTCAGTTAGCTCTCAACTTTGGAGCCAAAATCTTCCTACTCTGTCAGCTCATTCAACTGCTTTAGAGGCTTTGGCACTGTCAGTGGTTATTATAAAGATACCATGTTCACCAGATGAAATGAGTAGAAGTGCTAGGTGACACTTGAAGACGTTGCTAGGTAGCTGACTGTCGGGAATGATACTGGGATGCTTTAACCAGGATCTGTTAGCTTCCATGTCCTGAGCAGGCGCTCATCACGGTAACAGCTACAGTGACATATAAGCATTTAATTACTGCTTTGGAGGTCAGTGGGAAGTGGCAGCCCCTGCTTGGCAAAGCAGCAAGAAATGTGCCTAGTTTTTTTGTGTGTCAGGATCTGCTGGCCCCCGCTGAGCTCCTTCAGGCACATTTAACCTCCAGTTTGGAAAAGGAAAGCAGACTTTGGCACTTCACTTTTGGAAGGTTTGTGTGAAGTAATGGACAGAAATTCACATTACTAGTCCTTGTACTGTTTCAGTTCACCCTGTTGTGCCAAGACCAAGAGAAGATGATTATCTTCATCTGATTTAACAGAAGTTTACTTCAAAAAGAAACCCTTTGATCAGGAAACATGACAACAATTCTTAAGACAGCTTCTCACAGAAGCTGCTGAACTTCTACCAATTGCTCATAAATTATAATGAAGAGCAGATTATTTGGGCTTGTTTTTTCTTTAAAGGAGGACAAACATGATATATAATCTTAATCTAGGGAGGAGGGTGGCACCATAAAGTCTCCATCACTAAATATTTTAAGCTGTCACAAAGAACATTCAAAAACTTTGGTGCTGTAATTACTTGGAGAGATATTTTTTTTTGTCTGGTTACTATGATACTGTTTTATACTATTTTGGTTTTTTTGCAGATGCAAAAAAAAAAAAAGAGATCTCTAAGTAGAGACAGCAAAGTAAGGTTTGCTTCTGTTTTATTCAAAATAATGTTACATTAGGTCTTCTGAGGTATGCAATTTCCATTAACTTTTCTATTCCTCAGTAAAGCTTATTATCCAAATTAGTTTAATTTCCCAGTCATGAAAAAGACAAAACTGGGACAACAGTATTTCATAAAGCATTCCCTCTTGCAATTTTTTTATCTAGTTGTGTTTTGAGGTTTTATCTACTGCAGCTTTTGACAGTATTATATTTGAGATAAAGGTTTATTAGCTGCTTTACACTGCCTCATGTGTTCATTTATGGCATTAATCTGTAAAAAAATAATCGAAGTGGAAGAGCATAGATAATTTATGAAATAGTTAGAGGTTAAGCAGAGAGAATTTTTTATGGTGCTTATTTCTGGTTTAGAAAAGAAATGAAGGATTTGCATATGCTTTGCTGGCATGGCCCTTCACAAGGAATCAAGTGGTGCTTCATTTTGCCAAAATGCGATTCCAGAATTACAAGAAACACAGGTTGGACTATACCTGTCTGGAGCACAGTGGCTAGAAGGTGAAGCGAGTGCTACACCTAGGACAGTGGGTTCTTTCCTAGAAGTAGGACTCTGCACATGGATTTTCAGATTGATACTGCCAGCTAAAATTGATCAAAACTTTCTGCTATTTTGACAGTGGTTTCCACTGCACTTTTCAAGGTTTTTAAATTGTGTGTGTGCTTTCCTTTTCATCTTCAACTGAGTGGCAACTATTTGCAATAACAGCGATAAATACAGCTAACAAATGCCTGGCAGAACATTTTTGATCCCCAAAGGTACAAATATATTTCTCTTTGTATTTTGACTGGCTCTCTCCAAGCTGCTTCATTTTCTCTGGAAGCAGGAGAAGACTGTTCCTGCAATCCATAAATGAGTGTCCTTGGACAAAAAGCTACACATGTTTTTCTCCCATTATTTGGGCACCAAATAGCCAAACCCAACTGATCAGAAGCTGCTTGGCATGAGCAATACAACTTTCAATTTGTTGCACTTGGATAAGAGTTTTAGGCTATTTTTTTCTAGCTTTTTATGATTTATGATGAAAATGAACTCTTAGTAACAGAGCCTGCAGTGAACTAGAGGGAGCATTAGACATTTTCATATAATACATTATCTTGCTGGTCTGAAGTAAAGTATTGTGCCATTTTATGAGACGGAAAGAGTGTGTAAGATGAACACAATGAGTCCAAACCATCCACTGCTTCTACCTCTGCTAAAGGTTTTTATCTTCAGCGTGAAGGCGGTGGTGAGCAGACACAGGACAAATTGTCAAGCGAAAGGAAGCAGACAACATTGTTTTCACAGCACATAAGTACCACGCTGGATGTGATTTCATGCATACATTACTGAGTGTTAGTAAAACCAGAACAGACACCCACTCTCGGCAATAAAACTCTTTCTGTGGCTCCCTTGGGACCAATGATTTTTTTATACTGTTGCACAGCTGGTTTATGTGTGCCATTTCCATTGGGCAAAGCCAATCCCCCTGCTTGTGCCTTGGAATTGTTTAATGGTTGGAACCTTGTCTGTAGAGCAGCTTCAGCACATTTTCAGAGTTGGAAGGTCTAGTGTTTAAAATATAGCAATGGGAGATCCATTTTAAGTCAAAACCCCCAAAACTTTATGAAAAAGGGTTTATAATAGAGCCAAATTTGCTATCACTTTTATAGCTCAGAGTGAGAATTCTGGTTCCAATGTTATTATTTTCTTCTCTGACATATTTTCCAAGTAATTTACTGGTTTAATTGCAGTTGCCACATTTAAAGACCAAGTGGATGCGTTGCAGCAGTGTATGATGTGATTCTTGTGTATAGTTTGTCCATAATGTTTTGTTAAGTTTGAAAAGTACTTCCAGATCCTATGGATTGAAAAAAAAATTGTAAAATATAAAACGTCTATCACTATGTTTACAAATATGATTGTGGGAAGATGTGCATTTTGCAGTGGAGAGGTGTGAGTTTTCTTTTTTTCTTTTATTTGCAACCAGGAAACCTCCCTTTTGGGGACTGGAGACAGAGTTTTGCTTGTGATGTTTAAGTAGCCAGCAAGACAAGAATTTAAGTCCTTTGGGTATACTCAAGCCAGATACAATCCAGACAAATGCGGTGCTTACTTCATATGCTGGAACAGCAGCTTCAGCCTTGACCTAATGAAGCTATCATTTCTAGCAGTGAGAAGTGATTTACTTGTCAGGCTGCTGAGACCAGAATTTTTTCAGATTTGAGGACAGCTGGCTGTGCCAAGTTCTAGTATATATATAATGACTTTTATTTTATTTGAGTTGTAGTATAAACTGCAAAGGAAAAGCTACAACTAGCATCCCTCTTTCTGCAAACCTGAGAATTTGATTTAACACTCAGATAAATCTGTGTATATAAAATTTCAGAACTTTACATTTGAAAAACTGGCAGTAGTTTCCATTCCAGTAATTTAATGTTCATGTAGCTGAATTATACATGTGGGCAGTCAGTCAAAGGGATGACAGATACATGAAGACAAACAGTAGAGTGGCTGTTAGCTTCATGGTCAGCAGAATGCTAGTTTAGCTTCATAGTCAGGTTAACAAACACCTTATGTATTTAAGCTTTATAATCCAGTGCCAGTTATTAGACCTTAAAGTGTTTCAGCACAACTTGTACTCTGCTTTTAATGTCTGCACAGACATAGGCATACCAGAGCACCTTGTAGAAGCATGACTTTCCCATTCAATAATGCAATAGTGAAGGGTTAAAAATATCAGAAAAGAACAACCGGTCCTTTATCTGGTAACTGGCAGACATGCATTATGGAGGAGCATGCCCTTATACTTTGTGTGTGTGTGTGTGTAGGGTGTTTTGGTTATTTGAGGGGGCATTGAATAGGTCTGGGGGTTTGTTTCTCTTGCGGTTTTTTTTGGTTTTGAGGGTGGGGTCGGGGGGTATGTGGTCCTATTAGTAGCAGAGATCACAGTATCTTGTTTGGCTGCTCTTCTTTCCCACCTACTTGTTTTGCTGGTGAAACTCAATCCTTTCAAATGAAAGAAAAAATTTGTGGCTTACACAATGATAGCTCTATCAGTTGTAATAGTGATGAGTGTAACAAATATATAGAAATAGGGGAGTAAGTTATATAGTTGTACTGAAATACTTAATATGGAATAGATCCTGAGCTAGTATAAAATGCTTACTAAGTGGTAATACACCCCAAATCCAAGAAATATTTTACTATTGTGTCACTTCAATCAGACAGGGTTTTTTTCAGATGATTACATGGAAAAATGTAATAAATTGTTCAACTTTGGCATTTTATGTCCTTTTAGTTCATTATTTTCTCCAGCTAAGTCTACTACTTTTAAAAAAGGTCTTCTAGAGGATGGGGCACTTTCCAGTGTCTGTCCTTTTCATGTCTGTCTGCTGCAGATCTTCCTTTCTCTCTTCTCTCCCTGCCATCACCAGTCTTCCTCCTGTTCATTGGCATTTTTGTGGATGATGTTTTCAAGGCTTGCAAAAGAGAGACTTTGAAGAAAAGGGGCATTGGGGAAAATGTTTGTTATTGCTGCATTGTTTCACATGTAGATTCCCTCTAAGGGGACATTCATTCTTTCCTTAACTGTAATTACTGAATTATTTTAAATACAATATTTACATTCTCCCATAGCAAAGGAGGTTTTCTTTTACTAGTAGGTTTTCTTTTAAATATGGATCAGCATTTTGTCTGCTGACTGGACTGTAGTGAACACAGAAGAAATGCTACTGATGGAGTATTCTTTTCAATAAATTGTGTGATTATAAAAAGTACAGGGTGAAATGCTGGTGCTAGCTATAGAAGCCAGAAGAAATGATCTATTGGTTTTGATAGGCACCAATTAGTTATTCTTTACTGGTTTCCTTTTCTGCTTATGTTACTGGGGAAAACATGGATGTTTCAAGTTACCTTAAAAATGTAATTCCTGTTATTCTGAGACATATAAAAGCTCTGCTCTGGTCAATTGCTGACTTTATACAAGGAAAATTACAGACTGTCTTGCATTATTATGGGGACAGAAAAAGAAGAACATATAGTTGGTCATTTGCTTTTAGACCTAGTAAAAGTTTGTTAATATAAATTCAAACGTATTTTAATCATGTACCACACTTTGTCTGGAAGATCTATTTAATTTAACTTCTAGATTTTTTTAATGGCTCTTAGATTCTTTTATAGATGCAGAATGAAGACAAAAATGTTTTATGGTTTGAATTGTTTTTGTTTATATCTGACCATTGTGAAGACATATTCTCTGAAACACTTTAATTCTGTCCCATATGTTATTTATACATAATACATGATACATAGTACTTCTGGGAGATAATCTGAATAATTCACCTACAGTAATATGATCATGTTGCACTCCAGGTTATAAATGTTTTATTGCTACAATACATTGTCATATAAGGTAAAAAGCCCTAACATTTTAAATCAGTGAAGATTAATGCATTGGATTTTGTATTTATGAATTATGATTCCATTTATATTTATTGTACGTAAATCTCACTTTACATCTACTTATTTTACTAAACCATAGAAGTAGATGAAAAGTTGTGTTAGAGAACAGTACAAACCATTTAACTAAATTAATCTCTTAAATATATCTCCTCCAGTATAAATAGCTTTCTATGATTTAAGATGGAGTTGTTGGCTACTTCACAGGTAAAGAACTAAGAGCAGTGCTTCTCCAAAGCCAGAAAATAATAAAGAGAATTGGCTGATAAAAAAACTGAGAAGAAATAAGGAATTCTCATTATTTTGAAAATTAAGTTCAAATTTCCAGAATTCTTAAACTTAAGTATGCTTTGTAACTTTTATGGCCAAAAGTTAGGTTGAATTATATGTGTGAGGAAACAGAGGCATCCATTACTATTTAACTAAAATGGTATGCAGGAGGAGACAGAAGCATCCATTGTTACTTAACCAGGAGTCCTGTTAAATAACAGGAATAAGCCATTTAAAGCTGATCTTTAAAAAGGAAATGTTGTCTTTGCTAATTCTAAATGTGTCAGTTTGCATGAACTAAATGATAGAATTTTTCAGTGAGACCATTTATCAGAGGGATTATCTGATGAACTTAGCAAGTCTGGAAAGTTTATTTAACAGCTCATTTACCATTATAAAAAGATGCAGGTGAACCATGCCATAAATGAATGCCTGGTGTTCCCTCTGCACACCTCCAGTTTTATTTCTGGCAGGTAATTAATACATTATATGACAATGTTTCTTTAAATCAGAGTGTTTTTTCGTGGCCACAGGCTCATAACATGCCTTTTATTACCACAAATTTCCTTAATTCTGCTTCATATACTTCTGGTTTTTGGTGGGGGATTTTTTGTTCACACTATTTACTTTTACTTAAATTTTGGTTTTGCAATTTCATTATATTTTGTCACCAACATTTGGCTACAATGGGTATTTAAAAAAAAATAAAAGATGGAGTTAGTAAACAGCTAATTTGACATTCAGAAGCTCAATTGCAAAATTACTATTGATTCACTCAGTACAAGGAGATTAAAATAGTGGGTTACAGAGGAGGATGTAGCATTGAATGTTGGAAAAGGTTGTATGCTGGGACCTCTGACTATCAGGGTGTCCTCTAGGGTCAGCACAAAGACATCTGTAGGAATATTTCAGTTTCTAGTCACCAGAAATTAAACCAGAATATGGAAAGAAATCACAAGGGTAGCTAATGGCTTTTTGTTGCGCCACAAAAAACCTTACAGACTCTTTGACATCATAGAATATCATTTCATCTTTATTCTAAGGCAGTGTTTATGTCCTGTGGTGGTAGATATCAATACTAGAATTTTGAAGAAAGATTCGACATGTTGAAACATAATTTCATTATGTGAGAATTGTGTGGAAACACTGACATAGTAACATAATGACAAAACTACATGCTAACACACAATTTTTATTTCAGTAGAGCTTGAATTCCTAGAATTTACAAGAAGCCATATCACTTATGCTAAATTTTTGCCTGAATTTTCTTCAGTGTATTGAGAGTGTTTAATCCAGTTTTTGTATACCTGGTAAATACATAAGATGAAGATGATCTTTACCTTATTGATCTTTGCTTTAGAATCTTTTTGTTTATTTTAAATTCTAGATCCATCTGCTCCACCAGCTCCATCTAATGTCAGAATTGCCAATATCAGTGCAAACAATGATGGGAGTGTAAATGTAATGATTACTTGGGATCTTCCAGAAGAGCCTGATATCCCAGTGCACCACTACAAAGTCTTCTGGAGCTGGACATACAGCAAATATGTAATACCAGCTAAAAAAAAGAAAAGGAAGATTACTGAGGGGGTAAGAACGAAAATAGTAAATGAAACGGAAATATGGCACTTTTTTCTTGCACAAAATAGAGTGTAAGTAGAAAATACATGATAAATTGTAATTATTTCAGCAGCTGGTAATGGTCTTAATTTTTAATATCACCAACCTCATTGATAGTTTGGACTTCTCATCTTTCACTGAACTCAGGGAGAGAAGTAGACCTCTACCCTTGAATGCAGGTAAATACTGTAAGATTTTGCAAGAGAGATGAACAGAAGGTTGAATACTGTTGGCCCTCTAAATTCAGGCTGATTTTATGAGAGCTTCTTAAAGAAACATTGCTTGTTCTATTTAAAAAGCTAAACATCATCTGTCACATTGTTCTTTCACTATGCAAACAAAACTCGTGATACTATCATATACAGTAACCATTAAATAGTCAGTATAGGTCCAAAGACAAACCAGACCCAAAACTCTTTAAATAAGATGCTATACCAAAGATCTGACATGCTTCCATAGCAACAAGTTCCTATGAGTTTCCTCAACGATGCATCAAATATTGCTCTACTGGAAAACTACCTCTTGTGATATCCTTAAGTATGTTACATGCTATTTTAAAGTAGTTAATAGAAATCAATTAAAAATAACAGGCTGAACTTAATTCTTGGTGTTTCTAAAGAATGCACGGTGAGCATTTGGTCCCTTGTCTATGTTAACTCTGTGTTTTGTCTCTGGCTGCCCACTTGCAACGTGATGAATGGCAGCCCGAGGATTTTAGTTCCGTCTCTGTCTCTCCCTCAGTCACTAATGAAGGCTGTGTGCTGAGTTCATCTGCAGCAGATGGACACGGCAGAGGCACCACCATGCTGGACCCCTGCCTTCTCATGGGAACTGGTGGGTGATCGGGATCTGGAGGCCGCAAAACCACCACTACCAGCTCTGTGCTGAGCAGGCAGGAAAAGGAAATTTCCCTTCAAATGTAGATAATATGAAGTAATTTCAGGGACTGAGATATCTTGGTTCTTCGTGTCTACTTCAGTTAAATACTTTTTTTTTCTTTTTTTAAAGTACACATAGAAAAGAAAGTTGCTTCCTCTCTGTACTTTAAAAAAATTACTTTGGCAAGATAGGAGTAGTGTTGGACTGTGCTGGGTAGAAAAGTTTGTTTCTCAGGAAAGCTGCCATTGTCCAGAGTTCTTAATGGCAGAGGCTACAGCCTAAAGATACAGAGAGGCTTTCTCTCCACAAGCTAGTCCTTAAATCACAAAACTCCTCCCCCCGCCTCCCTGGCCTTGGTGCCCACAGTTCCTTAGATCTTCTCACTCCCTTCTCTGGTGGCAAAACGCGGCTGCTTGTGGGTTTTTTTCTCCTAAATGTGATTCCCAGAGGCGCTGTGACTGTTGCTGACGGGCTCAGCCTTGGTCAGCAACGACTCTGGCCTTGAGCCAGCTGGTGTTTCCTCTGTTGGGCCTGCAGAGAGCTTCTGGCTGCTTCTTGCAGAAGCCACCCCTGCAGCCCCTTTCTCCACCAGAACCCAGCCATGCAAAACTAAAACAGAATGCTTTTGACAATCGCAGAAGTGTTAAATATGGCAGTATGTGATTATCTTTTCCACTCTGGATTAACTCTCAAACTTCAGAGACACAAAGTATTCTAATGAAACCACGAACTGATGTCTTTTCTCTGACATAAGGGCTAGATGGGCATTTCTATAAACAAATTCATGGAAATTTAGAAATGTAAGAATACTAAGAAGTCTTGGCTCTTCTTTTCAGTATCATGGGACTTGCCTTAATTTATGGATTACTGGCTGGAGAATGATAATCCTCTTCTGGTATTGCCCCAGTTAAGACACTTCCATGACAATGGAGGCTATATTTTTTTTTCTGTTTTCTTATCAATGAGGGAGTATTTTTGGCTGTGGGTTTTGTTTTGTTTGTTTTTCATTTATGTTTTCAACACCTGAAACAAAGGAAATATTGAAAGATGCACTGAATGTTGGATTTAGCTGTCTTCAGACTGACTGTCTCTAGAAAAAGTTTTCAGTTACTTTGCTAACACAGAAATTGTGGAATAAAAGGTTTACATTTCTTTGGCTGAGTAATTTTGGTATAATGAAAAAAAATCAACTTGTTATATGTAAAAAAAGACCCTTTCATTTTCACCTAAACAATAGATGACTGTATTTGCCAAGTAATTGCCAAAATTATGTAAACATCAAGAAGATCAGTATTTCAAATACGTCAGAGAAAAGCAGAATCCAATAAAACACGTTTTAAAGAAAGGCAATTTTGATGTGCTGAAATTTAAACATTAATTTTGTTTTCTAATTTCGAAAGAGTCATGTGCCTAAGTTAACAGGCCTGCTTTTTTTAAGGGCCTGTGTTTCAGTAATACTATAACTACTTTGTATATTTATTCTCCTCTATCATAGGCCCAAAATTATGTGGTCCTGGAGGGACTCCAACCCAACAGCAACTACAATGTAGAACTGCAGGCAGTAACACGTTGGGGTCAAATACGCCTAAAAAGTGCTAAGGTTTCTCTTCATTTTAGCACCACTCAGGACATCAGGAACAACAGTGAGTATTTGTGTTCAAACATCGGAATTCTTTGTCTCTTCTTTATCTGGAATTTGAATGTTTCATATGATGGTTTCTTGAGTTAAAAATAATTTTCTTAAAGTTTTCTGGTTTGTGTCATAGTGATCCTGTCTTGGTGAAACTGAGTAACCTTGTAACGTTAAATTTCGTACCTAAAAATTGTCCATGTTTTTTGCTTAATTCTTTATCTCGGAGCCTACTCACCTGAAATAAACAAATGCAGTGGCAATGGAAGCGTTTGCATGATGGAGGTGTTAATAAGTCTTAAATGCAATCCAGCTATAAATGCTTACTATATTTGTCAGTGGCTGGAAAAATGCCATCTCTTTGTCTTAATTGGAGAGTTTCAGCTTGCAGTGCTTTTCAAAATCCTACCTATTTTGAGAAGCCCATTTAATCAGATTCTTGGACTACACAAATATGTATCTACTATTCAATGATATAAAACATCAAGTCTTCTATTAGGGAATCTAAAATGTTCCATGCCTGGCAAGCCATGAATTCTCAAGGAATTATTTCTAAAGAAATTAGAAGTTTCTGTGAAGTTCTGAATCTCAGCGCTAAATTTTAAGGTGTTAAGTTTTCAGTCCAGTCATCTTGACTGACATTTCACCAGATTATGGTCATAGCTCTGAGAAAGAACATATAACAACGTTTATTTTACATGAGGTCACAGGAGAAGGCTGGCACCTGCATTTCAGCTGAGTCTGAGCTGTGTCCTGGTAACTAGGATGAAATTCTGGGTGCCTCTGCACACACCTAGCCAAAGTGACATTGGGCAAGCCATTGAATTTCATTCTCTGATTTTACTATGAGAATAGCTTTATAAACTTTCGTGTTGTGTGAGCAGGGGAAATTAATCAACTGATGTTTGCCAGGATTTGTTGCTAGTCCTGACATGAGGTCAGATCATCATACTCTTTAAACATGACAGTAAATAAAAACTTTATATATAACAAACCCTCAAAGCTGAAGCTGAGTAATTGAGCTTGGACTGGGTCATTTTTGGTAGCATTCTGTACGCACTGTGAGAAACCCATTCATTGGTAGTGCTGTGTCAACCCTCCATGGTCTTACTGATGGACCTTGTGGTCTGTATCACCAGTGGGTTTCTGTTGGGAGCAGATCTTTTTTCAGTTTTTGCTTTCCAAAACATGTTTTTCAGAATCTGATGCAGATCACATCTAATTTACTCCTTACAAATCCTCTACCAAAATGAGTTCATTTACCCTGTACCTCACTTTTGACTCAGGTGGTTTTATCACTTTTTCTCCACTCCAGCAGAACCTCTTTACTATCATTATCGCAGCCAGATCTAAATTCCTTCTGCAATTTTGCTTGGATAATCCTGCCGTCTCCTTGATTGTTTTACTTCATAAAACTGTCCACCAGTAGTTTCTGTGAAAGTCTGCTATCTACTAATATCTAATTGGTATAGACTTTCCATTGCCTCGTGCTTATTTCTCTTTACTGTGGTAACTGTTTTGGTCTAAAAGGTTAATTAATAGTTGTATTGATTTTTAAATCAGAGTAATACTTTTATTTTCTCATATAGTTCAAGTATTTGACTATGTCCAATTTATGAATATCATTTAGCTAATGAGCAGTTAATGAGCAGTATGTTCTTCTAAAATGCAAATCAATGCCTGTAAGAAATAAGACACTTCAGTAATAAGTTTGTAGACAAATCTGAGCATCCTTTCTGTTAAAGCCATGAAATAAAGGATTCAGAATTCTTTGAACTTAAACCACTTCTATCACATGTTTCAGTGGATAGAACACTCTGTTGAGAAGTGTTATTTGGAACTTTTTTTGACTTTAAAAAAAAAATGGTTAGATTATAGTTTACATAGAAAAGCAAATAAAAATTACTCCTGAAGGAGATGCAAATTCATATCCTGCATCTCACTGTAGTTAGTTCGGTACATAGCCAGTCCTGCTTGAGGTATTTTTGAGAATACTCAGAAGCAGATGGAGAAATATGAAAAAGAAAAAAATAAATTGCCTGAAACATTATCTAGGACATGACATTCATGCCCCCTCTTTATTTAGGGACTTCCATGGCCTTTGGGAAGTAGTTCCAGAAGCAACATGCCAATTTTGCTGAAGTCCCACTGTCAGTTGCTCTATTCTCTGTGGAATTAAGCTCTGTTTTTTTAGGTGTCTGTTCCTATTGTCAGAGTAGATAGTAGTAGACCATAACCCGCTGAAGTAATTTAGTCTACAGACCTCTGTGAGCTTTGACCCTGGCCCTCTGGCGTTAAATTTCCCCACACTCAGAAACACATTGCCCCACTATATTTGTATTTTTCACTTCTGGGAAATGCAGCAAGAGTGTCTCTCTCTCCCTTAAATAGAAATAGTCCAAATCAGTGTCCTGTTTTTTCCAGAAATGGAGCAGACAGAGAACAGCAAATTGGAGATTTATGAAAATTAAAATATTTTAAGTTGAAGTATACTTAAAAGATGAACGTAAATGTTCATGCTTTATCACTTTTTGATTTCCTCTTAGGGAGCATAAATGTTATGGTTGCTTTGAGAAAGAATTTGCTTAAGTTTGGTAGCTTTAATTTAAAAGGAGCCAACGAAATTTAAAATTGCATCAGATTGAACAATCGCTTGACAAAGTAAAATTTTGCTGAAAAGCAAGTGCTGTTCAGCTGAAGGTACATGTAGAGCACAGTGTTCAGGTTTACGTGTTACTCATAGTAATTAGTGAAACCTGAGTTTTGCTTTCTGTCCATGTAGTTAATAATTTGCCACTTCCTAATTATTAGAATCTTTACTTTTCATTTAGGTGTGTTGCTGAATTATATCCAGCTTTTTTGTTAATCTGATGCAAATACTGTACACTTAATCAGAACTGGTCCATTTGCAAGTGTGAATTGAAAATGCAGTGTAAATCAGTGTTGCTCTCTTTTCAACTGGAAATATCTGGAAATACTGTCAACCCTGCTAAGTGTGGATGAACTGCTGCCAAGTGAAATGCTCGATGAAGGACATCCCGTTACCATTGCTTATTGGAAGCTAGGCACATAACGCTGGGGGAGTTGCTCAAAATTAATTCTGCTCTTACTATGTTTTCCTAAGAATTCACTGTTCACTGTTGGAAACAGGAAAGTGGGCAGGAAAGATCTTTAATCTGACCAGAGTGTTCTTATATAGCATAGCAAAGGGCTATATTTACTTATACTTTGATGTAATAACCACATGTGGCACTCTGTGGGTTATACTCAATGCCATCCTTGGGCTTTGTGTATATTTAAACACAACACAAATATAAAGACCATGAATGACTAGGCAGATCTACTGCTAGATACTGTGCCTGTTTAAAATATTGATGTGTTAACATTTCTTAGGTTTGGAGATATAAATACACTCCCTTTCCTTACTCTTCTTTTGAAAATGTACAGAGCATTTTAATATTAATATGTATTTATCCTTTTCTCTCTCTGTCCAAAACATTTTTGTCTGAATTTCAAAAAATTGATATGCTATTCAACCATTATGGACAGTTTGTTTGTTATATTAATTTCATTCAAGTAAATTACTGAAATAAGATAATTTAGGTTAAAAATAGTATTATTTTCTGAATTTCAGCACTGTTAACATTGTCATTATATGGCGCTGTACTTAAATAAATAATTCCTGATTGTTCTGTGCATCGCAGAGGAGCAGACATCTGCTGGAAAACCCCAGAAAGGACTAGGGGAGTCTTATCCAACATTTCAAAGAAGAAAACCCACTCGTTTTCTTAAAATTGGAACTCCATTCTATCAGGACAATCAACTTCAGGTCAAAGTCTACTGGAAGAAGACAGGTTTGTCAGATTTTTATTTTACTGTTTTATCTAAGGATGAACTCTCATCAGCTACTCCAGAGTTTTAGAACACTGATGTAATATAAAGAACCTTACATAATCATTAGAAGTTGAATCCTACACCTATCCTCTCTTCCCTTCACCTTGATGTTAGAGTGAAACATTGCCTCTTTTTATTATGGATATGTGAAGGGGAAATGTGTGTAGCAGAGAGAAATCAGCTACCTAAAAATTGCAGTCAGTCATTTCAGGACACTGAATC
The DNA here is from genome assembly GCA_013400835.1 of Zapornia atra. Taxonomy (NCBI): domain Eukaryota; kingdom Metazoa; phylum Chordata; class Aves; order Gruiformes; family Rallidae; genus Zapornia; species Zapornia atra. Next base: position 41,860 of record VZTU01000986.1, read on the forward strand.
TTTCCAGAGCTGAGATAATTCTTAGTTCAGTGGAAATTGCTTCTGTAAAGTTTTAAATAGGGAAGCAGAACTTGGCCTTAGGTTCAACAGAGCTTTTCTGGCTATGAATGTTGTGTCACTGGAGTGTGGCCGGATGGTCTCCAGCACATACAGTTCCCAGGTGGATTTTCTGCTGATGCCGCTGTGTTTTCACTTGCGGGACTTTTTCCTCTGAGAAATGAGTGAGGAAATGAATGTCTATGGAAATCGTGCGGTAGTGTCACAAAAGTTAAACTGGAGTTTGAACCACAAAATTTAGAGTTACACTGGCTCATGTTAAGGCTTTATGCCAAACTTTATCAGTCACCTTGAATTAGAACAGGATGAATTGTTGGCCACAATCACTGGAAAAATCTTTAAGTTGGTTTTCTGCTAGACTGCATGGACCCTTCTGTTTTTCAGAAAGACCTAACAACAATTTTATGTCTGTGACTTCCAGTCTAAAGGAAAATGCCATAAATTTGAAGTGTCTTAATCAGGTTCAGAAAATGAAAAAGGGATTTTCCTTTCTTGCACTCTTGAGAACATTTTTTGTTGCTACACATTGCTCCAGCTTAACCATAACAGGTTCATATGCTGGTATTTGAAAATACACTAACTTGGAGCAATCTATGTCTTTTATTCAGTGGCACATGAATAAAATCCATTTTTTGTGTTTGAAATAAAGGGCTACAAAATGGATAATCACCTTCTGGAATTTTTCAAAGAATTTTAGAAATATTTAAGTTCTTTTTGGCTTTAGGTGTATGCAGAACCAGCCTGAAAGAGGAAAGTCTATTTAACCATTCAGTTATGCTATGTAACGTATGTCACACTGGATTGTAAGAGGTATCTGTTGCTCCTTGTAAAGTGCCTGCCTGTTTGAATGGTAACCTTTCTAGCCCTGCAAATCCAGTACTTTCAAATCAAGTGCTTCATATATTCCTCCATAAAATCTGTAAGCTTTGACTCGGCCTGACTACAGACACATTTTAAATGTTTGTTCCTATCTTGGCTGTGCTAGGGTTTTTTTTCCTTAGCTTCTCCCATTATATTTCACTTTTGCCTAATTTTTTTGAAAGCTGGAATAATTTAAAGTTTAAAGAAAAAGTGAGGCATTTTTAACTGTGAATACTAAGTTTACCTAACAGTAAGCTCTTTGTTATCCAAAATGAGTTTTATGTATTGTGGGCTTGAGACTGATCGATCATCTTAAGCTTTACACTTCTGGAAGTGAGATGTCAGCTTGTTGTCCAAGCTCCTTTTACAGTCAAAAAAGAAAATCAGGTGACTTGTGAAGCAAATAATCCCATGCAACAGCTGAATTATTATCTGAGTACACGACAGTACAGAAGGGAACCTAGATAACTAATTTGTAGAAGGTTTAAAGATGCCTAACATCTCTCTCTGAGCTGAGGTTTAATTCTGGGCAGTTTGAGCAAAGAAAATTTAGGGACAAGACTCAAAGGTGAGGAGACTGTGATGTCTCCCACAGGTGTAAAGCCATGTTGTGCAACTCACAGTCTACAGGGAAGATTCAGTCCAGTGCAGCGTTTGATCCAGCTGCAGCCCTTTTCCTGACAGCCTTTTTCCAGAAGAAAGGTTATGTGTCATATGACCAAATGCCACCAACCTTAGTGAAATTCACCTTACAAGTAGTTTTCCAAATTCACTGTTATAGTTGATAGAGGAAAAATCATGGTGGCATAGCAACATTCATCTTGCTCTAAAGTAGATATTTTGAACTTGGTGTCCACTAATTATAATGGTAACTTGAATGTCGAGTTTATTCGGAGATGTTACACCATAGTTGCTTAAATGTTGACATCTAAATCTGTAGCTGAATCCCACACTCTGTTACATACCTGGCAGTAATATTTGTAGTGAACGTTACAAATGCCTATAAAAAGAAATAAGATGGCATTCTCATAGTGGCTGAGACAAGAGGTGATTAAATTTAATTAAGAAGGGGAATGTTTTGTAGGTTGGAAATAGCGAAGTTTGGAAGTGGTGTAGTCCCCACAGTTGAAGATCTTCAAAGACAGATAGGGCACAGAACTTTTAGAAATTACATGGATTTACACACAGTCACCCTGTGACCAGGATCGACCAGTTGAGTTCCCAAGTTGATGCTGTACAGATGAGTCATCTTGTGTGAATCTGTGCACATCCAGGGCTGGAGCACCTCCCCTACGAAGAGAGGCTGGGGGAGCTGGGCTTGTTAAACCTGGAGAAGAGAAGGCTGGGGGGGACCTCATTGCAACCTGCCAGTACCTGAAGGGACCGTACAAACAGGAGGGGAATCAACTTTTTAAAAGGGTAGACAATGGCAGGACAAGGGGGAATGGATTAAAACTAAAGGAGGGAAGGTTTAGATGAGATATTAGGGGGAAGTTTTTTACAGAAAGAGTGGTGAGGTGCTGGAACAGGCTGCCCAGAGAGGTGGTGGATGCCCCGTCCCTGGAAGTGTTCAAGGCTAGGTTGGGTGGGGCTCTTGGCAACCTTGTGTAGATCCAGGCCTGAGGTTGGTGGCCCTGCCTGTGGCAGGGGGGGTGGAGCTCTGTGATCCTTGAGGTCCCTTCCAACCCATGCCATTCTATGATTCTATGATTTAAGGGGACCCTTTATAAAAGAGGTCTGTCCTGGTCATGATGTGGGAGCGAGCTGTCATGTGCACCGTGGTGTTTAGGTGTATGCCCCAGCCACACAGTGGAAATCACCTTCGTTTTTCTCACGTGACGACCAGTGATAGCAAAGGAGTGTGAAGAGGGGCAGACTGTGGCATTTTGTCAGGCTTGCTGTTTTATTTTCCTGTTCTGAAAAATAAAATACCCGTGTTCTGAGCAGCACCACATGCAGTAACTCAGCAGGGGCCACTGCCTCACGCGGAACTGAAATATAGCCAGTTACCTGCTCCCGAGAAGCTAGCAGCTTCTGAAAGCTCTTACAGGAGTTCTGAGGTTATGTAGTACATGGATGAGGAACTGACTGCAAATTTACTTGTGACAACTTACTGCAGAGCAAGTCTTTTTCACTGTGCGAGGAGCACAGCAGGAGAAGCGTATCAGCTGAGTCGTGTCTTTATGAAAGGCAGCAGTTACTGGAGCCAGCTGCACTGGGAGCTGTACCCACACATCTTTCTCCTTTATGAACTGCACTGTCTCAAGGCGTGTTCAGGGAGTTGTAGGAGCTACGAGAGTGCAGCAACTATAATAGGAAATACTGAGAGGGTGTTTACCGCAGCCTACTCTATGGCCGAGCCCTAGGCTGTTTTCACTGCAGATAGGGAATCAGAGTTCAAATCCTTCCTGACAGGGATTTGACCTCTATGTCTTCTATGTGGTGGGTGAAAAAAGAAGTCCCTGTTGGTGCTCTGATGTTCTCATTATTTTATAGCTTGCTTTAAAAACAACAGTTTTTTGGTACAGGGATGCTGTCATTCTGTAGTCTTAAATTAGGATGTGTGACTTGAAAAGAAAAATTAATAACATATTGTGAAATTATGTGAAATAAGTGTATTGGTAATGTTAAGAGTTCCCATAACATAAAAAATAATAAAAAAACCCCCCAAACGAGTCTTGAGCTTGAATATGTAAATTAAGAAAAATTCAATTGGTTGTAGCAATTTTTGCTTTGCCTGGTTTGATTTTAATATTTTTATGTACTTTCTGTGATGGAATTAGTGGTCCTAACAAGAGATGGATCCAGTGGTAATAAAATAATAAGTTACTAATTTATTTTATTATTTTTTCAAGGTTAAGGCATTTAAACCAGTATGATATGTTGATAAAGAGTGCCTTTTAGCTGTAATGAAAACTTGGAACAACTACTAAAACAGCAGTCTTTCACTTTGTAGGAATGTTGCTCATTTTGTCCATTAACAGTTGCTCAGAAATTGTTGTTGTATTCCTGAATTCAGTGGCCCCACCACTCTTTTTCCTTCTAATTCTGTCCAAAACCAAGATGGCTCATTGGAAGAGTTTTGTGCTGGCTTCCAGTACTGCAGCATCAAAGCATACCACAGATTACAGGAACAAATGGAAGGAAAGACTTGTGTGGATTTCTTGGAGTCTCAGACCACTTAAGAAACACTACTGGGTTCCTAAGATTGTTTTAGAGAATTACTTTACTTTCATTAGTCCCTGTGTTGGTGAGAAACTTTTGCTTTTGAATTTGAACCATTTTACTCTCTCTAAAAAGGACAAAATGGAACAAAATCATCGAATAATTTAAATGAGTTGGACAGGACCTCTTGAGGACAGCTGATTTGCTGATTTGCTCAAAGTAGAAGTCTTGATGTTAAGCAAGTTGTTCAGTCCTGCCTGTAACACCCTGTAACAGATGCTGTTACTGTTTTCTGACTGACAGGGAATTTGTCTTTTATGAATGTCAGGCTACAGAGGCCACCGAGCAGTTTATTCCAGGGTAGTTTAGGCTTTCCAGAACATACGGTCATGTCTCTTGACATTCAAAATAGTTCTTCTAAGATGTATTCCTTAGTGTCATTTGCAGATGTGCTTCTAGGAAGCCGGTGAAAGACCGCAACGATGACATCAGTGCTGAAGCTCTTGATTTTCTATCATCCCTCTGGATAGAATTGATCAGACTTTTGTCCTGTGCTACAACTGAAAGAGAGGGGGTGTTGCAAACTATTACTGAGCTTGCTTTATTATACAGTACAGAAGTGATTGCTTATCAGTACTCAGAGACTGAACACAGTATTTGAGTTAAAGTCTGAGTAAGTAGATGGAAGATCCTATTTCCATATATATGCATCATAATGTGCCACAGTTTGGTAGCAGGAAAGACTTACTTGGGCCTGCTTTTCAGGCATCATTTTTTAAGTCCCATTAGCTTCAGTAAGCATGAGGCATGAATGGAATGTAGGATCAGGACTTTACATTAAAATAAATCTCTTTCTGAAACAATCTTTCAGTTTGAATGCTTCGGTAGGATGGCAATAATAACTTTACTTCAAGCTGAATGCTAGAAAAAATAACCCTGCACTTCAAGCAGTACAAGGCTCTTAGCAAGTGCACATAATTTTGCTAGACAGAGTCATGACAAAAGCATATTGTAATTATATGAATACAATAGCTTCTTTCTGAAAGAAGAAAATGTCTTTCACTTGCTGCCTCTGACTTAGGCCTGGGATTAGAGAAACAGTACATTCCTTAAACAGCATGAATCCCACTTTTGTACACGAAAAGAAGAACTTACTTGTGGCCAGATTTTTTGGCCATCTCAAACGTGTGAAATTAGAAATTATGTGCTATTTGTGTTAGATAGTGGAATCAACTTAAACAAATCGCTTTTAACTCTGTGGTGCTGGAGTCACAAAGTACCGCCCATTCCCAAGAATGGATGCCCTCTGAACCTCCTGCCTATAAGGATTAGCTACTTAGAATAATTAAGATCCTCAGCACCTTGTGCAGTAATCAAGACTGAATGTGTGAAAATAAAAAGATAGTTATGTTTCCTCTGTTCCTCCGTGGTTTGGCAACTAGAGAGCTGAGATTTTGGACCTCAGCTGAAAAGCCTTCAAGTTGTTGCAAATTAGTATGTCTTCAGGGTGTAAAATTAAGATATCTCCTATAGACAGAGGAAAAAAATACACTTTATGAGCTCAATGCATCCTTTCTCATGACTTGCTGCAGTAATGCTAATGCTTGAAAATATTAGAATGTAATTTATTATGATGATTTCTCTCCCAAGCGACATGTCACAATAGTATTTTCTAACCCATTTTTCTGGTTTCACTACTGTTTTCTTAGTGCCTGTTTTTTGAATATAGTTTTTGAATATAGCTCTCCTTATTCAGGTAAAGCTTTAGTTACCTTCACTTACCTTTGAATGAAGTCTATGAGCATTTACTTCCCTTGTTTAAATTAAACATTTAAAGTACTTCTAGATATTTAAAATCAATATATCTGCCCCTTGGGTTTGCTGTAAAAGACAAATATTTAAAATGCATTAGGAGTTGGCTTCAGGCTTCTTTGTGTTTCTGGTAAATGCTAAAGCAGAAAAAAAAAGAAAAAGAACACTTAAGGCAGGGAGAGGCAAAGAATCCTCCTTTGTCTGATAAATCAACCAAACAAGAATAATGAATTAAATTATAGGGAAGAATGAAATGCAAGGCAAGGCAGAGCAAACAGAAAGCTGCCACAAATGCTTTTAAAACTAGATCTTAGGAAAACAAAATTAACTTTTACTTAGTTCAGAGAGATAAATGAAGTGACTGTATGTGCTGACTTTGTTTGCCACAAGGTATTTCATATGGCAGGTTTTAAAATAATTGAAAGCTTTCCCTGTTATCCTACGGTCCTTTCTCATGGAACCAATGCTCACAAAGCTAATGAAACCCTTCAGTGCCAGTTGGAGTTTCTAGCTGTTCCTGTAAAGAATTTGGCAGTAGTTGCTTAACACTAAGGAATTATTTAGTTTGGTACTAACTGTTGCACTAGGAAGATCAGTGTTTGAGCAGCTGGCCATTTTCTAATTATAGGTATTTAATCAGTAAAATACTTGTACTTGAAGGTATCACTGTGGTCCAGATGGTTCTTTCAACATGAAGACCTCGCTGATAGTTATAGTGAAGTACACACCATTTTATTTCCCTTATATTTCTGTGCAAATGCAGAGAGGTTGGCTCAGCAGAGGCTGATTGTGTGGGTACACATAATGTGCAAATGTATTTAGGGGCTGAATTAGTAAAACTGGCCCCAAGCACAGGAATCTTTGGCTAGACCAAATCTTCAGAAATTCACCGTTAGACATTGCGTAATTCTGCTTTTCACATGTGCTGCAGGAGGTGGGTAACGCTTTCAGCTTTAACAGTCCTGGCAAATTATTCCAGAGATAAAAGAATATCCTGTCAGAAGTATCCTCTGTCTGATTCCACTTTTTCCATAACTTTGTCTTACATAGACCCAATGTAGTTTCAGGAATAAAACTTTTGTTATCCCACTGCTTGTTTTTTAAAAAATCTCTTTGCCTTTTTGCTGCCTGGAGAGACTGAAAAGGGAGCATCTGACCATCTCCAGTTTTACTTTAATG
>VZTU01000989.1:293-29936 GCA_013400835.1 Zapornia atra
GACTCGTTTAAAATTATTATAGAGAGAGAAAAATTGCACCTTGACAAGGTGGAATTATGATGATAATATGTGTTCATTAAACAATTCTGCTTGTTTAGAACTAAAGGATATTTCAACTTTTTTTCCACTATATAACTAAAGGTTATTTCAATTACATAAACACTTTCCAGGAATTCTGCTAAATTTCATTGAGAAAATTTCTTTATGTCCTGATATGAACTGTATTTTTACATTACAGAAGAAAGAAAAAAAAAATGTTATGGGTCTTCCTTCCATTTAAACATCAAAATGCATTAAATTTTGAAAGAAGAAACATGATAAGAAAAAAATGATGTGTTATACAAGGGACATATGTAGAGATTCTACCATCACACAGAACGAACTCGCTCTGTCACCCCTAAAGGATGAGAAAAGTCACTATTTTGAGGATGGTTATCCAGATCTTACAGTGAATAAAAACATAAATTCCTGAAAAAAACCAAAAGCTATTATGAATAAATGTAAATAAATAATTCCAGAGTAATGTTATATGCATGTTTCTCCTGCTTCATGGTAGAAAGTCGTGAGGGTTCATATGAATACATTTTTGCCCTGACTATAAACTTTGCTCATTGTCTGAACTGGTCACTGAGGCAAAAGCAATTTTTTTACATCCTTTGCAAATTGATTTAATTATGCATTTCATTTTTATCTCCTTCATATACAAAGTGTCTCTGTGTAGTGTATAAACATTTCTCCTTGCTCTGTGGCAATTACTTTAAGACTCAATGACAGCCTTGTTGCTATGAGCCACCTTTTTGAAGGATTACACTCTGAAATAAAGCAGAACTGGATTAAGTGGAAATACAGAATAGTGTGCAAACAGGGCCTTGAGGTATTGTATCAAGACTACAGAAAGCAGAACACTCTTCTAAAGATCTATTATGTTAGTTTTAGGGACACTTTTACAGGAAGACTGAATGTTCTAAAAGCTTTTAGTCCATTTCAGATGTTTATTTAAAGATTCAAAAAAAGTTTCAAATAATTTATTTTTCAAATCAAATGTTTAATTTACTTTAACACAGTCAAAATGAAATAACTAAATTTTAGGTTCAAGTAAAGTATACCTCATAACACTTTAAGTTCCTTTAACAGTAGCAACAGTGTTACATTTGGAAATATACTACATCACTGAATTATAATGAATTTTAAAAATCCAAATTCTATATTTAGGATAGAAAATAGAGGTGGCCTAAATAATTTTTATTAGTTTTTAAATAAAATTATATAGTTTTTATTGATGGTAAATTCTACTTGTTTAATGGAAATTCTACTAAAGCAAAGCAAGATAAACACAGTTGAAAGATAAGGAATATTTTCATAGATTTAGGTATCTCTTTCACAGCCTTTCCCCACTTTTTTGTTGTCACCTGAAGAAGTAAATCGGCATTTACAATACTTAGAAGGAGATAATTGACATTCCATTGCTGCACTTCCACTTGCTGTTGAACATTATCCTGAAAAGAGATGTTTATGGAATATTTTTGTTATGTATGATTTATGTTTCATGTAAGGAAGTACTGTGGGTGCAAAAAAAGTGACAGAATAGAAATAAAAACATTGATAGTTTGCTAATTAATTAATTTAATTAATAGGCAATTAATGTTATATTGATTCAGATGGTTAAAAAAATCTATTAAAGACATATTTCTAAACTGAGAAGAGAGGTGGTATTAGTTTCATCACCAAAAACACAAAGGNATAAGGAAGGACAGATTACATTATGAGCTTTTGCTTGTCATCAAGTTATCTCACTTTCATAAGTGCTACGATTTTTGGCTTCCCCTGAACAGGTAGCTTAAGGGAGCTAAGTTTTAAATATTTTGTAAGATTTTAACTTTAAAATCTTGGCTATGAAAAAGAAAATCTGAACTCAGTGAGAGATGAAACCCAGAAACTCCAATCTTGAAAAGGGGAAAAAATCTTTCTTCATATGATTAGAGTTTTCAAGCTGCTTCTGAGTTGAAGCTACTGATCCCAACAGCATATCCTTCTCACAGACATGTGAAATGCATGTGTTAGGGAGACAACTTTTCAGCTTCCTCTGCAATGAGACGTAGTAAGTACAGAAGCAGCCTAGTTGTTGAGACAAATCATTTCTGAATTCAGTAGGCCTAGAAACAAAGACACTGCAACTCATGAAGAACTGCTTCAGCACATAGGGCTCAGTTGGGGTTCCAGTGAGCAGGATCTTGCTCCTCTAAGCAGTAGGTAGGCTGCTGCTAAGGCTGGTTAATAGGATGCAGGATGATATCTGATCTGGGCCACAGATGGGTGTTCTTAAGCCTTATTCTGAAAGAAAATATGATCTTTAACTACCTAAAGACATTACCACATAGACATTATATATTGCAGGTGCAGCTACTCTACCAAAGAACATGAGCCTGGGACCATCCTTTAGCGCTTCTCCAACACAGAATGGCCACATCTAAACTGTCCAACAGTCCAGAAGTATTACTGGGCTCTCTGTAGTTCACCAGTGTAGATACCTGTACAGGTAGCAATCATCCACAATATTAAACTATCTCAGTAATCTCTCAAGAGATTATTCAGACTGATGTCCAGTGATGTCTTGTGTCTCTACACATTTGGGGGAGTAACATTTTTCAGTGATTATCCCCAAAAAGCATCTTGGTTACAACTGTTCTGATTTAGGAATTCAGAGAGTTTATTTCTACATAGCCTCTCCCAGACTAAGGTCCAAAATTTTCATTTTTATTATTAGTATCACCATTATTTTAATTAACACAGATATAGCCAATGCCTACAGCAAACTAAAGTGCACCAATCCTGAAAGCAGTATCAATACTAATAAGTTAAGCAGTGTCAGAGAATGTTCCAGGCTCTGAAACTTGACTGTCATCTCTATTAAAACATTAAAAAAGCTCCTAATACAACTTTAGCCTATACCAAGCTTTGATGTAAACAGTTCCCAGGCACAGCTAAAGGGTTAATATGGGTCAGGAACTAACTATTCCCAGCATGGAGTTTCATGTTTTGCAGGGAAAAAACCCAACACACACACACACAAGTTTTATATTTGTATCATATAGCTTTTTGATATGGATGTTTGCCCATCTGTGAGGACTGATATTGGTGCCACCATGCTGACTCAGACATACGCAATTCATTAATTAAGACACAGCTACACTTGTCCCTCTTCTTGGAAAGTTTCTGGGGGTGGTACAATTTATGTAGTTGCTTTATTGCACAACTTTGAGTTTGAAAGGGATAATGTACTAGCTGGAAATCAAGTGTAGATAGAGGAAAAACTGAAACTGAACTATTTTGAGACAGTTGAGGTTTTCTGCATCCTCACTCCAGGGGTTGATTTAGGTCAGTACATAGAAGTGGTGCATTTCACATGAAAATGAGTCCTTGATCACTATGAGTGCTAAATATATTTTTCATACATGTCCCACAATCTGCATAAATGCCTCTAGGTTTTGTCAAGCCAGAAGAATGAATATTCAACTGAAAAGCAATTTATGCTGCTTATAGAGCCTCTCATTCCTTCCATTCCTTGTATTTCCTGAAGAAAACGATTTTTCTTCATCGCAAGTGGGACTTCTGTCAGTTTAATGTCCTTTTGAGCATTTAAGAAAGGATACCAAAAATATCCAAAACTCAGAAATTGTTAGGTAGTCATAATCTAAAGAAGGATTAGGATAATTAAGAGGGATGTGATTCCTTTCTCCATCATCCTGATATATATCTATGCTGAGCTCTTGAAGGTAATGAAGCCACTTAAGATTGCATAGTTTAAACCAGGCGTACAATCTGGCTGGCAGTCCAACGCCGTGCAATTGCTATTATGTGGGATTCAGCTGGGACATCTGAGTCTTTGTCCTGCCAATGAGAGTAAAGACTTAATGCAGAGAATAGACCATGCCTCAAGGCACGCCGACAACCAACCTATGCTGTGACCAAAAAGGACAAAAGGAACTAACCAGAGCAAGTATGTTTTAAGAAAGGGATTTCAGAAGCTCCTGTACATGAAGAAGATGATGCATATTTTCTTTATGATTTATTTATCAGAAATTTTTTATGCATTTTAAAAGAATGTTTCCATCTTTTTACTCACAGAGACTAATTATAGATAATTGTACTTGCCTTTTTTGACTGTTTTCATGTTTATTGTAGTTTAGTGTTTATAATCTTGCTAAGGTTTACTGATTAATATCCCAAGCAGTAGAAAATACCCCATGCTTTTGTGCTTCATTTCTAATAGCTATGGTATATTTACTTTTTAAATAGCAAACCAAATAAATGATATATTACAACTTAACATATACTACTAAGAAAGCCAGATACAATACTATATAAGATAGCTGTATTAGAAGTGTGTTTTGCTTTATTTCTTTGTGGCCTTCACTATATCTAAACAACTTATTTCAATGTTAGGTGAAAAGTTGGGAAAAAAACCAAAACAAACTCTTCACTAGCATTTCTAATCAATAGACTTGTAATTTCAACTAAAACTAAAGCTGTGGTTGTATGAACTGACAGTGAAAATTACAAATTCTTTTCAAAAGCAAACAGGTTGAACTGAGCTAACTACACAAACACCCTTTCATAACTTGCATTAAGTATGAACCCACAGAAAGAAAATTGTAAACATTTGATACTTAAACATGTGAAACGAACTTAAGCTAAGAGTAATGTCAGTAAAGATACATTATTAAATTAAGCTTAGCACTTACAATTTTTTATGCCACATAACTTTTCCAAGCAAAGATAAGATTCAGATGTTTTTGTCACTTCCTTTGCCCTTGTGCAGTTACTGATGAAGCTGAACCATCCTCTAGTTCACATCTTGGGAAGGTTGATAGGTCTTCAGACTTCATTTACCACTAAGATTTCAGACCATCATAAGTTTAAAACATAGCTTCATGCTGACAGTTTAATGGTCGAATAAGCAAAGAGTTAACTTACTTTTAACATCTAAACCTCTGACCTTTCTTCCAGGGCTACAAAAAAAGGATTTCAACATGGATTTTCTGATGTGTGTTTGACTGTGCACATGTGGAAATGTCTAAAACAGCTGCCCATGTTTACATTATAACCCTTTCAAAATATTTTCCTTATCTTTTTATTTTGCATGGGCTCCATGAGACAGGGAAGGTAAGCAAAGAGATTCCCCTTTTCTTACCTTTTATTTGGTTAAGTCAACCTTCGAAGTCACATTATAGATCATCTGAGGGGAGAGGAATCTCACGTAAATTAAACATTCAACTTCTCTTTGGCTTTTTCCAAGAGAAGGGGTTGTGGGTTGTTTTATTTTAATGAAAGTGTCAGACCTGAAAGTATTCACCATACACCAGCTCTTGCCAACAGTAGGTCAAAGAATTAAATCATTGTATTCATGAGACAGAAATATCATCCCTTCCCATTACACAGAGACCCTTCACCTTCTAGCTTTGTAAACTCTTTTACTGGCTCTTTTCCAGAGAAAATGCATTAATTTCTCAACTTCATTTTAATATATGAAGGAAAAAGAGAGCTTTGCAGTATCAAAGAAGTCAGATTTTTTATGGTAGAAAAGTCAGCAGTTCCACTTTCAAATGATAAAATAATTGTCTTCATTTTTAGGTTTTAATAAGCTTCTTTTTTGATTAAAAGAGGGTTCTTTATTATTTTTAATGGTTTGTATTTATAGAAATGATCCAAACATCATTTGAAATTAAAGCTGGTCAATTTTGTGGTGAATAACAAAAAAAGCCCTAAAACAAATCAAAACAAACAAAACCCCAATGAAACAAAACAAAACCCAAAACAAACCAAAATTGTCCATTTCTTCATTTCTTGGTGAGGCTGGTCACCTCACAAATGGGAAGGAAGATAAAGCAGAGACATTTAACACCTTCTTTTTCTGTCTTTAATACCAATGATGGGCCCTTGGATTCCTGGAGCCCTGAGTTGGAGGACCACAGCTGGTGGAGTGATCAGTTCCCAACTGACTTTAAACCTATATAGGACTTGTAATTGAATGTACATAACTCTATGAGGCCCAAAGATAATTATAGGCCTGCCAGTCTTATCACACATCTGAAACTACACTACCATAGTAACAGTTACATGTAGTCATGGCTCATAGTTGAACTACTCATCAAACAGCAATATATTGCTCTAAACTATTAAAGAAAAGTTAGCTGTTTATTAATTCCAAAACTAATTTGGTAACCTTTTATTTCTAAGATGAAAGCAGATCTGGAAAACAGTATTTTTGTAAAAATTGTTTAATTGTCTCTTGTGTGTTTAACTCTCTTTGCCATAAAGTAGCATGTTATAAAAAAATTTACATACTGATAAAAAAAAAATAATCAAATATAAGTCTAATATTTCATTTACAGAAGGATAGATTTTTTTTGTCCCATGTCAGTCCAGGCTTTCAACATTGCTATGTAGCAAAATTTAATGTGCCATATGAAAGATATACAAAAATGTCATTTTTTCTTCTAATACTGCCACTTTTATCTATTTCTTTTTCCATTTTGAAAGACTGTAGTAGTTACATATCTGACTTCCTCACACAGGATTAGAAAGAAATTTGGGATTTCCTAACTGTCACCAATGTAGGAATTCTTCAGCCATGTTGATGTTCCTTCCTCTCCTGTAAGCTCTCCTTCCCTTGATTGTGCAAACTAAGTGGACAGTGAGCTCTAGATGGAGGCAGAGATGATTCCACCATCTCTGGAACGTTCTAAGCCAAGACAGATCTGCCTATTAAGAACTTTAGAACCACTATAACTTTACTTTTGTCTTCACCTAGTAACAGTTCCTACAAGTGGAAGCACAAGAACAAACTCACTGCTTGTAGATTCATCATTTATAAAACTATCCTGTAATATGAATACCAATTGCAACTCCAGTGTATTGACCAGAGAGGTTGTGAAGTCTTCATACTGGAGATACTTAAAACCTATCTAGAGACATCTCTGAGGAAAGCATTTTAGCTGTACCTGCTTCGCACAGGGGCGTTTGACCAGATGACATCCAGGTATTCTTTCCAACCTCAGCTGTTCTGGGATTCCATGGTACTACTCATTTCACAGATGCATGCATTTTTGGGTGGACAATTCAATGCTGCAAACTTTCAAAGAAAATAGGGCTGGACATACAGTTGAACTCAATGATCTTGAAGGTCTTTCAACCATTCTATGATTCTATAATTCTATGAAAATGGAATGACACATTTATTTAAGTTAAGCTTAAACCACAAATCTTTGAAATCCTAAGGAAGGCAAATTTTTGCTTTTGATTGAGAATCTTTCAAGATTCATTAGTTTCTGAAGATCAAAGCTTTTTGTTAAAAACAGTCCAAAGGGAAGAGGGAGAACCTGTAAGAAAGCAGTGACTGAAATACAAAGTAGCAACCATTTTCTCATTCTGTTTTGGTTGGGGGTTGGTTTTTTTTAAAAGGGTTAATTTTCAGTAAATGCAGAATAGAAGTAATAAACATAACAGCAGTCCAAGATCCTCTCCAATGTCCTTTTCATGTGCATCAATCAAGACTTCAGACATCAAAATTTCCTTTCCTCTGTAATACTCATGAACCAACAGGTGCATATCACGGAGTTACTAGACTTGCCTAATGAATCCTTAGATTGTCTCCAATAGGAATGTCTGAAAGCAAAATGTAATGCATTGGATACTCATACTATCTTAACAAGCTCTGTAGAGACAGCCATAAATAAGGAAAATGGTAAGACTAGACACATACGTGAACTTTATACATGGTTGCTTAAGTCTCTTCGTCTGTTGCTTTGAGATCCTATTATGCCTATAAAGTATAAATTCACCTATCCTGTAAATAAACAAGCAGCCATGCATATAAATTATTCTAGCTGAAAAAAGAGAACTTTCAACACATAGGTGAAATAAAAAGCAATGATGTGTGTCACTGAATTTTCTTTTAAGAAAGTGGATATAATCCAAAAGTCATTATTCTTTTTATGTTTATTATTACTCAGATAAGTAATAATTTTTTTCAGAACATCTAATTTTACAGGCATTTTGAAATCTCATTTAATTTTTAGAATCTATTTGCTACCTAAAGAATAGATTAATTTCTCGAGGAAGATGTTTCTGAAGCTAAAAAAAAAAAATCGTTCACATATAGGACCACAATTTGCCTCTAGTAATTTCTTGTCTCTGGTACTTTTAATAAAGCAAGTATCCATTTCAGAAAAGTTGTACCAAATATATATATTTTTTTAAAAAATGCTATTAATTTCTGATCATCATGCTATTAACATTCTAGAAAACTACGTCAGGTATCAATGTGCTTTCTTCATATACACACATACATATACAGAACTCTTGCTATATCTGGCAAAGATGCAGCTGGGACAGAACAGGAATATTGGTGCCTTCATTTAAACCATTTCTGATGTAGGCAATTTAGCACGGTCTCAGGACTTCCTTGTGTTTTGCTGCTACTGCATAATCCCTTGTTGAGGAAGCAATTAGGAAGAATAAAGAATCTCTCAAGGATATTGTCCTTGTGAATTGATATAAAAACATACTGGTATAATCAGATACTGTAATTGTCATATTTTACATCACACTATATCTTTTTTTTTTATGCCCTGTACACACATAATCTCTACTTACGTTCTCTTCCTTGCTTCATGTCCTCATGCATATTGAATTCCTCCAGACCACACATACAGAAATATACAAGCACAGGCAGTCTTCATCATGAACCCATTCTTTTTCCAAATTCTGGCATATTCCTACATCCGCACATACCATCATACATATATACAATTTCTCCAGAATTAACATCAGTTCAATTTCTTTTAATCAAAAGAAAGGAAAATTGACATGAGTAATAATACAAGTCTAATCACTTTACAAAGACACTGACATGGGATTACTTATTCTAAATGCGTCCATGATAACTTAAATTCAACACAATGCTTCTCAGTGAATAATAAAGGAATCAGTAATTGTTTAGCACTTTTAAAAAGTGCTGCCAACGGTAACAAAAATTTTGCAGTTATTAAATTCTTTGGTATTCCATATCCTTGCGGCAATTATGGTGAACTCCTTTGGTTTTGGTGAGAATGTAAAATAACATGTGATTCCATAATAATTTTCACATACTTCAGAATTGGTAATTGTCCAAAATGTTGCTTTTCTTCAGGGGAAGGGAAGGGCCAATACTTCAAGATCCCTCCCAAGATAGTGGCTGGTAGATACATAAAACATGAGCATACAGTAGTGAAAAGCTATGTAGATGGTAATTGAATCTGCAGTAATGTCTAGTGTATTACAGCATCAGCCTGAACCTAAAAAATCAAAGGGAAAGAAACAACAACCCCAAACACAAAGAATAGGGGAAAAAAAAAAAAAAGTAAAGAAATATTTCTGATAAAAATGGAATAGAGAAGACTGTGTTTTGAAACACAGCAAGGAAGGAAAATGCAAACATTTGGATTCCTCAGAATGAAAAAGCAGAAATATTGAAAGAAGAAGTGAGAGGAAAAAGTCAAATACAAATTTGCAACCAGATCCTTATAAATCAAAAATATTAGGTCTATTGCTGCAGAAAAGGCATAAAGGCCTATAGTGACTCCCTCAACAAAAAATACAAGTGTATAAAGATAAAATGTGATGTCTCCTTATATTAGAAAATGTTTTCTTTATTTAAAAAGTAGTTTCATTTTCTTATTTAATTATTTGCACACTTCAGCATCTTAGTGAACTTGACTTGGTTTCACTGGCTCTTTTGTAGATCCAGGGCTGGAGGTTGGTGGCCCTGTTCGTGGAAGGGGGGTTGGAACTCTATGATCCTTGGGGTCCCTTCCAACCCATGCCATTCTATGATTCACGTTTCTGTGAATTTTAAAATTCTCTGTGCAAGTGATCCCATAAGGATTCCCCTTAAACACTCAGCCTTTGCAACCCAGAATACTTGAAATAATTCGTATTTTAAGAAGCTTTTTATAAGCAAAAACAATGTTACACACATCTCATGAGCTGATATGAGTTGCTATTGGAAGGAAAGGTTTAGATTAGATATTAGGGGGAAGTTTTTTACAGAAGAGTGGGGAGGTGCTGGAACAGGCTGCCCAGAGAAGTAGTGGATGCCCTGTCCCTGGAAGTGTTCAAGGCCAGGTTGGATGAGGCCCTGGGCAACCTTGTGTAGATCCAGGCTTGGAGGTTGGTGGCCCTGCCTGTGTCAGGGGGGTTGGAGCTCTATGATCCTTGGGGTCCCTTCCAACCCAGACCATTCTATGATTCTATGATTCTATGATTCTGTGATTCTATATATTCAAATTTATTTACAGAGCCATTCTGTAGTGTTTGATAAAAAATATATATTATTTGCAATGGAATGAAAAGTTTCAAAACATACATTTTATCAGCCAATATTTATAATCAGCAAAGCCAAAGAGATAGTACTGGCTACTGGACATGTTGAGTTTTACTACAGAAGCAGAAAATAGGGGAAAGTTACATTTTTTTGTGTTAGATAAGTTAAAAAAAAAGAAAGAAAAGGCAAAACAAAACCCCACAAAATCTTACCCACAAGACTCCACAAAAATCTGAAGACAGAAGGGTGACTGCAGTATTTATTTGATAATATTGCAAGACAGAGAGATTTGGTTTTCATATGTATTAAAAATGAAGGTGGGTCACAGAACATCCAAATTATTAATTATTAAAACCATGAAGCACCATCTGTTTGTTATACTCTGTAAGCAGAAAAAAAAAAAGACATGTGCAGTGTGCTACACCTGGAAACAGTTTTTGTAAGCATATTGTGCTTCTGCAGAGTCTGGGCCACCCTGAAGTCCATTGCTCCAGAATGTCTGAGCAATACCAGTGCTGCAGACTGGTGCTTCAAAAGAACCTGCCTGAATACAATTTAATGCTTCTTTCTAGTAGTACTGTACCAGACAGAAAGGATTTTCTTCTTACGTTCCTGCTACGCAGACGTTGAGTTCACACTCATTGGAATGAAAGAAATCACCCATTCACTTACCCTCAAAAGCAATTGGGCATGAAAGAATGGATAATAGGAATCTTGGATTCAACTCACTGCTGCAGAGCCAAGGAAGGAGATGGAGTGATGCTCATTTATTCAACGTATAATAAAGCAATAAACGACTACCTATTTGGAGACAACAGATGGGGTTGTTAAAAGGAGAGTGTGTAGCATATGTGAACTCCAAGTATTCCAAATACTGTTATGTCTTTGGATGGTGACTAAAATGCTAGTCAAGGCATTCTAAACCGTTGTTTTCTCAGCCTTTTGTATGTACATGCTAACCTAGCATTACAGAGAGACTTAACAGAAAGTGAGACACTAGTATTTCACTCTTACGTGTAATGTGAGCAATTTACCACGCAAAAATTGCTTATTATTATGTGTTGTATCACAAGACAAATGAGATGTTCTTTGGCAGCTTATAGAAAACTTTCCAAATATACTGTCTGTTACATTTATTTTCTCTTTTAAAATCACTCTAATATTCTTGACTTTTGTCCAAAATTCAATAGCTATGGGGATTATTTCCATGTTTGTATTCAAAAGTGTAGGAATAACTATAGAACAGGTCTCTGTTTTTTGCATCTGGTACTATTCATTTGACACCAAATCTTGAAGCCTGTCTCACAGAGCTACATTATATTTCTCTCAGCATTGGACAAAAATAGCTATTTTAATTTTTTATTATTAATTATTAATTTAATTTGTTATTGTTTTAGAAGATATTTTGAGTCATTGAATAGATATTTTATTTTCCTGTTTTATGACACAAAAAATATCCACTACTTTGACATTTTGGCTCTGAATGCAAGAGAATAATAAAGGATTACTCCTGCTGTAATTTTTATTAAGGTTTTGCTGTTATTGCTTGCATAACTGTAAAACTTTACATACATTTACAATGAGAACTTAGAAAGCACAATGAAATAAAATATCATATTATGTGGTTTAGATATAGAGAGAACCCTTTAAAGTTTCTATAGTGAGAAGTAATACCAAGGAATCTATCTTAGGGAAATCTATCTTTGGTCTAACGAATAAATTATTTCAATACTAATAGCATCTGATTTTTCTTGCATAGAAAAAAGTGACAGAATTACCCATGAAATAGCAATTTAAAAAAAAGGTAAAACTATTATAGATGTAATGCAGTAATTAATGTACATTCTTTTTTTGTACGCATATGTAATATGAAAAAGCTCTCTGTTTATGGCTTTGTAGCCATAACAACTGTGACTCTTTCTGAGAGGGTATTTTGAACCTTGCTGATACACAAAAATATATAGATAAATACTGCAGTTAATACTGAATTAATTCCATTTCAGATCCAAATAGCCTGTCTTGTGAAATGTGACTGTATCATCTCAAAACCTTTTTTATCAGAATTTGGTTAGTTGCTACCAGAGAAACTTGTGAAGACACGGGTATAATTGAATTCTCAAACTCTTTTGTTTGACAGGCAGACATCTGCAGAGAAGTTTAAAGAGGCAGGCATTCAGGACACCTCCTACAGCCGATACAAAACTTAACAGATCAGTTAGCAATTATTTTTCTCCTATTATCTATGTAGAGTGGTATATCTACATACCTATCTCTGTTTCTACATAGGGGAAAGGGAAGAATATGAAAGAAATAATTCTATCCTATAGTTTCACTTTTCTTTAGACTATTTCAGGCACTGATATGTGGTTCAACATTTAGCCGTTTCTTCAAAAGTACAACTCTATTGTAATGTAGCAGAGTAGCTCTGCATTGAATGCGCAGCCTTTTGTGAAAGGCAGTAGGCATTTTCTAGGTAACTTTGATCTTATGAGGTCTGTTTTAAATATTCTGAATTCTGCTCTTCCAAATCTAATCCACTTTTTAGGAATCATGTATTTCACAATTTCCAGTATTTCTACTTTCTTTTTTTTCCATGTAGGTCTACCTCATGGCCTCAATCATTCTGATAAAAGAGATGTTGCAATTCCTCGTTGTCCAACCCTAAACCTAGTTCCCACATTCAGATATTCTCTATTTATTCCCATTTATTCTATTTCTATTCCCATTGTAATTCTCCCCTTTTGCCCAGTTTGTTGTCTTCAGACTCTGCAAAGTGACATAACACCACAAAATGTGGTCTGCATCTAATCTACAGAAATGTTATCCTTTTTAAAACTGAGTTCAATGATAAGTGCAAAAAACATGAAGCAAAAAAATTTAAGGAAAACTCACTTGTCTAGGAAGTACAGAAATCACTTTCCTTAGCCAGCTTTCTGCGCTTACAGATAAGATACTATAATCTATGTCTTTAGTTCTACTTAGTGAGTGTAGTTAGAAGACTGACTCTGTGGGAAAGCCATTCTGAGTAGGAAATTAGACTTTACCAACAGACACTTAATTCATCTGGAATCCTCACTCACAACATGCAGAGCAGGAGCCTCTTATATGAAAACACAGCCATCTCAATGTAATAACTTATCAACTATTTTAAATAAAAATGAGCCATAAATATAAAAACTAGGCCCATAAGGGTGGTTTATATTCCTAAATTATTCAAATGATGTTAAAATGACAACCTAATATTTTCATTTAACTTTTAAAAACCCCATATTGCTTTGTGGGTGTCACCTTCATATTTTATTTTATTTTATTTTTAATAAAGAAACTCTTCCCAGGAAGGCATTCTGAAATTAGGTGCTTGTTTTGGCAGAAGAAAGAGACAGGAAAGGAAGGCAGTAAAATTGCTACTGATATTCATATGAACTATGTCATCTGCAATATCTAGCTGTTATTTTCATATACATCAGGACATTAAAGTAAATTCAAAATCTGTCCATATGCTTTATTACTATGTACCATATAACAAGGGAAATTTGAATCGAGTACATTGAATGCATGACATGTCCCACATAAAAGTTTCAAAGAAAATGCTGGCAATTATATATATATATAAAACAATCTAACAATCTTTTTTCCCCCACTACAAAGCAATCTCTATGTCATTCAACCATGCCATTCCTTTTGACCCAATTTCATTATAGGAAATCAACTCCATTTTGCAATACACCTTAAAGAGTGGGCCATTTAGTGATTTGGCAGAAAGATAAATGAAAGCTTCTACAGTTCATAAGATAATACTTTTATTATTTCATTGAAGTTACTTCATAAATGTAATGATAAACAGAAGGTCTTGTTATTTTTCTAGCAGGAATAACTTAAAAAAATATATAATTTCCCTTGTGGTTTTCCCGCACCATATGGAATTTTCTAGGAATATATTAAGCAGGCAAAAAAATAGGTTGGATGTCTTTTACTCATGGGCAGCTAAGCTATCCTATTACTACACAACCCTTCAGAGTTCTGTGCAACACAACTATAGTGATTGTAACAATTCTGATATTTTTTGATGGGAGTGCTACTTATTGTACCACTGTCCGTGGAACTAGATTGTGATTTCTTTCCACATCCTTGGAAAGAATTAGTTGCTTAAAGCACAGTCCAGATACATGTATTAGAATGTTTAATATCAGTTATTAAGTCCAAATAGAGGAAGGAAGTGGTAGAAGTAGATAAGGAT
The DNA here is from genome assembly GCA_013400835.1 of Zapornia atra. Classification (NCBI taxonomy): domain Eukaryota; kingdom Metazoa; phylum Chordata; class Aves; order Gruiformes; family Rallidae; genus Zapornia; species Zapornia atra. Next base: position 14,894 of record VZTU01000989.1, read on the forward strand.
TTTTGTTCAAGTATTTTAGAGTTCATATATGAAGATTTGCTACCTTAGAGTTTTAATCAAGTTTTGTTCAAATGCATACTAATAATACCTTTTTGCAAATTGTTTGTATCTACTGCCTTTATTCATTAATAGTGCCTAATATTGATAGTATAGCATTTGAAGCATTTGCCTACTGGTCAAGCACTCTCTGAAATCTATGATCGACTGCAATCTTACATGGGATGGAGGCGTACAGTGCATCATGGGGAGCATATAGTTGCAGATATATTGTAAGAGATATATGCAGCAATATAGAACAATAGACAACTGTAGTTTAATGCTGTATTAAGTCGAAAAGAAATGTCGCCACCTCACAACCAAAGCAGCTTTTTACTGTTCTTTGACAAGTTCCAATTTTTCAACTCAATTAGGTACAAAAACCAAGCGTTGAAACAGCTGAATTTCCCTGTGGAACAGTAATTTCAATTTTTGCTCAGCTCTACTTAATGTTACCTCAGCAACCTTCCTTTTGGCCTGTTACGCAGGTTTGTCTGCATTACCAGTGGGAAAGCATCCTTCATTTATGAGGTGGGAAAGCAACCTCTGCAGAGCCATTACTTCCCCTTTCCATAATGGTGTGAAGAGAGTAGGCTGAGCCTTGATATTATTTCTTTACCCAAGAATGTAACTGCACTAACACAGTGGCACCTGGCCATATAATTGCATAAAGTATAAAGCTGTTGTATTGTGGTCTATTCTACCCGGAGATGATGGCAGAAGGTAGATTGTGGCTGAGTTGCAATCTGTGTCTGGGGCACTGCAAAAAAAATCCTATGCTGTTTGCTCTTTCTGTAATGCTGTTGGCACAGTATTCGTACAAAGCTGCAGTTTAGTTACTAGCTATAGACATTGCAAGGACTATGGTCTAGTAGTATATCAACTGAATAATTGTTTGGCTGGGATAACAATGTCATTAATTTTAATAAAATTATGGTTTTACCCTAGGACGGAAAAGAAATTTTCTACTTTAAAATATGACCTCTCTACAGGGTAAATAATCACCTGCAGCTTTGGTAGATTTCAGATCTAACAGAATTTCAGTGTAGCATCTTTTAAAACTAGTAAATTTAATTTCTTAGAAAGTCTGCATACATTTTTTATTATTTCTTGTCTCCAAAAATTATTTTTAAGAATAAATTTATTCTGTAAATATGTGTTCATTGACCTGATGGCTTCACCGTAATGCAAGCCAATATATTAATATTGCAGATTTCTGCATTATATCATTTAACATCTCCTATGTTCAAGCTGATAATTAGAAGGAAATAGCTTTTTGATACTTGCCATATGTTGCCTTTAAGTGGAAATCTAAGACATCAATTTATGAGCAATAAGGGTGTTTTCTTCTCTGTGAAATTACACTGAAGTTGGCAGGACAGTCCCAGGACAGTGCTGCTGCTCAAATTATGGACATTGTATTCCAGCCCCAACATGCTTCTTTATTATATGTATGTATATGTACACAATATTGAAAAACAATTAGCTAAGATGCTAAGAGTAACGTTCTGAACAAATTTAAGTTTTGCATTCACAAAGTTTGACTTACCCACACAGTTAATTGTGGCTTAAAATTATATGTTAACCTGTTCTTTTGGGTTTGCATGGCAAGGTTTTGGTTGAGGTGGGGAGGCTGCAGGTGTGGCTTCTGCAACAAGCCACTAGAAGTTTCCCCTAGGTCTGCCATAGCCAATACCAGCTAGCTTGAAGATGGATCTGCTGCTGACCAAGGCTGAGCCAATCAGCACAGGTTATAGTGCCTCTGTGATAACCCATTTAAGGAGGAATAAACCCACAAGCAGCAGCTTTTTGCAGCCAAACAAAGGAGTAAGAAGATGTAAGAAACTCTGCAGACTCCAAGGTCAGTGAAGACGCAGAGGGGAGGTACTCCAGATGCTGGATGCGAGAATCCCCTGCAGCTTGTGGAAAAGACCATGGTGGAGTAGGTTGTCTCCCTGTAGCCCATGGAAGATGTTAAAGAGTAGAGATTCCACCTCCAGCAATTGGAGGACCCCACAGTCAAGCAGGCAGAGACACATGAAAGGCCATAAGACCCGGTGAGAATCCCATGCTGGATCAAATTCTGACAGGACCTGCAGCCCATGGAGAGAGGAGCCCACACCAGAGCAGGTTTGCTGGGGGGACTTGTGACCCCATGAGGAAGCATGCTAGACCAGTAGCCCACACCAGAGCAGGTTTGCTGGGGGGACTTGTGACCCCATGAGGAAGCATGCTAGACCAGTCCTGAAGGTCTGCACCACATGGAAGCCATGCTGAGGCAGTTTGTGAAGAACTGAATCCCCCATGGGAAGGACACACATTGGAGAAGTTCACGGAGGATGGCTTCCCATGAGTGGGATCCCAAGCTGGAACAGGAGAAAAGAGAGAGGAGTCCTCCCCCTGAAGAGGAAGGAGCAGCAGAGACAACTTATGATGAATTGACTGAAACTCCCATTGCCTGTCCCCCTGTGCCACTCAATAGGAGGAGGTAGAGAATTTGGGAGTAAAGTTAAGCGTGGGAAGAAGGGAGGGGTGGAGGGAGGTGTTTTAGGATTTAATTTTATTTCTCATTATTCTACTTTGTCTTCATTGGATAATAAATTAGATGCATTTTATTCTGTGTTGAGCCTTTTTTTGCCCAGGATGTTAATTGCTGAATGATGTCTCCCTGTCCTTGTCTCTCATATATTTTCTCCCCTAACTGAGGAAGGGAGTGATAAACCAGCTTTGATGGGCATCTGGCTTCCAGACAGAGTCAACCCACCACACCTGTGAACATATCAAAATTCATCTTTTACTATCACACTAACTAACTGAAGAGGCCAAGTATGATTAGGTACAGGGAAACTCATAAAAGTCATTATTCCTATTTCCCTTTCTAAAAGAAAGAACCTCATAGCAAACTAAGCATACCATTTTATGAGAACCAAAATACTGCACTTCCACTATGTCTGCCTAGCTACTTAAATGAAATTTATTTACATAGTTTTGATGTCACTTACTGGTGCAACTGTCTCAAATTGTCTTTGCAATGTGGCATGCTGAAGCAGGCTTCCAAGGAGTTATGGCATTTATAGAAAAGGTGCCCCAAGTCTTTGCTGCCTTGCCTTGAACGGGACCTGGGTTTCCCTTCTACATGTAACCTGCTTTCCATGTGGTTTATCCTTGTTCTTTTCTTTGAAACAAAGATCCATCACTCTTGTTCAGTTGTTCTTTAACTTCCTTGCTTGGGTTTTGCTGGGACTTGGAGCTGTTACACACCAAAGGCATTTTTCCAGGCCTGTGCAACCAGGTGGGAAGATAAAGGAGGTGCACCCCCAGGGCAGCAGTCCCAAACAGGTCCAGGGCAGGTGAGCACTGCTGAAAAGCTGCCCCAAAGCAGGGGGTCCCTGTCTCTGGTGGTCATCAAGGTCATCCCCCCACCTCCTGGTTTGAGTAACAAGACCTTGAGCAGTAAGAAGACACTGCCCAGACCTGTCTCATTCACATGCCTGATCCAGACTCTTACAAAACGTTTGTCTGGATGGTGCCCCTGCCCATGGCAGGGGGGTTGTAACTAAGTTACCTCTAAGGTCCTTTCCAACCCAAACTAGTCCCTAATTCTGTGATTCTGTGACACTAGTCTCTACACAATGATTCAATGTTTTCGGGTACTTAACAGTTCATTGGAATTTCAGACAAAGCTATGACATGGTAATGCTATATTAAAAAAAATATAATTAGGCCTTTTAGGAGATGATACAAGCAAGAATAGTGAAAAGAATTTGTACAGTGGATTACTGTATTTATACTAAAAGGAATGTCTTGGATGTGCACAGGTGTACAAAGGATTGAATTTGGTCGATCACACTACTTTATATCTGACAAATTAATTTAAATCTGTAAGAGCAAGGTGGTTTGGGATTTGTTTGTTAGTTTGGGTTTTTTTTGTAAACAACTTACACTTCAATGCTTTCCTGTGTATTAACTCAATAGGTTACAAATGGAGACTGTTGAGTTTCACAGTCAGGGTACACAGCTCCAGAAAGGACATTTTCTCAGAAAAGTACAGTATCTTCAATACTCTTCTTTTGGCTGCCTCATCATTTGTCTTATCCCGCCTATATAGCTGTTTTCTAAGAACAGATTGATTAAGATAAGATTGGTCTCAAGAGTCTCATTACCCAATTGGTACTGAGATCTAATGGTGAATAAAAAAATGTAAATGTAAACCTACCATAGAAAGTTTTGAAATTTTGGAGACATGTAGAAAGTACATTTTGTTGGAAATAGACAGACACTCTGCACAGTTAACAGGGAGAATCCAAGTACTTAATTAAAACAGGAAAGATGAAATAAATTTAAAAATACCAAAACAACCAGCACTGGAAGTACTTAATATATGAATTTAAGCATTGCATATGGCTTTGCAGATTCAGTGCCTAGAAAATGAATGAACTGAAACATATCAGGGATTAGTCAAATAAAAAGAAAGAAAAGTAAGCATATTGATCTTGGACATAATAAAAGCTTGATTTTGCTTAGATCTTGGGAAAATTCATCTGATTATACTGTCTGCTCTCAGTCATGAAAGCAGAATCAGCTGCTAATATACAGTTGTCATTAAAGCAAATAGTTTCATAAGCTTTGAAATAAAAGTTGAATGGAGTTGGATAAATTTTAGATTTGTGAAATTTTAGACTTTAATATCTCTGTTGAGAAAATTGCTTATGTGCCGTGTCCTTGAGATCTGTGCAATAGTAGCCTCATTTACTTTTGTTGTTCTAGACTCCTGAAACATGTTACATGGGGTTCCAGTTTGCCTTATGAGCAAGTATATGCATCTATTTGATACAAAAAGTATGCATTTCAGCAAACAGATTTGTCTTTTAAGCTTGAATGCTTTAGAACTCCTTATGTATAGCTACTTTTTCATTTTTACTTCAAAACTAACTTGGACTTTATCATATAAATTACTGCTGGTGTATTGGTGCCAGATATGCACAACTCTTCTTACCCATCTCAGACATGCAGAGATCTGAATCCTGTCTAGCTATTTAGTAAATAAGTAGAAACAATTTCTATATAGTTTTATGCATATGATCTATTTTAGGCCAGATAAGTGAGACAAATCAGCCCCTAGAAGCAAAAGCAAAGCTATTCTAAATATAGGTACTTAGCCTGTAGACAACTCGGTTAAGCAAGCTACAGTTTTTCCATGATGCTTAGTCACACATTCTTGGCCTGAATCTAAAACTAAGGAAGAGATAATTAGAAACAAGCCTGAGCTCTACTATCTTGAAATAACCAGTCAATTCCCTGTTATCTGCATAAGAATTCATTATTATAACACACAATTAATAATGATATAATCAGTTGTTTGGCTGCCTCTCTCACTGAAGTATTTCCTTTCTTACGTTTCCTATAAACAGTAGTAACATTTAAAATTGGGTTTTATTCACAAATATTCACATATGTTAATAACACATCAATTGCAGTAAGAATATGACATTGTTAACTGTTGCCTAAATTCTGTGGTGCCTGCCAAGACATTGACAACTACTAATATGCAGGAAAGTTAAAATAATAACATTCATACAATAGGAAAAAAAAGAGAAAGCAACTCACAACAGCTGTTAATTAGACATGGGCAAAAACTGAAATACCCATGTGCAAGAACAATAGAAATTCATTAGTGTGAAAAACTCATGAATTCCAAGGAATTAGTTTCTTCCTCTGTGTTTCTAAAGAGCACTCCACCATAAAGTCTTTCTTCCTCTGAAATAAAGTTTTCCTGTGTAGATAGATAACCCTGACATTGTAGAATGATGTACTTTTATTCCAAGTATACACAAGAGCTAGGTTGAAGATAACTGTGAAATTATCCCATTCATCTCCATGGAGTGTTAAATGTGAGGCCTAATTAGCTAAATCAGCTCACCATTTCACTGCTGATCACCTTCCTTTAATTATACAACTAAAGCTATCCCTTTTGATTAAACGGCACTATTCAGCTTAGAGTGAGAGAAGCTACTGAAGCCATAAAAGCAAAAAAGCATGGTAGGTGCAGAAACTTTTGTTATATTCTTGGCCTTTGAATTTAATTCTTTTTTTATGAACTTAAATTTCTTAAGTAGTTGATTGTTGATTTTGCTGCTTTTTCCACAATGAGACATTCATACATTAAAGAAAGTATATCAAACTATGAACTACTTTCAAAACTTTTTCAGACAGCCAATCTGTGATCATGTAGAGGTCTCTCCACTGCTACATTTTTCAAGATATTTACCACTTTTAAGAAGTTGCTAATATAGGGCTTGTTTGTTGTTTGTTTTGGTTTTTTTTTTTAAATGCTACTCATATAAAAAGCATGGGGAAAAAAATGGAGTGAAAATGAAGGACAGACTCGGAATGCTCCTGAGAAGAAAAAAAACAAGGCAAGCCTGAGTTTAAATCCTGAGGCAACAAACTACATATGTTCACCACATGAGCAGTAGACATGATTATGGTGGGTGTGAAAGTTATTCTGTGTCCTTAATATAGATTTTGTACACTTCCTTTGAGCATCTGCTAACATTTTAAAATTTGAAGTGGAAGTTTTAGCTAAGCCGACCAGGTGGTAGCAATAGCTCAAAAGCTGTGGATATGAAATAGGGAGATGGAAGAAGGAGAAACAAGAGATCTGAGACATTTATGTATTCATACAGATCAGATCTAGACAAATATTTACTCTCATGGGCACTAGATGTTTGGATCAAAGAAACAAAAAGTAGCCTTCATGACTTCCTTAATTCAGTTTGATTTTCAGTGCGCTAATGATTGTGGTAGTAGGTAAGAGACATGATATCTCAACGACAGAAAGCCAACATAGGGAAAAAGTAAACTGTATTTCTGTGCATGACTCTGACAGTCAATCTGTCTGTGTAAGTGGCAGACAAAATACTGTTCCATCCATGAACATGGATTGTCTTGGACATATTCTACTCCAAATTTGAATAATGCCTCTGGTAAGCAGGGATTGAAAGTATTCCAGGCTTGAAATCTAGATCTAAACCAGTCCAACTTTTGTTTACCACAGCTATCTAGATATAAAATAGGGCTAAAAATACTGATCTAATTCAGAAGTCTTGTAAAATTTTAACAGGCTTAAACACTGATATTACTTATTCGTGCCCTAGTAGAAAATACGTGAGTTAAATAGCTACCTGATCTGTAACTCTGAAAAATCCCTTAATTGAATATACTCAGAAATAGCTAACAAAATCCAAACCCTATTTACAGTTGTGTGAATTTGATTCAATATCTAACATTGCTGGGCACCAGAGCACAAGGAGATATATATATATTGTGTGTGAGAGAAAATAATATATTTTTTAAAAGATAATTTGAAGAGATTAATTAATTTGAAAGTGGTAAAACTTTTATTTTTCAAAACCTGATTTATAAAAAATATTCATGTGCAGAGATGAATAATTAAGTATTTCTAGTTAGTGTTACCAAAGAAGACACCTCTGACTGAGTTCCTTGTTACTATAGTGATGCAGTTCTTGTCAACGTTATAATTGAATATGTTTCTTACAGTGACAGGAACATTTGAAGAGAATAGTAAATCAAAACATTCTAAAGATACACTTTTTCATGAGGAAGTCACTGAATAGTTTTTGTATCAGTCACAGGGCAGTCCTTCTCTTAGTGAGCATTGCCTCTGATTTCACATAAACAGAAGTCCGACATTGATGAAATCTGTTACAGATTACTAATTCAACATATTAGAAAAGCTGGTTTCAGTCATCCCTCCCTCCCCTTTGCCTTTGAGTTACATAACCTTTAAATTGAGATAATAGTCAAGTGCTCTGAAAGACAGAAGGAGTCTATTTTTATGCAATATTTAATCAGTGATTGTCCACTTTGATTTGGATGAAACATAATCGCAGTTCCTGCTGTTACACATTTCCTGAAAACATTATTGTTCTCTTGATTGTAGAGTGGGTTTACTGTCTTCTAACAATTTATTCAGATTCATAAATCCTTTCCCAGAGGTCTGTTGTTGATAAGTCTTCTTTTTGAGTTGGAAGGGGGTGTGTGGGTAGTCAGACAATCATCATTACCCCTTTCAAAATACATAGAATTTTATTTTTCTACTCTAAAAACAACTGCATTCAAAATGAGCTAGAATTAGAGCTGTGGTTTCTAGTCTGGCAAAGTTTCGTGACTTAATTAAGCTGCATTATTATTATCAAAACTATCTACCAGCTAAGACTGTTTTGTTGCACAAGCTGTCTGTATCACAAGACCAACTATGAATTGGTATAACCAAAGATCTTCAAGGATCTTTAAAAATTATGTATATGATGTGTTCCTTGAAGCCATGGCGGGGGGGGAACAGTAGAATAGTAGAGTACTTTGTTTACCCAAAAAAAAGGGTATGCCACCTCAGGAAATTACTGAGGTTTAATGGTAATATTCAGCATACTGAAGCACTAAAATAGTTTTAGCTGTTTAGAGAGTTTCTGGTGAGCTTAAAAGATAGGATAAGAACTCTGCTCTAGGGATTCAGTTGTAAGTGTCTGTTTAGTAAAGGTAGAGAATAAAATAAGCTATGAGACTTTAAATAATTATCTAGCACAGTCTCATAGCAGTGGATTTTTGGCAAGTACATAGAAGCAGGTGTTCAAAAGGGGTTTTAATAAAACAGTTGAATTTTTAGTCACATCTGGTTTGGTGTGGTAACTATGCTGCATCTATCACAGGTAAGCATTCTGCATATTAAGACTACTATTTAGTGGTTTTCAGGTTTTCTCTACAAAAAGTAATGCAGAGAAGCAGAAGAGATCATGGCAGGAGTTCACACAAGGTGTTTTAGCAAACATGCAGCAGCAAACAGCAGTTTGCTTACAGCCTGGACCTTTCTACCTTTGCACATCTGGCCTGACAAGCAGCAAAAGAAGCCAATGCCCGCAGCCTATTGCCCACAGCTACTGTCCTTTTCACAGCCTAAACCTCCTCAGATTCTCCAAATCATAAGACTAGTTTGAATGTTTTCAGAAACTTTTGGTTTCAATTCTGGGATTCTTTAGGGACTTTTTCTTATAAACAATAAAGAGTAGTATAGCAGTAGGAGGTAAAACTAAATGTTTTTGCTATAAGAAAGGTTTCTTGTTAAATCTTCGATCACATAGGTGTAATTTGGTCAAACCATTATGAGCCATCAATGATAGTGGGTGTAGGATATGTAAATGTCTTTTTGATTTGGGGTCTGCCTTCTACGTACCCCAGCTTCCCACCAGAAGGTGGAGATTATAATGCATTGTGGGAAAAAATATGCGTTAAGCATTCATATTCTATCAGAAAAAGATGTATAAATGCCTAAGATAACAGAGCTGTGGGATAAGATTTACTGACTGAACTTTGTACATATTCAGGTGATGCCAGAAGCATGGACCCTTAAAAAAAGAAAAATCTACACCATATCATAAGAATCATTAAAAACTACTAATAGTAGGCAACATGGGTACAGCAATGCAGAGATCATCCCTTCTGCTGAAGAAGTATTGGATTAATTTATAGTAGTAACTCCACTGTAAGTAGATCTGGAAATACTCAGCACGTTCCATTCCCTCTCTTATTAAAAAAAAAAAAAAAGATATTAAATTTCCAGCAATTGATCACAGAAAATACGAGTCTGGTAGAATTACCTTTGTACTTTGTAAGTGTGCATAATATTACAGTGTCACCATGGTTATGGAAATATTTCTTTGCATGGTTCATTTTAAATACACAAATAACATGGAGAGAAAAACCCACAGCACAAAGGAAATTCAGCAACGGAATGCAAAAAGACGACTGAGTGATACCAAAGATACAAGTGTAATAACATGCAAGATCCAATTACCAACAGCTGGCCTGCATCCGGGCTGGGTTTGGGAAGGAGGTGTGAATGATACAGCCAATACTTTATCACACAGCATTATTTATGAAAGTCACTAAATCTGTAACTTCACATTAGGAAGTATTTGACATAAAAATCTAAAAAGAAATGCCTGGGTTTATATACATAGTTTAGAGATCACGCACAGAGCTGCTTTATTGTGAATGGGGTCTCTTTCAAATGGAGGTCACATCTATGTTAGAGCTTTCAGGTATGTTTTTAAGAAGGGAGATTACAGCAAGTGTATCCACATGCTATAGTTTCGAATCATGTTCTGTCATTCTGACCTTCTTCTGAATTTAGGCAGCAGCTGAATTCTTCTGAATTTAGGTGTTTTCTCCAAAACAAAGAATTCACAACTAATAAGCTGTGCACATTTATTCTGCTTTGATTGCCCTGTAATATATATGTAACAATAACTCAAGTAAAAAGTATCTGTAATTTTCTTCTGCTAGCAGGGGCTCATGCATTTCAGTTGCTTTCCAGTAAGTCAAAGAAATTATCAAAAATGAAAAAGATTGACACTGGAACTATGTCATGATCTTTCACAAGGACTTTAAATTAGTCATGAAAATATTTTAATAAAATGGAGAAGGCAGAATCTACACATAACTTTTTTTTTTTTTTTCCAAAAATGGTATTTCTTTCCTTCCTCTGAAGTTCATTCCTAATAATCCAAGGAAAGTATTGTAACAGTTTTTCCCTTCCCAATGAGCTGTTGCTATTATGAACATACTATTGTTTTATTTATAGTCTACATATGAAACTTTTTTTATTTATGGTCTGCATATGAACCTGTGCTGGCCTATTTCAATCAGTGCAAAATTACAGCTTTCAAGAATAGGTTCTGGCTGTTTGCAAACACTAATAAGAAGGTGGAAGAGTATCTGAGGGATAAGTAGCAGATTGATAACTCTAACATTACTTATTCTTGATACTGAGTTCAGAAATTTCATAATTTTCCTCCAGTGGTAATGTCCACTGTGAGACAGCTCCACCTGAGAAGGAAAAAATAAGACAAGCTCCCTGATTATTTTGGTGGTTCTTCAAAGAGCTTGCTCCAGAATTCCCATGTGTTTCTTGCACAGGAAGCCCAGAACAGGACACTATTTCTGTTTTGATCTCACAATAGATGTCCAGTAGAGGGCAAGGATCACGTCCCCAAACCTCCGGGTAGAACTGCTAATACAGCACAGGAAGTGGTTGGTTTTTTTTGCAGTGGGGGCAGACTACTGAATCATGTTCAAATTCTTGTGTAACAGAAGCCTGAGATACTGAGCAAAACTGTGCTTTCCATCCAGTTCGCCCCCAATTGGTGCAGTTTCATGGGATTATCCCTTACAAGATGTAGACTTTGCACTTAAACTTTATGAATTCTCTGCTAGGCCATTTCTCCAGTCTGTCAAGGTTCCTCTGAATAGCATCCCTATCCTCCACAGCACTGATCTCTACTCACAGTTTGCTAGAGACAACTTGCTTGTCCCACCCTATCCCATCATCCAGTCCATTAATAAAAGCATTAAACATTATTGCCCCGGCAACAATCACTGAAGAACACCATGTGTAGACTGATCACATCTGCCTACTCCAGCCAATGTTCCAGACAAATTAATGCACACTTATCAGTCCATATCATATTAATTTGCTTGCAACAATGTTATGTCAAAGTGTCAAAATCCTTGCTAAAGTCAAATTACACAACAGCCACTGTTCTTTCTTAGCCTTACAGCAAGTTACCTCATCAGGTAAGACAATCAGGTTAGAGAAGCAAAATTTGCATTCAGTAAATTGATGCTGGCTGTTCCCATACAATTTCTTGTGCTTCATGTGGCCAGAAAAATCTTTTGAGAAGTTCTCAGTGATGAGGCTGAGATTAACCAGACTGTAGTTGCTTGGATGCTCCTATTCACCCCTCCTGGAAATGGCTGCAACATCCATGCTGCAATCATTCATTTCATGAGGATAAGACTGCAGATAAGAAGCTGATTAGATATCTCACTGTGTCCCACACAACCTTATATTCAGAGTAAGGCTTTATGTCTCATGCAGTTTGAAGTTCAGTGACTGGAAAGGACACAGAACACACTAGAAGAACTTAAACATCATAGTTTTAGAAAAGAAGTAAAAACCAGTAAAATCAAATCAAATTTCAGGCCTTAGAAGTACATAGACCAAGATGTTCACAAAATACGCAGAGGAGTAGGATTATGATCCCTAAACAGTCACATGAAGATTTTAGATGATGAGAATATCAATTCTAGCGTGTTGCTTAAAAATAGTGAGAATATAGACACTTGTTATCACTTCTTTACAAAGTTGTAATGGGTTTATAATGCAGTATATTTTCAGCTTCTGGACCTCATGTCTTCCATGAATTAAATTTTTACACTTCACAATTTCTGGGAGTAGTATTCACAATCATCTTTTAAGTGCTGATTGTTAATAAGATCTAATATTGAAAAGAACAGTTGGGGTTTTTTTCTTTCTTTCTTTCTTTCCAGTAAATTTAGATTGAATACAGGCAAGCTGCAGATAAATGTAAACATTTAATTTGAACTACATCTTTTGTTAACATCCTACAATATGTAAGAGAATGTTTCACATTTGTAAGTTATCTAAATCCAATGTCATAATCATCTCCAGTATTCTTTCATGACCCTAGCTGAGCTGCGGTCATGAAAGGATTAACACTTTATCTCTAGGTTTTCCACTTTATGCCACATGTTTATCTCTCATATTCTCAAATACATTTTAGACTAAGTCACTATCCAAGGGTACATCATGTATTGCAAAGACATGTACTCCCTTCTTGGTGTATCTCTCATATTCTCAAATACATTTTAGACTAAGTCACTATCCAAGGGTACATCATGTATTGCAAAGACATGTACTCCCTTCNCAAAGGCATTTACTCCCTTCTTGGTGTGCTCACTAATTTCTTGTAAGTCCATACATATCACTCAGCAGTCCCTGATGACTTAAATGGCTGTGTAAAACAGGTTTCACTGTCGATATCAGTTGTCACTTGAAAAAAAACCCAGAAAATTGAATGAAAAAATATAATAATTTCTCTATTTACTTCTCACTTATCATCACTATCCATGGGAATTATTATTGCAATTTGATGCAATAATTTTAACAGAATTCAGACAGACATTAGATTGTCTTGGTGATAAAAATTTTGCTTAACATTGATAAAAGTTAATTACTTTTGTGTGTACACTCCAAAAAGATTTCAAGAGAGCTGGGGAGCACTGTGGTCTGTTTCAGTATATTTCCCCTATGGTTTTGAACATGTTACTTAAGGATAGATGCATGCTGCAGCACTCAGTATGCATGCAGCTGGCCCTGCCACAGAACCCACTTTGAGAAAGGCATTCCAGTAAAGATTCTTAATCCTGAAACTTCTCATGGATTTTGAGCCCAAGAGCTTTCTATTTTGAGAACATGTAAAGATGCAATTGTACCAAATGGGAAAGAGCACCCAGGACTGCTAGTTTCAAATTTAAAGGAACAGAAACCCACCTTTCCAAGAGAGTGCTCTACCTATAGATGGTCTTGTGAGATGGTTCCATCATTCCTCAAAACTTTTCTTTCCATAAGCCTGTAGCAAAACCTTTAGGCTTTTTGATTGAAGCAGTGCAACCTCAAGTTTAATTTTCTTCCCTAAGGAATTCTTTGGTATAGAGATGACTGCAGCGATGGCCTGAACATTGAAAGTCCATCTCTTGGAAGAAAGTCTTTTATCCAAATGCTTAGAAAAATTCTAACACTCTGTCTTGTCCAGGATATTCAAGCACAGGCATTTTTTCTACTTATATCCTGAGTATTATATAAAAAAATAACCCAAACTTGATACATATTCCTCCACTGTATTGTGATTCAATGAAGAACACAAAATGCAAGCCACCATATCATTGTCTGTGGTCTAATCACTGAACCATTCCTAATAAAGGACAGCTGTCAACTATGCTTTGTGACAAACATGATTCTTTGGGTAGGCAAAATTCGAAGATGTTTTGGCTGTGAGTTCTTGGGAGACTTAAGCAAAATATATATATATCAATGCCCTCAGAGCTCTTGAGGTTGAGATTCCATTGAGCATGGTCCAGACAGAGAGTTGCATGTCTATTCACTTTAGACTCCCTTTGTAGTCGAACAGCAGCTAAGTGGTACATTGAAGTTTAAAGTGTCTTCAAATTCCTTCATACATCTCATTGTGGGAGATGGATTGCAGCAATCAGTGTATCTGGCTACATCTACACAACTTTCATTGGTTGTAGCCAAGCACAGATTTGTATTTATGTATCACATTATGGGGGGTCTAGTTAGTAATGTCCATATTGATTGTAGGGGAGTTTTGGACCTGATTCAGCACTCACTCTTCCAAGACATTTTCTCCCTTCTTGACTTACTCTGAACCTCAATCCTAATACAAGCCACAGTGAAGCAAAATAGCAATCAGAAATTTTTTGATCTGGAGCTCTGAGGTAACATCACAGCATAACTTGTTCCTTTAACTGCCCTTAATGCAGAATAAATTAACTAACGTCAAGACAATAAAAAATGTGTCAGTGGGGGAGTAGACTAAATGTCATACAGATAATTAAGATAGATGTGGGCAACTCAAGCGTTGTGACAGTATCCTTCCCTAATTGTATATAAAAGAATTCCTGATAGAAGAGAACTTGCTAGAAAAATTTTAAAAAACCCAATAAACCAGAAAAGCAGTACAAACAAGTTCCTTGTATAAAAAGGAACTGTGGAGGAATGGAGTAGGAAGAAACAGGAGAAAAAACATTGTTTCCCCATGACAGTAGACAAACCAACAGAATCATGAAGAAGCAACTGAGATTATTTCGCCTATTTTGAGGAAAGTTTAGAAGACAGCTAATTTAATAGCTAGTTTACCCTCCCTTTTTGGATCCAACTTTAGAGCTGGACCTAAAAATCAGATTTATGTCTAGGTTATGTTCCATGATGTTTGAATTCTGGAATCATGCCTTTGTGCCATTGGTAGCTAGCATTAATAATACATCAAAGGTTATAAATTGTTCTTCGCAAATCTCCATGCCTATCCCATTCTCTGAAACACACTTT
>VZTU01000989.1:33619-45378 GCA_013400835.1 Zapornia atra
GAGGTCGGTGGCCCTGCCTGTGGCAGGGGGTTGGAGCTCTATGATCCTTGGGGTCCCTTCCAACCCAGACCATTCTATGATTCTATGATTCTATGATATGAAATCATGTTTAGTGATTTATTTTAGTGATTGCAGCTTAGGAATGGGCTGGGCATTGGTCAGCAGCAATTACATTGTGCATCACTTGCATATTCTTTTATCATTATTTTATCTGCATTCACTGACTTATTAAACTGTTTTTATCCCAAACCACAAATTTTACTTTTTTTCCCCCAGTCTCTCCCCCATCACCCTCAATGGGAGGGGAGTGAGCAAGTGGCTGCGTGGTGTTTTGCTGCCTGCTGGGTTAAACCATAACAGTTACAAACATAAGAATGAAAGTGATTATATTTTTAAGTCAAAGACAATTTACAAAAATACACATCTGAATTATCTAACATAGCATAGTATATATTATGAATTCATTATTCTGTTTTATTATAACGCAACTCTTTCTTGTTGTGACATGGACACGGTTACTCTTGGTAGATCTGTATAACTATTTGCACAGAGGAAGCTGATGGATAATACAAACATGTTTGCAGTTTGCTGTTTTCTAATGTTACAGGATTTTTTGTCCAGCCACATACAAATAGAAGTAAACTAAATGTCTTGATAGTTCTTTTGTATTTAGTGCACTTAACTATAATTCAAGTTCTGCTCTCTACTGTATTGAGGAGGTTTTGATTGACAAAGGGCTTTCTACTGAAGAATGGTGGTATCTGGGCTCCCCAAACTGTTGTCTTTCTCAAAGACAGATGGTAAATCTGTCAGCGGTAGCATTCTGCACAACAGCAGCCCAGATGCTTTTAAGCTTTCTGTGTGAAACCTCTCCACCCCTCAAGAGTACCAATGGGCTACTTGCCAGAGAAAGGTCCCCAAGGCAATTAGCTGCCTCTGAATTCAACTCCAGCTGTCTGGGAAGTCAAATGAACACAGCTTGTTTGGTCATACACCATTTAATGTGAAGAGTCTGTTTCTTTATAATTAAGGCAGCCTTCTATATACCGGTCCAGCTGTGTTCTCAAAAGAAACCCCACCTATTTGACCTTCATTGTTCATCAAACTTTTTGTTTACATTACCTTTTATTTTCTATTTACTGATAGCAAAAGTCTTAGCAATTATTATTTTGTAACATTTCTGCATGCGTATTTTTGCCATTCACAGGACCTCAGGATTTTGGGAGTCATTTAACGTGAACTAAAGAACAAAGACAGTGGAACCTTTTTCACAGTACTCTTCAGAGCTGAAAGCTATGCACTTCAGCTTTACTAGATCCTTGGATCTGTCTATATCATGACTGGGACACATTGTAAAATTGATTAAAAAGTGGAAATTTAAGTTAGCAACTAGAAATTACTGAGGGGCAGCATTGCAAAGCTAATTACCAGACATATCCGAGCAACTGGAATAGAAACTATATCACTTATATCCTACCAGTACAGAATTACTAGTTTTTAGTTATGCACCATAAAAAAAGTCAGCAAAAGAATGTTTTCTTTCAATGGTCACAGTACTGGGTTTACACTGCAAGGTTTTTGTAGCACTGGGGCAGCAAGTGTGGCTTCTGTGAGTGGACCTGTCCCTATGTTGGACAGATGGGAAGGACCCATGCTGGACAATTTAGCAAACATGAGGAGGAGGGAGAGGTAAAGATGAAGCGCTATGAACTGACTGCAACCCCCATTCCCCGTACTCCTGTGCTGCTCAGGGGCAGGAGGTAGAAGTGTTGGTAGTGATATTGAGCTTGGGAAGAAGGGTAAGGTGGGGGAAAGGTAGTGTTAGGGTTTTTTTTTAATTTCTCATTAACTTGCTTGGATTAATTGGACAATAAATTAAGCTATATTTGATACATTTTAAAATAATAAAAATAAATAAAATAATTTTTTAAAAAATTCATTCTTATGCACCTGCAAGAAAACAAACATAATTTGAGGGAACATAAAGAAAACATAAAAAATGTAGAAAGTCTCTCTACAGGAAACATTTTCTAAAAGCAATTCATATTGCAAAGAATTTATATATGTATATATATCCATATTTATACCCTTCTACATAAGTATTTGTGTTTATACCGATACACATACTGACAACATGAAAAATAAGGATGTTTGGATCTATGGTCACATCAATTCATTAGTTTATTTGTATTAAGATAAATGGCATTTCAATCAGCCAAGTACCAACCAACTCAGCTGAAGAAAGGGATCCTGTTCCAACCCTATATGCCTTATAGCTGGTTAAAGGAATTTCTCTTTAGAAAAAAAGTATACCTATATGCAAAGTTTTACTGCTTGACTGTCTTAAGACACTGAGGTGGTATAATTTCCTAAAAAGGACCAGTCAAAATATCAATTACATCCAAAAAACTATTATATAGTTATTTATTCCCAAAGGAAAGTGAGAATTACTAGTCATAGAAATTTAAAGAATTATTCCTCTACTCTCCTCAAATCAGTCATATGCTCTGTCTTTTCTTTCAAACAACAATCACCTGTAATCAGTTCATGAGAGAGAGAGAGGAAATCCATTGCAAGATTATGGACCAATCTTACTTCTATCAAAAATAGTATTAAAACTCTCCTGGTAGAAGGTCAGTGCTAAAAATTTAATCCAAAAAAAAAGGAGGTTTCTATAAGCACAAATACATATGCTAGATAAGGTCTTCCAAGAAACAAACAAGAAGTAGCACTTTATGGAGGAGACAAGGTGATAATTTGATATATAAATTCAGTATAATTCCTTCAAAACAACAGAAATGCTGTGATACCAGATGTCTCCTCTGCTTAAGATTTTATGAAGGTTAAAGTCCTTAGAAAAATAATGTGACTGTAAAGAAAAATGATATCATAATTATTCTAAGAGAGTATTAGTGTTACAAAGATGAACTGTTTGAGATTAAGAAAAGGTAATGGAGACTGGTAATTCCAAAATCAATGAGCCAGAAGATGTCAAAAAGCTAGGACATAGGGAAGCTAGGAAATAGGGAATACAAATTATGCAAAATAGAGAGCATCCACCCAAATTATTTTTAGGCAGGAAATAGCCGTATAAGTAATGCTTCACTTTGTAGTAATGGAAAGGAGAAGAAGTCTTGAGGCTTATCAGATAGTGTTGTGGCATCAGTTACGCAACAATGATGTTGTCAGGAGCAGAAATTGAAGTGAGAGAATTCCACTGAGCTCCCAGGTTTTCTTCTTTTTCACCCATTCTTGTTAGCGTCAGCACAGCAAAGGCACTCTAGATGTGTTAGCTTGGCTGCAACCTAGCACTTGGCATGGAGGTAGCCCTGAAGTAGTATCCTTGCAATACAAAAGCCACCAAGTAAGGCCTTTCTTTCAGGCCCAATGTAAGTACAGTATGAGAACTCGTTTAAAAACTAATTTAACAGAGTCACCACAAAAATGATGGGAAAATAGTAATCAATGTCACAAAAAGGGCAACCACCCTTTCCTGCATGTCTAAATTGACTCAACACTGTGACCAGAATTATCTCCTATCCTTTCAATAAACTGCTGATTATCTGCAGTCCTATCAAATTTGCATATAACTTCATTCACTTCACCACTATAAAGAATAGGGTCTGCTCCCCTGGTAACTGGAGACAAAAACAACCAGCAAAGCAGCACAAACTCACAGTGTATTGATCCCAGTGACACACAGATTTTAGAAGCACAGGCAATTTCTAGTCCACAACAGTCTAGCAAGGTGTATACCAGTTGGTGTACACTCATTTCAAGTTGGAATTAAGCTTTATAAATTATTTTATGAAGCATCTACTCCTTTTTTATACCTCACATACTTTTGCTGATATGAATTCCTAACTCTGAATGTTCGTTATCCAGACACAGAAATAGAAATAGCTATCAAGTGAAAAATGAGGTTTAAAGCAAATAAAAAAAAAAAAAAAAAATTTAACCACTTACTCCATCTATTTAAACAAGCCAAATCCTACATACTTTTCATAAGCGTTTACCCTAACTATGTTTTTGTAACTGAGAATGCAATTTTAACATCTCACCTTTTGGAGTAGACAGAAAGAACACAATGTAAGAGACTGTTTTCCTTGTGTTACTGATCAGTTACATTGTAGACATCCATAAGGCTCTTCTTTCACTGAAGTCCATCACTGGTGACCTCAAGACTGCAAGTCCCAGCCATTAGAATTACCTAGAATTAGAATTTTAAATTTACATACTTTAATAGATGCCCATTGACTCTGTCTGTGATGAAAAGATGGAAAAGTGTCTTAAAGCATGATGCAACACAAGTGTAAATTAACATGTATGCTGTTAACATGTGCATCCATCCTCTAATGTTAGAGGACTCGTGTCCCTGAAATAGATGGAGGTAAGTTTGTAGATTTTAGAGCGCTAGATGTGAATCCATGCTATCAGAGCTCCCTAAACCTATAATAAAGCTGACTGCCATCAGTTACTTACCCCAATAAGTCCACAGAAGAGGAGAAAGAGGAGAAAGAGGGGGAAGATTTCTAGTCATCTGAATAGAGGGAAGAGTAAATACTAAAGTCAGCATTCAGATTTTAGCAACTGTAATCTAGATTAAATTCTTAGTGCATATGCATATTATGATTTACCCTTTTAAATAAGAGTTTTGTTTTGTTTTTTTTAACAGGAAAAAAAAATAGTAGCATATTGGAACTGACCTTATTTCCATGTCAGTTTTCACCCAGTAAAAATTTGTCTTTCAGTAGGATTTTGCAGACTGTAAATCATATGTCCTAATGCTAGCAAAACTTGTAAAGCTTGACATTTTTACAAAAAAAGCGACCAAAAACCCAAAAAACAAAGAAAAATACCCCCACCAAACACAAAGTCATTATAAGTCATGCACCTAATTTCATTAGGCTTCTTTTTTAAAGTGAAGGACTATCTGCATTTTTATCAGATGGAAAACTCTTCTTTGACAAGAATGTAATTAATATATTATGAAAGATAACCAAATATAACATTAAAAGTAACTTCATCAACAGTAGGACATGACCCTGAAAGTTGAAACAAGCTTATGGCAAAGTGGAGACCAGGTTTCAACTTATGGTATTCAGTCAAATTTTCTTTAAAAAGCCAATAGATATGCTATTTTAGAAGATTCTTTTTGTTCAGCTAAAGATTGTTGTAATCCCATCAGAATGCTGCCCTGATATGTTAATAGAGTATTTTAATGATTTATTTACACAAATTAAACATACACATCAGATTTCTCCCCCTCCCCTCCCTTAATTAAAGAATATCAAACTGTGACCTAATTGAAACATTTCCAATCTACTTTTAGTTAATGACTAGCAGTGTTAATATAATGCTTAAAGATTATAGATTGCTCATAAATAATGTTTCTGCTTGTTGCATTCATAGCAATCAGGAAATTGCCCTGTCATTACAATTGCTTGTGTTACTGTATAAATTAAGATTCACAAATTGCACAATTGAAATAAATATGTGTTCAAGACATGTGGCTAAATCATTAAGCTACCTCTGGAGATATTTTAAATCAATTGACCAGACCATAGCTGGGGTAAATCAAAATAATGTTAATTACTCCAATGCAGCTATGTCTTCTAATAAACAGAAAGAGTAACTTTTCCTAGAAAAGTCATGAAGATTTCCCTCATCCCCCAAGGTATGTCTTCAACTGGATTATTTCATCCAGTTTTGGACAGTGAGCTTTAAGATGTCATGTGCTGAAATGCAGTCCAGGGGAAACCAAAACCAACCACAATAAAAAAGAATAAATATTGACCCCAGTAAATAATTGAAGAGAAATATTTATCCTAAAAAAGGGGGCATTTACAATTAAACAAATATGGCTTCAAAAACCACAAGAGTAATGTTTTATGTGTTCATGTATGAAAAGAAACAATATGTTTAATTCCATCAATAATGATTGAACATTAAAAAAGGTTTTCTAAAAGTAAAAGAAGTAAAGCATGAGAATAGTAGCATAGCAATGAAAAATATGTCTCTAAGGGTTTTAAAAGGGATTAGGTAAATACACACTAGAAATTATATAAACATGAGGAATTCTGTGTTGTATCAATAGAGTGGGTGAGATGACCTTGCAATGATCTAGCCAAGATTTTTCCATCTTTCTAATACTGCTGTTCTTATTTAGCCAGATATTCTTAAAGCAAGTTTGATTGAGTGAACTGGAAGGATATTTTTCCTCTGATTTATGAATACAGACTTCAAATTTTGAAACTAGTTGTCATGTGCTCAGGCCTTTTATAAACTGTAAAGAAGAAATGCAGAAGAATACAACACAAATAAGCTATACATCAGAAATTATGCAAATAATTTTTTGGAGGAAATATTGCTAGGTGAACAATGATAAGCATGATGAACCTGAGATGACTATCCTTTACATCATTCTTACCAACTGAGTTTGGTGTGAACTGAAATGTTCCTATCACTGGGAACCATTGAAAAGAGCCTGGCTCTGTGTTCTTTGCACCAACACATAAAGTTTTCATATACACTAATAAAAGTCTCCCTCTGGAATGAGCTAAGGAGTCGCAACTATCTCAGCCCTTTCTCACAGGAGAGAAGCTCCACTCCCTTAAACAGCTTTGTACCCCTTCACTGAACTCTCCAGTATGTCTATGTAGCTTGTACTATGGAACCTAGAACTGGATATAGTACTCCAGGTATGGTTTCACCAGCAGCTGGTAATACTTTGCATAGTGCATCCCAGGATATCATTAGCCTTCTTTGACACAAGAAAAAGAGAAGGAAAAATATAAAATTAAGGGCATGTTTACTTTTCAATCATAGAATAATAGAATGGCTTGGGTTGGAAGGAACCTTGCAGATCAGCCAGTTCTAACCTCTCTGACATGTCCAGGGACACTGTCCACTAGATCAGGTTGTTCATCAAAAAACATCTCAAAGACCTTCTCCTCAGGGCTGCTCTCAATGCATTCTCCACACAGACTGTAATTTTGCTTGACATTGCCCCAATTTATGGGTAGGACCTTGCTCTTGACCTTGTTGAAATTCATGTTTGCATGAGCCCACTTCTCAAACCGATCAAGATCCATCTGGATGGTTTCCCTTCACTCCAGTGTGCCAATGATACCGCACAGCCTTGTGTTGTGGGCATACTTGCTGAGAGTGCATGTGATCCCACTGTTCTGACAAAGATGGTAGACAGTGCCAGTCCCAATACCAACCCCTGAGGAATGCCACTCATCACTGGTCTCCATTTAGATGTGAAGCCA
The DNA here is from genome assembly GCA_013400835.1 of Zapornia atra. Lineage (NCBI taxonomy): Eukaryota > Metazoa > Chordata > Aves > Gruiformes > Rallidae > Zapornia > Zapornia atra. The sequence continues at coordinate 40,894 of VZTU01000989.1, forward strand.
CATAGAATAACAGAATCATAGAATGATTTGGCTGGAAGGAACCTTAAAGACTATCTAATTCCATCTTCCCCCTGCTATTGGCAGGGACATCCTCCACTAGACCAGGTTGCACAAAGCCTCATGATAACTTCCAAATCAAACAATGTATTAGTTTCTAAAAGGAAAAGGTGTTTAGTTGCAACAAAAAAGCACTGTGTGTTCGTGCTTTTACCCTACCAGCAAGAGGCAAATCTTCATCTCAGTAACAGTTGTTCACTGTACAGAAAAGAATTAATTCTGGTTTAGTAAATACCAACCTGGCATTCAGTCTTTGTAAATTGAGGTCTTTATGTTACAAGCAAGAAGAAAAGACATTCACCACAGAAAAAGAAATGCACAGAGAAGACAATTATCTCTACAAGAATGCCAGCTAGAATTTTACCTGCAGTTGTACTGAGAGGGTACAACAAAAAAGATTTGGTCAGAAATCATTACATAAACATGAAGAAAGCAAATCTGGATTTATTTCTTTGACTCCATTGCTGCAGTTGTTGTAATCTATTATTTGATTAATATAACCCACAGAAGACCATGTGCATCAGGGAAAAAAAAGAATCAGCAGACTGAGATTTCACTCTCCCTGGATTAAGAAAAGTAGTTTCAAAACAAATATTTCTCTTGATGTTCATATTCCTGTCACATAATTAAATTCTCTGTTGCCCAGAAAGGACAACACACTCAGAGTTATGAAAAATGATATGCTTAAAAAAGATCAAGTTTCATCCATTAATTAATCTCTAAGCACTGGAATTAAGTTCACAAACCAGGTTACACTGTTCCTGCTTTTCAGATATTTTGTCACTGTTCACAGTGCTCTGCGTAGTCACAAAACAGATACTGGATTCTATGAGCTCAGGATCTAATTCAGCATAGCACTTCATAAATATTTAAGTCATAGGTGTGTTTCATCAAACAAGTGTAAACAAAGTATTAATCGGAAACCCTACTCTTTTCTCCTGTCCCATCCCAAACATTTGAAAGCTGCCTTTGGAGCAGAACACCAGCAGGACTGGGGAATGCACTTAGTAGTATGATGAAAGTTGCTCAGAGATAGAGAAATCAGTAAACTGAAATCAAAGCCAAGGTGATGATATTACTTCCTTCTTAAATGACAGGTTTATAAGAACACAGTTCTTTCCTATAATACACAAGACTTCCCTTCCTCTTTTAAACTTGTAGCTGTTTGACCCAAAATGTGGTTTTCTGGGACAAAATTTACTGTGATTTCCCTCAGCCACAGGGAAGGTTTCTTTAAAATGCAATTCTACCTTGAAAGTGATTATTTAATTCTCTGTTCATTATGCCTCAGTGATTCCAATATTAAAACTGCTGGCAATGAATATGAAAAAAAGAAATTAACTGCCAGCCACACAAACTCAAGGTGAAAGTCAACCTATTTCTTCCCTTTAATAGAGTAATAGAGTTTCTGCAGACCAAATTATACCTCAATTACAGATGTGTAGCTTCATTGTCTTCTGATTATGTTTTCAATGTTACCTGTGGCACCCTTTTGCCATCAATGTTTTTATGCATGTGTATCTTAGGTAACTAACTTGACCTTGCCCTAGCTGGTGCAAAGTTAATGCAGAGGATCATAATTTTAGATATTCTATATTTTTTTAAGACTACACTTAGTAGTCACTGTATAAAATGCAATACATTTTGAGGACAATTAACGATTATTTTGAAAATCACTGTCTCAAATAATATATATTTTTGTTTTAAAACTTTTAAATTAATAAAATGGTGGATAAAATTTTGGGGGAATGTAATTTTTTAACCTTAAACTTATTTTTTTCAGAAATAAGACAATTGAAATGATTCATATTTTCAATACACAAGTTTTTTGGGGTTTTTTAATTAATATAGTATTTGTGTTTGTCTCTGCTCCATTACTGGTGAAAATACGGAACTAGAACAAGACAAACTCTAAATAAACTCAAAATATAGATAGCCAAATATTTCTTCAATGACATCTGACGTCTGCTGCTACTCAGAAGGAGGAGGGTGACCAGATTTAATTAATTAACAAAGCACTTATAGCTGTTCTAAAGAGCTAAGCAAAGTTATAACCTGAAAAGCACTTCACGCAAAGTAAAAAGTTTTATTAGCATAGAAAAAAAACCAAAACAAAACATGTATGTGTCTATTGATTTAAGGTTAATTAGTTTCAAAGTAGGGTCTAAATGGTTTCACATAGATAAAGGATAGAATGAAGCATGCAGAAAATAAATCTAAAGTAAAAAAAGATAGTTTGGGAGTTGCCCAACACACCCTTCAGTAATTATGTCTATATTATTAAGCTGACTTTTACAGTCTTAAGAAATTAAATCAGATCTCTTTTGAATACCATCATTGTCATCATGTCTTGTTCCATCTGCCAGCTACTCCAACAAAACTGTTAGGTTTCTGCTTCAGTTAATTTTGAACTCATAACTTTAAATATCCTATCAGCTCTAAAGTCCTCTGGAAGTCTAATTTTCTATCCATGACTGTTTCGCTTCATGCTGTAAAATCATAGCTATATCATATAATGAAGCCTGAAGTCTAGCTGAAGGGCAGGTATAAATGTAATACAGTGCAATAAGAATGAAGAAACTTCATTTAGAAAACCACTTTATTAAATTTGATTTACTCAAACAAACCAACTATAAATCAGGAAGAGACCCACGTACAGGTATTTTATCCCTTTAACTGATGAATTATTGCATACATACAATTTCAGCTGCATTCGAACTGGCTCCAAACTCAGCACCCCGTCAATAATTCCCTTTCAAGTAGTCTATTCCACACAACATATTAAAACCAAAAAACCAGACTTTATGTTAATGAGACATTTGCCAAAGGTTGAACTTCTTTATATGTTGCCTTACTACATTTAAACTGTTATAACTACTCTTTACTTATATTGCCATTTGACAGCTTAAAATGGTTCTTTGTATTGTTGACCTACCTTACCGTTGTAGAGTAACAACTCCTATAGCTATGTTGCTGTGCACTAACTGTGAATGAAAGTAACTCAATAAACAGAATGCTCATTGAATTTTATTAAATAAACCAGCATTTTAAATTCGTGAAGAAGGGTAGAATCAGATACAGGCATAAACTTTCTGTCTCTTTACTCTATTAAATGTCTTTCATTGCTGCTATTAAAATTTTTTCCAGTAAATAAATTAAGCACTACATCCCAACAATTTCCTAACTCAATCTCCAAAATAAAATTATTCAGGATCTTAACTAGAATTAATTATTAAGAAAAAGAAGAAAAGCTGGTACTGGGAAAGTATTGGTGGACTTAGTTTTTAACTCACATACTTTGGAAGATTTCACAATAACGTTATGAAGATAAAGTGTCCCAAAATATAAATTATCGTTACAAGAAACAAAAAATGCTACTTGAAGATACATGATGAAATTCATTCTCTCTCTCTTTCTCTTTCTCTCTCCCTAGAAAGAATGAAAAGGTGTTAAAATGGTAAAAATGGAAAAAAAGAAAATAGTTCAGAAAACCATCTGCAGCTTCTGAGCAGAAAACTCAATTAACTTGCTGCAGTACTTGAAAATCAGAATAAATCAGTGATTCTCAACATTATACCAATAAGATAACAGCAGAAAGTTGTGAGGTAAAATAAGTTCTCCAAAGAAAGATATACTTACATAGGGATTTTAATATGAAAAACAGGAAGAGGTAACTATGAAAAGGGCTGTAGAGGTGCCGAACAGGTAACAGAAGACAACAAATGAAATATGGCAACCATCTTGACCCCTGGGAAAGATGAAACAGGCAGTATTGGAATTTTACTCATGGATTTCTGGAATGCTACCAAATGTGGTATAGTCAGTAGGATACCTCTACAGCTGCAAAGAGATGTTCAAAAGCAAATTCATGGTCATATATCATTACTTTATATTTCAAATTTGAACAAACTCAATGCTTAAGCTTTCTCTCACATGTTTGGACATGATATATGGTGAATAAATGGCGAGTGATCAATAGAGAAAACTAAGTTTCTCCAAGCTGTTAAAAAAAAAGAATGAAAGTCTATTTACACTTGAATATTCCAGCTTCATTGTCTGATTGCTGTTGTTTTATTAATTTATAAAATTTTCTACCCAACTGTCTGTCATTCTCTCCATGCTTCTAGCAAAAGAAAATAAACCACTAGGAATGATTACGAACTAGCAATATATACTTCTCAACCTCTGTTTTCGCACATGGTGTAAAAGATGGTCTTACTGTAAAGATTTAAATTGCTTTTAAATAATTTGGTATGATCCCCATTAGAAACATTACACTTCCAGAGGAAAACAAAGGAAACATTTCTTCTTGACCCTAATTATTGTTGTGTTCTGAAACTTGACTGGTAGCCCTTAAAATTTTATCCTAGAAGTAACAGGAGAATGCTTTTCTCATTTATGTGATGTTGTAATACTTTTTTTTAAAAT
>VZTU01000990.1:0-17482 GCA_013400835.1 Zapornia atra
TGAATAGAGATTTTTATGAAATATTAATGTAATCAATCCTTATCACAAAAGCCTCAAGTGATATCAATTGCCAGTATCCCTTGAGAAATCCAAGCCTTTTAAAGAAGTGTTAGAACTAGCTACTTGTCTTAGAGCTGATCACTCATAGCTGTGCTTATTAAGAAGAAATACAGAGATGTGTAAGTTACTCCTGTAAAGGTACACCTGATCTGCTAAAATGCAAGGGATTTTACTTCAACAATGGGTAAGATTTTCTAGTGCAGCAAAACAAAAGAAAGACCAGAATCCAAGATGAACAATCTACATTATGTATAACTCTTGTTAATGTTACTACTGTTTTAATGGTTACATCCAAAGATACAACTCTAAAACCACTATCACAAGCACAGGTGTCTCATAGCTGTATTTTCCTTTTGGTACTAAAATTTGTTCCTATGTTACTTAAAGCTTAACCATTATTACAAGCCAGGTGAGAAAGAAGTCATCGTAGCTCCATGGAGATTTACTATACCTTTAATTAACTGAAATGGAAGCATTCCTGAAAGTCACATCTAAAATAAAGGAATAAAGTTTCATCCTGCCAACTACCCAATTATTAGCTTAAATCATTCTAAACATTTTGCTGGCTATCTTTAGCTCTATGACTTGTACCTTAATCATATACTGTCTACACAAAAGGGATAGGAATGATTCCGTTACTTCAGTCTTTGGCTTTCCCCTGTTCTAGGAAACAGACCTCATCTACTAGCAAAATCTAATTACATTTGTGCTCTACAGCAATTTTGTGCAGTATTATTTATATTTCAAAGTTTACTGATAAAGTTATGGAAGCCACTACCAACTATCAAGATTCACACATAATATTAAACTTTTTAAAAAGCAACTAATATGTATTTTATTTGTTGAATTATCAAGCCCTTCTATATGGCAATTCATCAAATCCTATAAATGCTGCAATTAATACTATGCACAGAAGCATTTAACTTCTGTTGTATCAGAACACTAGTTTTGCTGGCAGAAAAAAGTGACTCAGAAACAATAGCTTCCAGATACCAGCAGTATTAATCATATTCATCTGATTATCTACTTTAAGAGATGCTGAAACTATTTCAATCATTACCTCGTTTTCCTGAAAGATCTTAAACGTAAAGAACTTTCAGTTTCACTAACATTAATATAAGTGTTACACAAGCCAAGCAGCATTATTAGGAGCATAATATAAATATTCCATTTTAAAGGGTACAATTATAAGGGTGTATTATAATTTTTGGGAAAAACAACTTCCAAGTTAGAATTATAACCACTTCTCTCAAAATAGCAAACAGAAAAATAGTACATTTTAAGTTACATTGCATACTATTTCTAATACTTACTTAGTACTTCTAATATTTAGAGAAAAAGTTACTCAGTTGTTTACACCAGGAGATTATGTGCCTCCAAAGCATATTCAGACATACTATCTGTTGTTTCTCATGTAGAAGTCCTATATTCACAACAAACCACAGTTAAAAATCTTTTGCTTTTCACTAATCAAACAATGATAGAAATCCTCAAGAAATTACTGTGAAGATACTCTCAAGTAAGAGAGCTCCAAGGGGATTTACCCAGTGACCATTTACTGTCAGATGAAGTTCCCATGTAATTTCATGTACTAGCACCAAAACTCAGTGATTCAAATAGGCAGTAAACAGACTACACATTCTTTAAAACATACTTGCAGGGCATTGGTTTCAAAATAAACACGTTACAGGTAACAAAAGTAAGACTAAATTATTATTATTATTGCCATTAAGAACAAACAAACCCAACCAGACTAAATCCTATAATTAGCAACAGAAGAATAAGTTGGATGGGAAGCATGACAGCAGAGAGATTCAGGATGCTAGGAAACAACCTTCTGTTCTTCTTCAAACACTATTTGTGTTATTGTTTCTGCACTCACTACTTTGGCAGCGTTTTTCCAGAAGAATGTGTGAGGATGCCTCCTTAGGCAAAGACCAAATTACCAATCATATCTGACCACGGTAATAGAATTATGGGGGGGGCTGTGATAGTATTAATTGAAATCCATGCACCAACTTTACCGTTGTCTGGTATGAAGACTGCAGTCACCTCTGTCCTAGAAGTATCTTCTCCTTTGGCTTTCTGCCCTTCCTTTATCACCAAAGAAATCTTCCTCAGCTTCTGCACACATGAGAATTCTCCATATAAGAACACAGAAACATGTGCAAATGGGTGCATCAGGACCCAAGTCCTAACAAGACAGCTTTGAATCAGCAGCTGAAAGGAAGCAACAGATGCCAATGGGAAACAAATGATGTTTTAAGGTTAAAAGGACAACCTTTGTACAGGATACCTAGGGTTGTCTGCGTATCTCTGACTTTCAGGTTTTTAAAGATACTTACTGTTGTTATGTAGCAGAGGGCTGGCTGTGGTATAATGTCCCATTAAAAATAACCCTTACAATGCAAACTAGTTTCTGCAGATCCATCTGGAACAATTCATGCCATATGAGTTTATGAGTTTGCTCCAAAGCAGTTTTTCTCTGCACTGCCCAGAAAGGGAATCTTACTTTGAAAAAAACGAATGCAATCACCTGAGTTACATTTCTAAACTTGAACCGTAAAAGCTTGCACAAAGCAGTGACGGTTGCCAATACTTAATCAGATTTCTATGAAGAATATAAACATTATGGCTTGGATCTGAGACACACTTCCTAACTCTTATAGATCTACACTTCCAAATTAGCACACTTAACGATCAGCACATTAACAATCATCACTCCACCAAAAAAAGTTCTGGCTAGTATTCAAGCTGGGTTTAATATGCTATACAAGACGCAATGAGAAGCTGAATAAACTGCCAAGTAAAAACAACAGCATGAGAATATTCACAACCAGAAAAACAACCAGTGAAGAGGCAACAGTTTAACAGAGCAGAGAATGAATTTGCATGTTAGAACACAACCACTTAACAAAACTAACTAGGCAACAGCAGTGCTTCGAAGGACCTAAGCCTGAACATTAAAGCAGCTGCTGACCCATCCAGTGCTGAAGTAGAAAATAATAAATGCTACAACATTCAATAGCTTAGTTCAGAAAAATTAGGTTTTAAAACCTGTAAAATTATGACATTTAAGCAGCTGAGGTTTTCAGGACAGCTTGTTCTTAAGCCTAAGAGTTTTTAGCATCTGAAATACAGCAAATCATGACCCAGCAGGCTAAGAGTGGGCAGAAAAGAATATAGAGAGTGTGCACAATGGAATGAAATCAAGGCCTGTGGTGCATAGCAATAGAAAAGTTTACATTAGCAAATCCACTGCAGATTTGCCTAATGTCTTCAGCACATGGAAATAAGGCAGGCCCAGCAGACAACAGCAATAAATCCAGAAAGGAAAAAAAAAATTCTGCCAGTGAAGGAACATAAAAGACTCTTAGTAGGCATTAATAGATTAGTGCTGCTTTTCCTCAATTGGAACAATTCTGAATTGTGAACTAAGATTTTAGTACTACAAGTTGACACAGGCCACGTACTAAATATTCTGCATTTTATCCATCTGTGGCAACACAGCGCAAGGAAAAAATAAACCTGCCTGTAGGGTTTCCACATGGAGAGCCAGAACTGGAACAAATAATTCATTGCATCTTTCCCCATCCAAAAGCTGTATCAACACTTGTTACTGTTCTTCTGACATCACAGACTAGCTCAAAAATGCTGGAGTGAAAACCACAGAAGTATCTGATGGATACATCTGAAAATCTTTCTAATTAAAATCCAGTTGACCTGCAAGACAATATACATAGATTTCTCTACTCGATATACACATGCTGACATCTCATTAATGTTTTCTGCAAAAGAAAAACTCTTATAAACAATGTTTCTGGATCTCTGACAACACCTGGAACCCACTTTCCCTCACATCACACCAACAGAAGACAAAAATACAATTAAAAGAATCCACAATTATGGGTAACGCTCCAACTTTGTCCTTCAGGCAACTTTCAGAGCAATGGAAAAGACAGAACAGCTGTAGGAAAAGGAAAGGAAATAGCCTAGTTTTACCTGAAAGGGGAGAGGAGGAGGAGGGGAAGGAAATCTTAAAAAGCTAAAATAGACTGAGAAAGTCAAGACCATCAGTTTTCAGACAGTAATAAGTGAACAATTACTCTTACACACCAAGAGTTACAATTCTGTAAACCAGAACATATTTCAAATCCAGAAATCTTACCTAGTCAACAGCAGGAAAACACAAACCAAATCATTCTTATTGCAGCCACATTTGAAAAGACTTAAACAGAGGGAGTAACCTGCTAAGAAACCAGAGTGGGGACAGAGCTAATGACATGTCTTAGAGCAAGAAAGACAAGCTTGAACTTGATGCAGTTTAACTGGAGAGCCAAGAAACGGAATTTTTTTTTTATATGAATGATCTAGTGAAAGCAGTAGGTAAAATGTGGATTACTTAGACAGGAATAAGGACCAGGCAGCAAAGTGTTGCAGAGCTCTAACGAGTTAAAGTAACCCTGCAGAGGCACAGTCCTCTAACAGCAAGCACTGTAAATCCTAAGAAAAAGGGGACAGTTTGTCAACATTTTAGGGTAAGGTGAGCAAAGTACAGGCACAGTTGGAGTTTGGAGAGTAGAAGAAAACAGCAGAGATGCTCTCCCACTTCAGAAGGCAGTAGACACAGGGAACAGAACTAACATCAGTAATGTCACAGAAAGCAAAACTTAATGGCTTAGCATCCAAAAGCTTCCAAGGACAGAGACTAACAGCGATGTCTAAAGATGACTCAGGTCTTGATTTCTGAGTAAGTGCTCTGTGCCATCTGATTTGTCACCTGGGGCAAGTCATATCTGAGGCAGACATGCCGGTGAAACAGCGTGGTTATACAGTGCCCTGGCACCCTCCCCACATGAAGTCATAGTCTCGGCCATTACAATCTTCTCCATTGAAATGTTTTGTCTTCAGGAGATGATTATTCCTTACCTAAAGTTACCGGTAAATGAAACTTCTCCCAGGAGCTGAAAACCTGATGTAAATTTTGAAAAGGCTAGCACCATCTGCATTATCTGCATTGCAGTCATCTCAGCAGCATACAGAAGCACTTACACATCAACAGGATGACCCCCTGTTTCAAATAAGCATCTTTAATTTAAGATGGCTCTCCTCAGCATGTGAGAAAGTAGTCTATTTTTAGCAAAAAAATCTAAAAATGGAACATATAAGTATCCATTTATTAAGTGCTCAAATTCATGCTCATTTTCTGCAGGAAGATGTCCTTCAAATGAATTGCAGGACTCATGAAACTGGATTAGCAAAGTCATGAATCATACACCTGCCAAAATAACTGCATAAAAAAATGAGACTAAATATAATCTACATCTGATTTGAATAGATACTATCTATATTTAACAATTTGTTGTAATTCAAATATTAGCTGACATTCAAATTTTAACATAAATCACTCTATTGGTTATAATTTTCCTATAGTTAATTGCTTTAAAAATAACTTTCAAGCTTCTGCAATGGCCTCATTTCTGAATGAGAGTTTTGAATTTACATAAAGAAGGAACTTGGAAATTTATGCCTTACAAAACTTTTTGCAAGAGCTTTAACTGCTGAAAAACCAAATTGTGACAAATTCTTAGTTTACATTTCTCAAATTATCAACTAAATGCTGTGCAAACCAGGACCATTTCTAAGACTAGCCTTTAAATGGCAGAATTTATTACAAGTTAATGTTTCCTTTATGTTTACTAGAACAAATGATACTTCTTTCTAGGATCAGTCTCTAAGACATAAGGTTACTTTCCCTACTTAATGTCAAACCCAATGAGTCTGAGCTCTCAACAATATAGGATGGTTCTTTGGTGCACATTTTGCTGCATAACATGGACCCCCAAACACACTAAAGAAATCCCAGAAAACCTCCAGACACATCCCTGTAAGGTTTTTTAAAGGACCCAAGAGGCATCCAGACAGCTTCAGCTCTAAGAGAAGCAATCACAGTGTAAAACCTTGGGAAGCACACTACTGTACTATTAACTATGATAATTCCTTAATTTCATAAGTAGATTAGTGAACTGCTGAGGCAGTAACGGTAAGAACTGAATAGAACTCTCAACAACCATCTACATCTACATTGCCAAAGCAATTTTTTCTCATAACACACACATACATAAATTTCCCTAAAAGTACAGAAATAATGCATAATGTTCCAAAAATAAACCGTCTTTTCATGATGAAATTGGCAGAATAAATGAAAGTACAAACGATTTTACATCTGAATCTCTAGTTACACTGAAGACCATCCTTTTTCTTTCTTTCATAATGAAGAATATGTTAGAAAATAGCTGTTAAGAAAAAAGTAACAGAACTTGTTCTAACTGGTTCTGCTGGCCAAATATCAATGTCATCAGAAGACCAACTACACTTACATTTCTGTGCATAAGAGCTTGAAATACCAGATATCATAAAATAAACAAAAAAGTAATATTCAATGTTTCAGTCAGAAATAATTAGAAAAGTAATCCACATCAGAGCTATTGCTTTGCATCATACACAGTTTAGACTTTTGTCTCCTTCTAAGGACACTTAGTAGATAATAGATAACATCATCATAATGCTCACATTTGTCCTCAAGAGCTTCCCCTTCACTGACAGAATGATTTATAATGAATTGTTGCAAGCTGCCATGCATCCATCTGATTACACCCAAACCAGCAAGAGTAACCTGAGCCACGTTAGGAATGTGGAAAGAGACCTGAGGAGCCAGAAGGTAAGATGCATAGCAGAAGCCAGAAGTGACACACCTGCTTAGAAAAAGCAGTCCTCAGTATAGCTCAACACAGGCGAAACTAGCAATGTACCACGGTCAACAGTTTCACAGGCATTCAGTTTAACACTGGGACAGCATCAAGACATTTGCAGTTTCACAGCTGGTCCTGTAGATCAAAAGGGAGCCACATGTGGGATTGTGTCAATCTACCAGCTTCTTGCACAGACCTGAGGTTTTTCATTTACAGTTGAGATATGACAGAATAGGGGAGATTTAAGAACAAAACAAAATGTGAATAAAATAAAGTGAGGAAAAAAGGTGCGGGGAGGGAAAAGTAGGATATAATGCAGGAGGAAGATATTTCCCATACTAGAGGTATTTTGTGAGAAAAGCATTCTTACCCAGCTCCAGTTTTCCAAGGAAGCAACTGAGGAAAGTCACACAGACACCACAACACCAGTCCACACCATCAACATCTCTCATTCACAATTTCGTGCATCCATCGTCTGGACAAGATTTAGAGATGGAGATCTTGCAACCTGCCTCATCTTTTTAACAGTTTTCCTATCATTTTGTCTTCTCAGAGAGCAGCCTGTACTTAAGATTTCTCCCCTGCAAGCAAAACTCTTTTCAAGTTCAATCTTGCTTAATGAGTTACTTTTTATTATGTGAAGCTTTTTAATGCGCTGTTTGTTCTGTCAAGCCCAAATAACTGCTGACATTCTAATCGTGAGGGCCTTTGGGGAAGAAGAAGAAAAAAAAAAGGGGTGGTTTTGGGGGTTTTTTTTGCTTAATAGCAATCTTTATATTTACCAGCAAAGCAATTATATCACATTTAAACTGTTTTAATATAAAAATAGCCTCCCTACATTTTAAATATTGCAGAGAATAAAACATAAAACTGAATTCTTGCCTTCAGATTTTGATCTTTCCCTCTCTTCCTTAAATCTGAATTTAATATATTCCTTTTTAGGCATAAAGGAAATGGCTAGTGATAGCAGCACCAGCTTTCTTCACTAGATCTTCCCAAGTCCTGAAAATGGAATTATCTAAAAAACAGAGACTTATCTCTCTCTCCCAATATGAAAGCTACATTTTATTGTAGGCACATATAAAAATCCAATTCTATGGGGAAACAGCTTCTAAGGCCAGCTCAAATTTAGCACACCATGTTCTTGCATATATTTTTTCAATTTTTGTCAAAATCTCTGCCCTCTTCTTGCTCCTCCTCTTCTCCCTCCAGGGGAAAGGAACAGCTCTGAACCAACAAAGAACAAAAAATATAGGAAGTTCTGCACAACCGATTTAGTTATTCCAAGAACACCACCACTGGAAATCCCTGTCATACACATACATATTGCTGAATATTCAGAACAGCAACTTTAAATACTGTTACACCCAGGAGTTTCATAAATGCTACCAAACCAGCTAATATTTCTATGTATTTTTGTTATTCGTGATAGTTATTTGTCTGTCTGCGTTATTTCTCCAAGACTAGTTTAACTAAATGTGTCACATTATGCTACAGCGTTTGTCATATTATGCTGCAATGAAAACTCATTAATTGTTTTGTTTCTTTGAAAGCACTCAACACTCAACAACACTGAGGTGATCAAGATTTATTCCTCAAATACAGCAGCGCTGTTTTGTTAATGTAAGAAGGGAATGCTAATTAAAGACCAACATTTGAAGTGGGCAGTGGCTCCCTCCTCAACGGAAGAGCAGAATCTTACTGCTGCAAGATCTCTTCCCTTTGCACAGTCAAGCACTGTCAGTGTGTTTCAATTGTAACACCCTACTTATGATACTGCTAAGACTGGATAGATTCTGCATTAATGAACTTGGAATCAACCACACAGATGCAATTGACTCATCTTGAATTCAGAAAATTACAAGATTTCACTCTCCCACATTGGATTTCTCCCCTTCCCCCCTTCTTTTTTAGCAGACAAAAAAAAAGTATAATAGCATGCATAATTCCAAGGAAGTCTTGATCTGAACAGCAGACTTTTGTTGTGACTGTAGCTTCCATCAACTTCCCTAGAAGATGAAACTCCAGTATTACAAAGGGATGCAAGAAGGTTCCAACAGTGGTTAAGCCAAAGGACTATGGCAGCCCTGACAAACCCTAAAAACTGTTTTGCTACTTTGAATGTATCTAGTGAAAATTATAAAATCTCTGAGCTATGCAGAACACCCATGTCTTGACCCCTATCCCTTCATGTCAGAAACAAAAAGATTCTTTCTGGAAAGGAATCTCCTTAGGAAAAATATCACAGTCCACCAGCAGAACTCCCACTACACTACAAAACACTAGTAATTGCTGTGATTCCACAACAGGGTTGGGCTTTTGTATTATCTCATGCTTCTGTGGGAGGAAAAAGATGTAACTCCTCCTACTAAAAAAAAGTCCTCTCAATGTGTATTTTTGAGTCAAAATAAAACCAACCATTTTCTAAAATACATACAATCTGCCAGTATGCTAGTGGAGCTAGAAGCTTGGTCTTCTCTATTCAAAGACTGCTAGAACAATAGTTGTCTTCCTTTTCACTTTGTCAAAGAAAAAAATCTCATAAGGCTAACATTTTCTTCTGTAGCAGCCTAAACCACTGAGAAATAGCAAGTGTTCTTATAAAAAAGGTTTCTTGCCATACCAGGGTAACTGGAGAAAATTACATGAGCACAGCCTTTGCAAGCTCTGCCAGAGAAAACTTTGTTCTTAATATCTACTGATTAGGCTTATGAAAATCAAAGCATTATAAGCATATTTTCAAAGACTTTTTAACAGGCTTCCTTCTACACTATATGACATATGAAAGAAAATTAACATTACAACATTAAGCAGGTAAAAAAACACAAGCTACCTGGTTAATGCCATTTTAGCCACTGTAGGATGGCACACAGCAGGTTTACTTGCATGCTTTGGCTACCATTTAAAGTTTAACCACCAATACTAATTTTACATTTGCTGCTACTTATCTTAAAATACAGGAATCACAGATGGCAATATTTTCTTTCAGTTTCTGTATTAAATACCAAATCTATAAAAACCAAAGACTATCAATTACTTGAGGTAGTGGAGTAATCATATGAAGTATTTTCTACAATATCCACGAGATCTCTTATGTTGTACCATAAAAGAAACACCAGGAAAATTGTTATCCATCTCAACAGAAATTCTATTAATTTGTAATTTTTTTCCCAGTATGGAAAACTCCCAAGAAACTCCAGTTCCGCATTGCATGGATACAAAAACGAGGCTCAAAATACAATATTGTTCAAAAACACAGTCCCCAAGATGAGTTCCTCATTTATGCAGTTCCAAATTCACAGCCAACCAGGAGACCACACCACCCTGAGTGATCTAGTTTTGGAGACTATCTTGGCAATCTCCAAGACAAACAATATCACAGAACCATAGAATGATTTGCGTTAGAAGGGACCCCAAAGGTCATCTTCACAGTAAAAAATTTCTTCTTAATATCAACTCTAAATCTACCCTCTTTCAGTTTAAAGCCATGACGCCTTGTCCTGTCATTGAACTCCCTGATAAAGTCTCTCCCTATTTTTCCTGTAGGCCCCCTTTATGTACTATAAGGTCTCCCTGGAGCCTTCTCTTCTCCAGGCTGAACAAGCCCAACTGTCTCAGCCTGTCTTCACAGCAGAGATGCTCCCACCCTCTGATCATCTCCATGGCTATTCTCTGCACTCATTCCAACAGCTCCATATCCTTATTATGTTGGGGGATCCAGAGCTGAACACAGCACTCCAGGTGGGGTCTTACCGGAATGGAGAAGAAGAGAAAAATCACCTCCCTTGACCTGCTGCTCACATTTCTTTTGATGCAGCCCAAGATGCAATTGATTGTCTTTCTGGGTTACAAGCAGGTATCATCAAGTCACATCAAGCTTTTCATCAACCAACACCCAAAAGTCCCTCTCCTCAGGGCTACTCTAAATCCATTCTCCATCCAGCCTATAGTGATGCTTGGAATGGCCCCAAACAATGTGCAGGTCCTTGTGCTTGGTATTGCTGAACTTCATGTGGTTCACACAGGCCCACCTCTCCAGCCTGAGGCCCCGCTGGATGGCATCCCTTCCCCTCAAATGCCTGTCAAACACGCTACAGAGCTTGGTGACATCAATAAGCTTGTTGAGGGTGCACTCAATCCTACTGACCACGTCACCAAAGATGTTCCAAGCAATCTTTAGAAAACCATAAATTAATAAAACACTGATTACACATTTCTCCAGACCAGGCTGTCATACATACCCCAGACCACATTTCCACAGAAATATCATACCAAAACTATTGCTCTTGTAAGAGAAAATACAATCCATTGCAAACACCGCCCAGTTTCAATGATAATTCTGATCTCTAGAAAATTAATCTTGTGTACACAAATGGCCAGGTTTCCTGAAGACAGGTGCTTTTCCAGAATTTGGTTCAAGATTTGATGCCATCCCAGATGCATCATCCCATATTACATTAATGTCTCTGCCAACATACAAACTTGGCATCATATATACTAACCTTCCCCACTCCACAGAGATCACAAACCAATTATGATAAACATTAGTCTCACTGCATATTTATTTTACTGGAAGATGTTTACTCACCAGAATGACAACTAGAGTGGAATAAAAATCCAAATTCAGTTCTGCCTCTGTAAGCTGTATTACTCCCCAAACAGACACAGATGTATGTTACTATGCTGAAGGAAAATTCTACACTGATGATGAGCTCTAAAATGACTGCAGGAATACTAATTTTATATAGTTGGAGCCATCAAGTTCTTAATGGTTGTACACAACGTAAAGAACTTCCCCATTAAAGGTACCAGAACAGAGTCATGAAGTCAAAATGACTTGATGAAAGGAAGTGAGTCCACTCAACTCTACATACATAAAGTAGGATTTAATGATTTCACTTGCATACCACAGAAACTAATTACTGTATTTGAAAATTATTAAACACAGGCCTCATTGAAAGGCAGAATAGCTATTTAAAAGCATGTAAGAGAGAATTAAAAAGAAAAATGCAGTTAAACAACTGAGATCCAGAAGTTCAGGAACTTCAATCTCTCTTTTTACAACAGAAAGGTGAGGACTTAGAATTCATGAGACCTTCATTCTGTCCAGAAAGTCACTATGGAAACCAGGGAGACAAGTGGTAGACTCTGGTCGTTTTGATTTTAGGGAACAGATGTGTGGCTGACTAAGTGCCTAACATACTTTTGGGAAGAGAAGGCTCTTCATCAGCTGCCATATACTGAATTTGTGTCATTGTTAATTTCCAGCTTGTTCATGCTTATTATAGCAAAAAAGGACAGAAAAAACAAGAGAAAAGCTACTAGACTTCAGCATCATCCAAAGTTAGGCCAAAGGACAACAACCATAAGCAATTATTATGGTTGACCTCTAAACGACTAACAATGACTTCAATAAAACCCTACTGGTACCTTTGACCAGCCAGCCTGGTAGCGCTGCAGAAATACAAATATGCAAAGTGCAGGGATTATTTCAAGAAACACATGGAAACATGGTTAAATTAACACTATGCATAACTACTTTTATTTCTATTCACAGATGACTATCACTGCAACCTTACAAAACTAGCCCAGGCCACTGTATATGCTGCAGTTTATGAAGATTATTTGCCAGGTTCATTTTCTAGATTAATTATTAACTTCTGCTCATATCCTACCCTTCAAATATGGTATAGAAAGATGAGTAATAGCAAAACACTCCTGTTCCAACTCCAATTTTCCCCTCCCTCTGCTATTGTTGCAGCATGAGGGGCAGTGACTTCATATTTAGACACAATAAACACAGGCTACATTCCTTTATTAAGGTGTGCCAGAAACCTGAGATCTTCCAACCAAAGAAGTATTGTAACACATTCCCTCTAATTATTATGCAATAATACAGTCTTCCACAGCAGGAACAGTAATTTCATGGTTAGAATCCAACCCATTCACTAGAAAACTGCTATACAGCACTCTCAGAAAGAAGGATTTTTTTCATAAAACAGGACTGTGAATCAAAACGATGAAACAATAAAAAGCTTGTACAATTAAGCTTTATCACAGCACTATCATTTATCACCTTTCTACATGTGCCCATTTTTTGTGAAGTGTAATGACAGTAAGTACTTTTATTTACTTTAGGCAATTCTGCACAAAAAGATTTAAAATTATTCATGTCTCTCAAAATCTGTACAATTTCCAATCCTCAACACTGTATATATGTGGTTCCTAGGAAATGACTGAAATACTTGAAAAATCTCTAGGGCTACAACTTCATTTTTCCAGTTAGAAAAACTCTCAAAACATTTAGTATGCTTAGAAATAAAAATATTTGCATTAAATAAATGCAAATCTGATCATAGTTAGTTTCATTATTTTTTTTTCAGAGAACAAAGAAATGGAAACAAAAATCTGTTAATACAAGCATTGGGCTACAGCTCTATATGCCAGTGCATTAAAAGATAAAACACGATATACCTGCATGACACCTGGTAGAATGGATATCCCGGTAGAAGAACAGAGTTTGAAAATCCAGACTGACTTGACATTGCCATCAGGTATTGTATCCAATTAAATCACGTCTACATTCCGTATGTTAAACCCTCAAAATCTATGTATGCAGCTTTGAATAAACGTAGATGGATAACTAAAGAGAAACCAAGTGCATATTCCAAGGTCTTGAAGATTCTGCCTGCATTTCAAACTGCTTCCTCAGTAGTGAAATTCCTGAAAGCCAACACCCTCATGACATCACGTACTACAAAATCATAAACATGCAATTGTTTCAGTGAGGCAAGGACAGCCCGTCGTTTTTGACTCGACATAAAATCCTGCACTGCATTCTTCTTGAAAACACAGTGCCTTTCAGGCTGGCGAAAGGCAGAGACCTGCTGCCTTAAACAGCAGCCCTGCTTTGGCAGCCAGCCAGCAAGCAGCAGAACTTATTGCCAATGCCGCAAATCCCTCCTATCAGCTAATGAAGAACCAGACTGCAGGTGAAACATGATTTTTAGCCCATGACAAGAATTTCCTTGAAAATGCATGAGATCCATGACCTTGAGCTCAGTGACAAAAAATTCTTTTTAAGATTTGTTAACTGTATAATGCATATATGTTTTATAAGCAACATCAGACTGCACTGCACATTACAGCAGTATGAAAAATCATATCAAGTTTTTCCTCTGCTAAAAAAGAAACCTGTCATGCCACACTCTATGGGAAAGCAGGAGGGAAGGATAGGAGGTGGAATCTTAAGTTATATTATTTAAGCTACTGGATATAGAAATAAAATTAGTGCATGCATTCCATAGTATTTTACCACAGCTTAAAGAAATATCAATAGCAAGATTTCTTTTGATACACAGTACAATGGTAAGTTATGTGAAAGTTTATTTGAGCATGCCTTCCTCAGGAGAGGAGGAGACAACTGGAAGGCAGGAAGATACAAGAGTAGCCACAACATGGCCCAGTGGCATGACCAGTGGCAACTAGACTTCAATGATTATCTACCTACACTACTCTTCAAGTAAAGAAGGTGTACAGTGCCCCCACATGAAGACTTGCTCAGTTTAAGCAAGATATTAAATAGAACAGATTTCTAAATTATTTCATTATCTCTGCTAACTGCACTGGAAAACATTAAAATGTTGAATTTAATACGTCTATCCCATTACATATTATTTACTCTAATTGTCTCTCAGTTTTGCAAAAAAAAAAAAAAGACTAAATTTGGTTTGTTTGGCTTATCACATGTTTATAACCAACATCTTAGTCATTAGGAAAACGGTACAAAACTTTGTCGCTACCCTAGAAACCTTTTAAAACCTGACTTTAAAGAACAGGAGCTTGTTCTACCTTAAATGTATCTGAAATCTAAAACTAAATCTCATCTCAGTGAAATGTTTAATTTCTTTTTCATATAACTCAACCTTTTTAATAGTGTTTCAACAGCACTGTGATGTTTTGAATTGCCTTACTATTATTTGTCAAGGTGTAAAAAAAGGGTCATTTATTTGTGAAAGATGGTAACAATACTTCAGAGAGAAAACAGTAGGGGGAAAAAAACCCCAAAACAATCAACACTACAGAATATGGCCTTGCTCCTCAAAAAACCCTAAAAAAACCCCAACAACCACCACCAAACAAACAAAAAACCCAACATCACCAAAAAAACAGGAATGTTTATAAATTAGCTCTGTACACTGTCATATCTACAGCTCAGTCAAGTAACTGACTGTTCCCACCAGCTACAACTTGGGCAATCACAGGCCACTTTACACAAGAAATGCAATGCACATTCGCACGCAGAGCAATATGCAGATACCCTACTGCACTGAATATGGCACCAATTTCTGAAATCCCATCAAAATGCCAGGATAACGAAGAGACTACAGTTCGCCCAGAGAATTAAGGGTGGTTTTTTTTTAGTTCAGCTGATATCTGGAAAAAACAAGCAAGCTTCTGGGCACATTGTTTTGTAGAAATTTTTATACCTCTCCTGGCTGCATAGAAAAATCTTCAAAGGGCAATTCAAGCACAAATGATGTTGTGGTATCAGCCGAATTTTTACAAACAGACTTGAAAAAGCATCCTTTATAAACATAATCTCTCTCATGTCTAGCATCAATTCCAAAACCCACAACTCTCAAAAAAATCACACAGGTAATAGCATGTGAGATGCTGCCCCATCAGCGATGTTTGGATAGGTAGTCAGCTTTCATCCCTACGCCCACAACTGTTGAGGACCATGTAAAGTCATTCTGCTACACTGCTGCACTTGGACCTGATGAGTCAGCTTCTGTGCACGTCCCTAAAGCACTTACATTTCTATTCTGTGTATTTACTCTTTTTTCTATTTTTTAAATTCAGTGCCTCGTTGGCACTGAAATCACTGCATTAACGCATTTATCCAGTAATTCTCATC
Organism: Zapornia atra; assembly: GCA_013400835.1. Classification (NCBI taxonomy): domain Eukaryota; kingdom Metazoa; phylum Chordata; class Aves; order Gruiformes; family Rallidae; genus Zapornia; species Zapornia atra. Next base: position 15,733 of record VZTU01000990.1, read on the forward strand.
TCCGAATAATTCTTCTTAGTCCCAACCACGATTTAGGATGTTTCCATTTGATTTACCAGCTGAAAAGAACGTTAGTGTCAAATCAGCAGATTACAGGCTTATATACCAGCAGCCTTGGAAGCTGCCAGTGGCTCACCATGCCATTTTGTAAAAAAAAAAATAAAATAAAAAATTCACTTAGCCTCTTAATGCCTCACTTATCCACATAATAAGGAAAATACTGGCTGACAGCAAAGGAATGATGCAAGATTATTTTTTTTTTGTAATTAAGTATTGAAATCCTCTGATTAAAGATTTACGAAGGGATAAAACAGCTGTAGCATTTGAGGGAAAAGATGTGTGGGAATATTCAGAATAGAGCTGTCTTTCCATCTCCTCCTAGCTCTAACACATCTGAAGCATTATTGCTCTGAAATTTCATTTTAAATATAAAAGCCATTCAAATTTTAAAATGCGGTGAAAACTACACAGCATTTAAACAGGTGGACAGCACTACACAGCATTTAAAGAGATGGCAATGGGCAACAAAAACCAAATTTAACATGGTCTTTACAGAAGCAGAATCCTTCATTGGTAAGTATCATACCAATTCGGCGATTCAGTAACAAGGATAGAAAGTCTGGAGTAAGAGGGAGAAATGGGGAAGAGGAAATCTGATAAGGACCAAAGAGAAAACCTCCATACAACAATACCCAACATGTACCAAGTGTCGCTTTCATTTCTTTCCTCGTGCAGGCTTAATTACAGAACTACTTCTGAGACCCATACCTTCTTGCCAAACATCAACTTCAGTAAGAGAGACAAGTGGGTTTCATTCCAAATGCAGTCATGTTTGTTTGCATTTTACTTCCCCATTCTAGTGCCAACAAGCTCACTTAAAAATAACCACACGAGTATTGTTTGGCATCGCATGCCATGTAGCACTTATTACTTCGCTGGAACAAAATTAAACAAAGAAAATAAATTTGAGGCACAAACACTATGTGCTCCAGAATTTGCAGTGACCTTAATACTGAAGTAACTGAGCTGCTAGCCATTAGGGCATTTAATGCTGCTAGTTGAAAATGTACACAATACTTAACTGAGGTGTTACTACACTTCAAAGAGCAGGGATAAGCTGAAAGACCAGGGAAGAGCAAGCTCATGACCACTTTCACATATTTCATGCAAGTAGCATCCTTGTTAACCAAATGAAAATTTGCTTAAACTAAAAAGGCAGACTGAAAGAGAAATAGAAGCTAACTTTATTACTGGAATCTAAATCAACTTTTTCAAGTTTAAAAGTAAAAGCAGGCACATTGTAGACAGTTATATGATATATTTAAAAAAATCATATAAAATGTTTAGTATTCATAAAACCAAAATGAAGTGTCATGCAGAAATTATTGTAAAATCAATACCATTAATCAGTAATTTAGTTTCATACAAAGCATTAAATTTTATGTTTTCCCTGCCTGCTAAGAAATATATTACAGACAATAAAATAGCAAGAAAAATGTATCATATGAAACATAGAAAAATCATTACATGGAGCTTGACAATAACAGAATTACATACAAAGAAAACATTACAAAGAGAGTCAATATAATGAGCAGCACACATAGTAATGGAAAGTCTTTTGTTCTTTCTGTACAGAACACTAGAATAGGAAGTCAACAACACTGAAGAATAATGGGAAATTTGAAACTGAAGGATACTATCACTGAAAACTCAAAACTCATCTAGTGTTCAAAGACTAACAGGATATTTA
>VZTU01000993.1:0-38525 GCA_013400835.1 Zapornia atra
TTTTTCATATTGTATGAACATTGTTAATTCCCCAAGTTAGGAATGCAGATGAATCTTTTAAGTTATCTCATATCTTAGGTTTTTGATTCCTTAAATTCATGCTTAACTGAAAACCAGGCACTGAATACTCTGGAAAATAACCTTTCAGTAGTTGTATAGAAGCTTTTTAAACTAGTGCAAGAATTCAGATAAATTTACTCATTTCTTACGTAAAGTAATAAATCTATTAGGTTTAATTTATGTGGTCCTGACAGCAGTGTTTTTCATTGTAGATTGATGAGAGTGAGTGGAGATTTCTGTTGACTGGAGGTATAGGTTTGGACAATCCCTTTTCTAATCCATGTACCTGGCTTCCTTCAAAATCATGGGATGAAATTTGTAGACTAGAAGATTTTCCATGCTTCGCAAACATTAGTAAGGATTTTGCACAACTGAAGGATGGATGGAAATTGGTATATGACAGTTTGGTATGTTAACATTCCCAACTGCTTGCATTCATAAGCTAATTAACACACTGGAAATATTTATTGAAGGAAAAGAAAGCGCTGTCACTTTCCATGCTATGTTCTTACATATGTGAATGTAAATATTTCAGCAAGTGGTGCATAGTAGTAGATTATTGCCATTTTGTCAGGTGTCTTCTGAACAGCATTTGGTTGGAAAAAAGGCAAAACTGGGAGTGGTAAGATAATATTGAGCTAGTAAGGCAACCACTGTGCCCATCAGTCTATACATTCATTTACCATGCTTTGAGGATGCCTTTTTATGCTGTTTTCCTGGATAATTGTAAGAAACCCAAATATTGCCATGTAGAGAAACTAGGATGGGATTTGGGAGACCTGTACTTCCCAGTTCCTACAGTGACCTGATATTACATAAATCACTTTACCTAACTTCATCACAATTTTCTTGAAATCTAAGGTCTTTAGATGAATTTAACTCCATATTTGGACACGTACTTCATGCTTAATCTTACTAAAACTCATTTTTTCATGCTCCCCCCCTTTGCTTCTCGATATGCAAAGTGCTCATCATACACATACCACCTGCACAATTAAAAATGTTACCCTTCTTTCCTGTTTGCACTGTATCTGATGATAAACACTTCCATGTTGAGACAATGCTGCCCATTTGTGCTGGTCCACTGAACTACTTGTCTCACAGTTAAATTATGAAAATTTATTACCAATGCTCAGTCAAATAACCCAGGACTTCTTATACCTGTTTAAAAAAGATTAACTGTGTGCTTTATTAATTTTAAATGTCAAAGATTTAGAAATTCTTTCTATTTAAAAAAAAGTCTAAAAGTATGAAGATATTAAAAGAATGGATTTTTGGTTGGAAATGCTCATAAACATATAAAAGATATTAAAGAAACTAAGCAGCTGCAGCTCCTTCAGTTGTTGAGATTGCAGGAAACAGGAGAATAGTGGAGTTAAAGTTTTCTTTGAGCATTTATAAAATAATACAGCAAGTTGAGGGCTTTTGCTTGGAAAAGGAACAAAGAAAATAAGGTTTTTTTAAGAAGGAATTGAGGGAAGGGGCTACTTTGTTACGCACTTTGGGATTATAAATATTTAAAGCAGTGTCTAATACAAATGAATGGTACTAATTTTCAGAAGTAAAGATTCAAGATGCATGTAATAGCTGCATGCATTCACACACCTAAACTGAAATAAATAGAAATTCCTTCACTTAAGTGGCCTTCAGTAAAATGAGATCTATAGAATCAGGTCATCAGTTAGTTAATTGATAAATATTCTAATAAAAAGCAACATGAAGTGTAGTGCACCTTTAGTGCCAAATCAAAAGGAATGGCATTATCTATCACTGACCTGATAGAGAAGAGTTGCTTTACCCTTTACTTGCAACATGAAAAGTTTCATTACCTATTTAGCTTTAATACTAGCACCTACATGTGAATGCGCTGGAATTTTCAAAAGCACTAGTTAATGGGTCTTGGGAAAGATTCCTTTTTGATAGCTGTATTCTTTTTATTACCAATATAATTATCCCCAGTGATATACAACCATTTCTTTTTCCTTTGCGACACAAATTTAAGTGAAGCACAGTTTCATTCAGGCAAAACATGTTTTCAGGTTTCCTCCAGCTCATTCCTTCTCCACTTTCCAGAGAACTCTGTGTTATTATCTTTTAAAAAGTTAAAAAAATTACTATAACTTCTCTGCTATAAGTTTAGATAAATATATATTTTAAGTTTGGTTTTTTTTTTTAAAAAACCCTATTTAAGCATGCCAACCCTATTTCTGTAGATTAAGAAATAATACATAATGGATTGATGTGTCAAGTTAAAAGATAATTTGCCTGTCACTATAGGTAATTCACAAATGTTTTAAATAATGTTGAAATATGTTTTTAGGATCCCCAGCATGAGAGTTTTCCTGGAGAGTGGCAACACAAGTTGGGGGAATTCCAGAGGATGCTTATCATTCGCTGCCTGAGACCTGACAAAGTATGTATGAAAATTTCACCCTATTCAGAAAGGTCTGTTCATCTTCAAAGTATTTTCAGGTGTGCATTTCATGTGCTGTCTGCAACAATCCATCATAAAGGGATATTACAAAAGTTTGAAACTGTAATGAAAATCCTTTTTAAAACAGAAGCCTGGGTCTTTATCTTTTGTTAACTTTCACTGTACACACCTTGAGACTGTCTTACAAACCTTGTGACTTTCCTTTTTCAGTACACTTATTTTTGCTTATATAACTTTTTTTGATGGATGCCACTTTCTATAGTAAATCTTGTCTGATCTAGGAAGATCTAATGGTAAGCAGGAAAGTAAATGGTGTGCTTAAAGTTAGCATGTTTTGTGGACACACATACCTATTTTGGTCTATGGAAAGCGTTTTAAACTCAAATCAGAATAGTTCTGGTTCATGTGTAAGGCTTGAATGTGGCAAAGATCACAATAGGTTCTCACAGTTGTGAGCCTTTATTCCAAAAAGTTAACTTACTAAAACCCAGAATATTTGCACTTAGACATTTTTCATATATTCACAGGTTAGTGGGACTACTTGTAGTCCACATGTCCTAGCCACAGCGACAGAGAGCATTGTGAATGATAAGAGTTAGTATAAACTGTTACAACCCATGTGCCAGAGACCCTGTGAAAGGAATTCTCTACAATTCCTCACACAGTTGTTCAGCATTATATTAGCACTCAGATAAATACAAATGTTTTTACCATATAAAGACAAGACAAGAAATTTTTAAAGTCAGACTTTAAACTTCACTTCTAGATTATCATTTTGACTGGCAGCATGAGCTTCCAGAACGTTGGGCAGATGGATCAGCATGGAGAGGCGCTGGCGGCGTATACTGATGCTTGGAGATAAAGTTATCCAAAAGGCGCTGCCTAGTTGCAGTGACTTCTTCTTCAAAAGAATTTATTATGCTTCTGCCAGTTTTGAGCTTAAAGTAAAGCAAAAGATTGAGACTCAAATGAGCAATTTATCAGAATAATTCAACTATGTTCAAAACTGATCCTCAAAAACCCTACTAATCTGCCACTAATTCTAGCTTAGAAGTCTACTTTTGGCTATGGCCAGCGATGCTGCTGTCAGAACAGTGCAGAGCACTTTGGCAGATATTTCATATGCATAACTCCATTTGATTCAGAAACTCCTCTACCAGCCTTGCCTGTAGGGCTCAGTTCAGTGACCATGTTTGGTTAAGCCTCCATACAGTTTTTAAATAACTGGTGAGCCTGCTGTTCAGGTATATTTAGAGTTACATTAGGGAGGGAGACTTCAGTTGGATTTTCTGCTGTGTGAAGAGACACGATACTGTTTCTCAGGATGTATTAAGCTACTGGTACTTCAAGATGGCATCACACTCTGAACCTGCTCTATTGCATAGGCTTCCAAGCTATTGGTCACAGTATTCCTGGGGGTAGAGTCCCCATTTGAAGCAGCTGCTGCTTCATGTTTTCTGTAATGCTGTACTTAGAAATCAAGTAGTAGTTTGGCTGAGACCCCTTTTATACCTTGGTACACTGCTCTAAATCATTTGCTCTTTGGGTTAGATATCATCTCATTTTTAGTCCATAGTTAGATGGGTTAGATATCATCTCATTTTAGTCCATCTTAGTTAAGATACCAGACTGCTCTCACTGCAGTATGTGATTCTGTTTTTATGTATTTGAGTCTGTTGTACAGAGAAATATTTAGCCTTGACAGTCACCAGGTACCTTCTCAATATGAAACATCAGCAAGGCAAAGAGCCTACTTGTTCAAACCCCCCAGGAAGTAAGATGCAGAACATTTACTGTGCCTCCTCAGGGGAGCTGGTTGATTTGATACATACTGTTCATAGGAATAGGGGTGTGGCTCATCCCTCCTGAGAAAAATAGAGTTGCTCATGGCAGAGCTTCCTGGATTGATTGATTACTGCAACTAAGACATTTTTTCCTGCTGTAATGAGTTGTTGGGAAAATGTTTCTTGAAAGAAAATCCATTTCCTTTAAGGCTAAACAATAGACAACACCAAGTGCAGATTTCTTAGTCAACATTCCTTCAGAATAGGTCCTGTTTTAGCCTTACACAATCACTCTTTGCTGATGCTTGGAAATCTTTGAGAGGGAAATTCTTGTTTGCATTCTAGCTTGGAATCTTATATTTTTGGTTAAACACTTACAAGGAAGGTTCTCAGCCGTGTCATCTCCAACATGTAGTATTCCTCCATTGTCAGGTCATCAAAGTTCTTGGTAAGGGATAAAAAGCCACAGCTGTGACGTTTTGAGTGTTCCTCCCTGCAGTGTAGTCCCAGAGTAAGAACAGATATTAAAACAATGGAAGTTACATTTCAAGATACAAAGGAATCAGAAGAGAAACATCTGTTCAGTACTTCTATCAGTAGAAAAAATATCTTACAGAGAACACAAGAAATAGATTTTAGTGGCTCTCAGATGAAAGCTACTTGTGAGCCAAGAAGATATAAGGGAAGAGTTAGACCAATTTTACAGTGCTGAAACTATTTTCTACTTTGTTGGATCAAAAGCATTCTCTTTGGAGGGAAAATGTGAAGAATTGCATAGGGTATAATTAATAAGTTTTGAACTAATTCAAGGTTACCAGGCAAGATAAACTTTCAGTATGCTACAGAGAAATTGGCAATTTTATGAGTAAGGGGATGTCAAAGCTGCATGGAGGAACACTTAAAGAACAGCGTTACATCTGTGCTTACCATGGGTCATCATTTGGTTCCCAGCCCTCCAGTTCTATCAAGCAAAAGAAACATTTTGCCAGGTCTGGTTCATTTGCACTGGGACAGTGGACAAAGCCTGCCTTTGCCATCTGTAGGTGACAGTGTAGAAGTTCAGAGCCTGATCCCACACACTGCTCATGTTCTCAGCAAACTGTTTCTGAGAGTTGCGAATAATGCTTTCCCCCACAATGTCTTAACAGCACAGATCAGGCTGAAAGATGAGAGGACTGGAAGGTAAATAAGCAACTAGTAAAGGAAGAAGGAATAGGCTACAAGCAATGAGTGAATTTCCACATAGCTATGGTGTCTGCAGAGTAGCTTTGATCTACCACATAATGTCTAGTAGATGCTGTGCTACACAGGTATTACATACATATGGCAGTGCATGGGATCTGCAGTAGCCAGCACTTTGAAGCATATTTTCAAGAAAGCCCCAAACACAGCAGAAGACTATGGACATAGAAAACCTTTAAATACAAGTAACGTGAGCAAAATGCTACATCTTTGACTTCTGGGTTTTCCTGTCACTTTTGAATTACATCTAGTCAGAGCATGAAAAAGTCAGTTTCTTTTGTGTATAGGCTTCTTTTCTGTGAATGAAAATTGGCAATCAGAAGGACTGTATAAGAAATTAACTTTTAAGTGACAAGAACAAACAAACAAAACTCCCAAGCAAAGGAACTGTATTTGATTCTGTACCTAGATTAATGACCTGCACATGCAGAAACCAATCATCCTACTCAAGCCAATCTATGAGTAGGAAACAGAGGAAAACTCTGGCATTCAATTTTTTGTCTTCAAGCTTAACAGCTCACAACTCTTCTTGAACTTGAATATACTTAGCAATGACTTCATAGTCAGTAAAGCTTTCATAGTATGTATAAAAAAGATAAGGCATAGTCAAAATATTTTCAGACTTACATTCTCAGGAGTGCACTTGCAGTTCTCAAGAAAAGGCCAGTTTGTGAAGGTTTTTAAGCGGTTCTCATATTCATACATATCCTTGAAGTCACTCAGGAGCTTTGAAGCTGAAGCAAGCTCTTTCAAGCGCACCTCCATCTATAAAGCCTGTGATTAGTATAGCCAGAGCCTGCCTCCTGCTCTCCAATTTAAGGCATTATACTAATTGGTGACACATTGCACCTGTAAAGCAGGATAATTTTAAAATTAAGGTAAAGGACATTTGATCAGGATAATCAAGAGAAATGAAGCTACTGGAACTTTTTTCCCTGTGTCATATTCTATGCAGTTCGTCATGCAATATATTTAATACCTGAAAGCACCTATGCAAAATCAATATCAATATTGCAGATTTTATACAAAATATCATAAATGCAAGTTAAAAACTCTAAATTACAGAAATCTTATCTACAAAATTTTAAAAAATACTATGTTTACTTATTGTGACCAAAGTGATTGAATTAACATTGCTGTTTGCAACATTTCACATTTCTTAAATTTCCTGTTCAAAGGTTAAATCATGGTATCAATATATACCAGTACTGGTGTGTTTCTTGAAAGGGGAGGTGGTTATTGTAAAATATTCTAGTGTGTCCAGAGATAGAATGAATGGTGATATTTATTTAACATAATTACAGCTGTAAACATTTACAGGATCAAAGTATTAAGCTTTCATTTAAAAAATTGTCTGGCATTTTTGGTACAAAGCCCAGTTAACTTCAGTGGGAGGACTAAATGCCAGCGTGTACAAGACGACTGTACACGGCCATTTTCTAAGCCAAGATCTTAACACCTTTTCGAGGTGTTGCATTATGAGTCCTGAAAATTGAAATCCCCTCAACAATGCAGTTGGAATAAGTGCAGAAAAAGAATTCAGCTTCCTCTACCAGCACGTTAGTTTGTCCAGATGTGAGGACAGAAATGAGATTAAGGATCATTTGCCTAGGATTTCTGATTTCAACCCTCTTAGAGCATCCTTGAGCTTAAAGCCTACTATTTAGGTAGATTTACACATGCTAAATCATTGATTCCTCTGGGACTGTACTCATACCTAATTTTATAAGCGGGAATACTATCCTTGAAATTCATATTAAAATGTGTTAATGCTTACACAAAATAGGACACTTTAATTCTGTTTGCTCTTTTTTTTAGATAATACCAATGGTGCAGGAGTTTATCATTCATAACCTGGGACGCCCGTTTATTGAGCCACCTCCATTTGATTTGTCAAAATCATTTTCTGATAGTCATTGTTGTGTACCACTGATATTTATTCTTTCTCCTGGTGCTGACCCCATGGCAGCCCTTGTTAAGTTTGCTGATGATCAGGTATTTTAATATCTCCAAACTTCTTAAAATATAGTTGATGCCTGTGTGTGTGCATGCACATTTTAGTTTGCATGAAGCATGGAATTTTATTTCAGTAAAAGTTGAAATGCCAAAATAAGCTCCAAACTCTGTTTTTAACTGGAAAAAAAAAAAAAAAAAAGTTAGAATTGATCTCATGGGTCTCCCTAACACAAAACATTAATTAATGCAAGTGGATTTTTTTTTTTAGGAATTAATAATTTTTCTGTTGTTTATAAGAAATTGTATGTTAAATAACATTGGCATATTTTATAATATTATGGTCTCAAACACAAAATGGAAGAAAACTGTAATGGATTAAACATTGTTTGTAAGGAATGTTACCTGAAAACGTTTTGGGGCTTTTGGTTTTGTTTGTTTTCTAAAAGCATCATGTGTAATATATTAATTAAAAAACACTGTAGTAATGTAGGATCTTGGGTGGCATCTACATCTCAGAATTAAATTTTTTTTTCTTTGTTACTATTATTGTGGCATTTAAAACATTTTAATGTTTTAATACTGTACATTAAATATTTCAAGAATACTTCTATATGTGAATTCTCATATCCAAAGGTATAGTGTATTTATGCAAAGTTATACTCACTTATAATATGTTTTCTGTATGCAGGGATACAGTGGTACAAAGCTTCAGTCTCTGTCACTTGGCCAAGGCCAAGGCCCAATAGCCATGAAAATGATAGAGAAGGGAGTAAAGGAAGGAACATGGATAGTTCTGCAAAATTGCCATCTAGCCAGTTCATGGATGCCAATCCTGGAAAGAGTCTGTGAGGTAAAAAGAAATATGTACATCTTATAAACACTATGTCTGATCTATACAGGCAAGGGAACAGCCAGCTTGTGGTGATTCCCACTATGTAAGGTACACCGTGATTCTGTCTTTCTGCCTCTGCTCACATACATTGTGGGCCTGGCCCATGCCTTGAACGGCAAATCCCAGCCACTACAGAGCCTCTTCAGGCCAAGAGCTTTCATTGTGTATCTGTTGCTTGCAGGAAAGCAGCATGCTAAGGAGCTTTATGCTTTGACAGATACAGGCTTCCAGTGTGGTACTAGAGTACATGTCTTTGTCCCTGCCTCCCTCCCCTTAATGACCTCAACACATTTCTGAGGTATACATAGTGTTACTGTAGCCCTTCCCAGAACATTTGTTGGGCAGTCAAGGGCCAAAGTATACATTTCGTTGCTCTTGTGGTTCAGCACCTGCGCTTGTGTTCATATATTCCACAAACGTGCATAGAGAAGACAAATTTTACTTCAAATTACTGAAGACTTGAATAAAAACAGGAGAAGGGAAGTTGTTACTCATAACTGTGACTTACAGAATCATAGAATATAGTGACTTTATAATAATTTTAAAAATTAAACTTTGGACTGGTGTATTTTGCCCCTAAAAAAAAAAAAAAGCAGTTGCTTTGATAAGGAGTGTGGTTAGTCTGGAGTGTGTGTTAATCTATTGTGTCTTCCAATTGCCTGCTGTTCCCTGTTTGTTGTTAGGAGCTAAACCCTGAGAGTACACATCCAGATTTCCGAATTTGGCTCACCAGTTACCCCTCTGCCACTTTCCCGGTGTCTGTACTTCAGAATGGAGTGAAGATGACTAATGAAGCACCAAAAGGTTTACGGGCCAATATAATTCGGTCGTACCTGATGGATCCAATATCTGACCCTGGCTTTTTTGACAGCTGTGGAAAACCTGTTAGTATTCTGCTGTATTGTAACTTGGTACATCAGTTAAAGCAGACCCTGATGACTGGAGTGGGGGGGAACCCCAAACAAACCTTTCCATATTAAATAGTTGTCTTCTACTGCAGTGAACCCTGTTCTGATTACTGGCAATAGTGAAGTAAATTTAATTTTTAGTTTAGTGTCTTACTTCTTAAATTAAGATTTTCATGGTATGGCATTAATAATTAATTCATAATTAATAATACCGCTTTCTAGTTAAGCATTTTCCCAGTCTTACAATATACATGGATATATAGCTTTAAAAATTAATTTGCTTTGAAGGCTCACACTGGTTTAAGATAATACAACAATTTGATGACTTCCTGCTGAAGGCCTTTGTATGTCAAGAAAATGCTACCCTGGACTCATAAACAGTATGTTACCAGAGCAGGAGGTGCTGGGGTTTGAGTGACCCAGAGAGCAGTGCTGTGCAGGACAGGAGAAACAAAATGAAATGGCTTAAACCAGCCATGAATTATTTATTAAGGGTGTTGTGTTTGGTTTGAAGGCTGTGTTCAAGACATTGCTGTATGGCCTCTGCTTCTTCCACGCACTGGTGCAAGAAAGGCGGAATTTTGGGCCGCTGGGTTGGAACATTCCCTACGAGTTCAATGAGACTGACCTGCGCATCAGCGTACAACAGCTTCACATCTTCCTTGACCAGTATGAGGTATGACAACTGCTTGTACTTTGTAGGACTGTTAGTGCATTTACCAGTGCAGGCTGTGTGCTGCCACATCAATAGCTTAGTGAATTAAAAAACAAGGTCTAATTGAAATAGTGTTAATCCCATTCATTTTAAGTTGGTAGTGTACCATGATCAGTATGTAACTAATGTGACAAGCTTTCAAATTACAATTTTGAAGTTTTGCCATGCAAAATAGAGCACCATTTGTTCCATATAGTTGCCTTATTTGTTGGAATCTTACCCTGTGTCTCAGCAGGAGCTGTGGGTGTTACTGCAAGCTGTAAAATATCACACTAAAACACACTTAATTGCTAACTGTGATTTACTGAGTGATAGGGATAATGCTAGACCCTGGACTGTTGCAGATTAATGACCTCCTTGATCTATTTGTGTAAATTTTGCAGAGCCAGGCATAGAACCCTCTCTGGAATCTGCTAGCAACTCACTGTAGCCAGAATCTGTTAAATTTATGGCTGTGGGCAGGAACAGGGTGTTATTTCCAAACCACTGTCAGCCCACAGTGGCTTTTCAGTATCTATGTGGTTAACAGGCAATTTGTGATTCAGCATCAGAAAGCAACTTCAGGAAGGTGTGTGTTTCTTTTCCCAGGGCAGGGTGAAGAGGTCTGAGGGGAATGTCCTCCCCTTATCTCACCAAAGCTTATGCACAGCTGTAGTGCCTAGCAGGGAAGGAGGCAATTTTTTTCCCCTGAAAGATAACACATACATAGTAAATAGATTTGTTGGTACTTTTTGGGTTTGTTTCATCCCAGTTTGCAGCATATCACACACTTTTCCCCTGAGTTTCTGTGACTAATTCTCTCCTATCACTTGTAAGTTGTTTTTATACACCTAAGACCAGACCAGCTTTGCCCAACCTCCAGACTTTATACGTATTTATTTTCAAAAATAAAATAAAATTTATGAGTGCAACTATGGCCCTGTGACAGCATACATTTGTTTTAGCAGTATGTATAGCCAAACAAGTAGAGGTAATTTTTAAAAAGTTAATGTTAAATCTCTATTTCAGGAGTTCTAGCAACATTACTATGGCATTGTTGATGCTATTGTTCTTAAAAGAAGCACTGCTGGGTGACTCAATGGATGTTTATTACAGTGAAAGATCAGGAAATCAATGGTACAAGCATGAATTAGCAGAAATAAACAGCATTTAAACTTTCCAGTTCTAGGGAACCTGTCCTAGGGAACCTGCTTTGGCAGGGGAGTTGGAATCGATGATATCTGGAAGTCCCTTCCAACCCCTACAATTCTGTGAATTCTGTGAATTAATTCTGGGTTACTACAAGTGTAGCAGTACAGCTGTCCAGAGAAGTGCCATGCTGCAGTTCAAATCATTGTCTTACTTGTTTTAGGAGGTGCCACTTGATGCTCTTCGCTATATGACTGGAGAATGCAATTATGGTGGCAGAGTCACGGACGACTGGGATCGCCGTACGCTACGTAGTATTCTCAACATGTTTTTCTCCACAGACATCATTACAAATGCAGATTATAAATTTGATCCAAGTGGCCTTTATTTTGCTCCTCCTGAAGGAGATGTAAGTATCCCACAACGATGACCTACAGCTTATTAAAAAAAATTTTCCATCTTTACTGACCTTGGTGGTGCCTCAGTGCTTCCTGCTGGCACTGCTCACTTTGCGGCTCAAACTCACATTCTCTTAGAATGTGTTTCAGTGACGTCTGAGGAACAGAGATAAGGCAAAAAACCCACCCAAACTACTGCCAGGAAAATCAACTTTGTTCTCTGTGCTGAGACAGTACACTCGGAGGACAATAAGGGAGAAACCGAGTCTGCTGAAGCTAAAAGCATTATAAAATAGGCATGAGAGAATTGCTTGGTCATATTTGGTGGAGGTAGAAAGGCCATAGTGATCAGCTTAATTTATCACAGAGGAGAGTTATGTTCACACATCAGCAGAAGGCCTTCACAGGCACTGGGCAAGCATTGGCCCAGAAAGGGGCTGCAGCTCCTGACATTTGGTATCTTATTTTTAAGAGGATTTCCAAAGGCTATCAGAAATTTTTTAAGCAAAGCCAAATTTCAGTGTAGGAGCACGGGCAGAAAGAATTCATGCGGCACAGTCTGCCCCTGTATTTCCTCTTGTCTTAGTTTACACACATTGTTACATGGGCTGTTTGGCCATTTCTGCATCTCCTTTTAATTCTGAAGTATGGTTTACTGGGGTTTGTTTTTTTTTAACTTTTTCCAGTACCAAAGCTATATTGAATATACAAAAACACTTCCACTGAATCCTTCCCCAGAGATATTTGGAATGAATGCAAATGCCGATATTACCAAGGATCAGTCAGAAACGCAGCTGTTGTTTGATAACATCCTTCTTACGAAGGTATGTAAAGATTAAGTCTTACCATCCTACCATAACATTCTGCTCTATTGCCACATGAGTATGTTCAGCTTTTACTTTACCTTGTGTTGTATCTCCATTCTGGTGAAATTACTCTTCCACTTCAGGCTTTTCTGTTTTGTATTTCCCCTGCTGGTCTTTGTAAGGAAACAGCTTCTGTGATTGTACAGAAGATGCTGTGCGCATCTTCTCTTCTTCTGAAACTTAAGAATTTTCATGTCCTTGGCCAGTTTCAGTCCAGTTTGTAAGCCAGGTACAGTCTAGAGATGCTATAGTGCTTGTAAGCTTCATGAGGAAAATGAGCTGAATACAGGGAGCAAGAGGGACATGGAGGGACAGTGAGTCAGAACCTGGCACTGCTCTGTGCAGTTTGACAGCACCTGGCCAGCCAGTGGTGCTGATGGGTACATCAGAGCTGAGGGAGGAAGATTGGTTTACAGTGAAAGGATTTCTGGGAGGAAAAAAAAAAAAGTAAGAAGAGGACACAACTCTGTAGGAAACTAGATTTTGTCAGTTCTAGGTAATAACTTACTGCAATAGTAATGGAGACTCTGAAAGGAATAATTTCAGTCCCAGGGGAAGAGCGCTGGAATGGCAATGATCTTTTAAACTTTACCTACTCACTCTCCCAAGTCCTCTCAAAATGAATCCAAATTTTTGGCTCTCTCTAGTCTCGGGCATCTGTTGGTGGTGCAAAATCCACTGATGAAGTTGTTCATGAAGTCACAGGTGATATCCTGAGCCGACTTCCTCCAAATTTTGACACTGAAGCAGCAATGAGAAGATATCCAACCACTTACACCCAAAGCATGAATACAGTGCTTGTCCAAGAGATGGGACGCTTTAACAAGTTACTGCAGACAATCCGAGACTCCTGCATTAACATCCAGAAGGCAATAAAGGTGAGCTAAAGGTAACTTGGAAAGACATTACCTAGAACCTGGACTCAGTCTCGGAGGTTTTAATGCAAGTACCTGAGAGAGCTGAACCTGAACACTGATTCAGGTCTGGCTAACACTTGAAAGAATCTGCATTCCAAACTGATTTGGAACTTTATCTGTATCTTGAAACTGATAGGAGTACAATGGAATATAAAAGTACTATTGCGCATGCTTGTAGAGAAAACAACACAGAAAGGTTTTAACTACAGATTTGCTAGCAAGACAAGCAGTAACTAGGTTCATATCTGGTTTTCTGCCTCACTGGAAGACAAGACTGACACACCTCACACAATTTCTTATGGATGAAAACACAACTCCTCAAGACCTCACAGAGCAAATTACTGCCAGTGAGAATTCCAGTTAAGATAATGCAGTCTAAGTCAGTATTTGTTCTCAGTAGGAATCCAAAGCTAAAGCTGTGCCAAATACAGAAAGCAGGAAAAGTCAGTTTAAATAATTTTAATTTATCATAACTTAAAGTTCAGGAGGCATTTAAAAACCAAAAACCCCACAAACACCTCTCCTCTTCCCATTAAAGCTAAACTACAAGCTGAAAATTCTGCCACTTTAGAATAAGGCACTTGCAGCAATGTTACAGACTTTTGAGGAAACTTCAAATAATAATAGAAAATAGCATTTACATTTAGTAAAACTCAGCAATAGTCTGGGAAGAGCGTGTTTCTGAGAAAAGATGGCAAGGGGGAATTTTCCAGTAATTTTGAATGAAATACATTATATTCTTTTTTCTTGTTTTCAGTGTTGCTCCCATCTGATTTGGCAGAAGTTCATGACATCCATTGGACAGAGTACTATGTTAATTTTTAATCATTAAAGCAAGGCTGTCAAGCAAAGTATTTTGACATCTTCCTTTCTGAAATTTCTTTTAGGGGCTAGTAGTGATGTCTGCTGAACTGGAAGAAGTGGTAAACAGCATTCTGAAAGGCAAAATCCCAGGACTATGGATGAGTAAGTCATACCCAAGCCTCAAGCCTCTGGGCAGCTACGTGACTGACTTCCTCAACAGACTGAAGTTCTTACAGGTGAGCACATCCCATTTACTCAGAGTTGTTCAATTCTGCTTATTAATTATTTTTGTCTACTGATGTCAAGTGATGTCTCCACAAGTAAACATGCACACACAAATTACTTCCACTGAGTAACAGGTGAAGTTCAGTTCTTTTGTGCATCTGTTTTCTACAGCCACCCAAAACCACATCATCATCACAGCATCTAATGAAGATTTTCTGCCATTTTGCCACATACCCTACACCTCAGAGAGCTGCAGTACATCAGTGATACTGTATGACAAAATTGGCCTTCTAAAGTGAATTTACTAAGGGGCTCTTAAACTGTATATACATCTGGTGGTGGTAATGAGGTAATTAGAACTTAGGAAAATACCATTGAGTTTCTTCTTTTCCAGCAAGCAGACTTAAATTAGAAGAACATTTTAGCACAAAAATGTTACATTAAATTCAAATACCAAGCTTTCAGATACTAAGCTTTCAATAGAGTGCTGGAGAAGCAAGCTGGATGAGTTGAGGAGAATCAGTGGGGTTCCTTCACCTGTAACAGTCCAGAATCCCCAAACTGACTTTAAGTAATATCCAGAGCCTTAGCCCCAGTCTGTGGCTTTGTAATCTAAAGGGTGAAAGAACCCAGCCTCACAGCAGGTTGTAAGAACAGGTCCCAATATAGACAAATATCTAAGAACAAAAATCCCAAGTAAATTAAAAACAACATTAAAAAATAAAATCAAAAAATCCCATCCAGTTTCAGGTCTAGAAGGATTATTTCCGGAGAGCCTCTGGTAATAGTTTTGGACGTACATTGCCCAGTCAACACACCTCAGTAGCTTCCACTTTTATCTGCAGCAAGCCTGGATGTGTGAAGAAGTGCCATTTCTTGGAACAGAATTCAGGGCAGAAATTAAACGTGTACAAATGGAAAACTGCTAGTAGCTATAAGGATATTCTTCTTACTTCCTGGAAACTATTTACTAGTGGAGACAACCAGTTTAGCTGTCTCCACCACAATTCTCTGTAGCAGATAATTGTAGCAAAATATGTTCAGAGATTCTTCAAAACTGATGTTTGCAACAATCAGAAAAATGCCTTTCTGCATGCAGTAAAGTCACCATTGCAAAAGGCCTTGCATATATTACAACCAAATGCAAGGAATTTTCAGATTTTTTTTAATGATTTTTATACAGAGGCCTCCACAGTATAAGCTATTAAAAAAACCCCAACAAAACCAACCATAAAGACACAAAGCAAAAAGCCCATAAACTCTTCCCTCTCCCTCCCTGAAATCAGCAGAACTTTAGTTAGACCATGTACCCTCCTCATGAGGAAATTGTCCCTCCTCATCTGCAGCTTCCTGCACACACTTACAACATGTGACTGTGGCTCTGGAAGGGAAATATGATGCTTGCAAAGAGAAAACAGCCTACAAAAATCTGTCATTTGCACAGAGAAACGAAAGTGAATGATGACCAGCCTTCAATAATGAGGGAGAAAAGCAGATTTAACGCTCAGTTGATGAAAAGTGTGTGACTCTGTCAGTCACAGAAGCTGTGTTTCTAGGCAACAGTGCTGGCTGGGGTTTTGCATGTGTGGGTTTTTGGTTTTTGTTTGTTTGAGTGTGGTGTTTGATTAGGTTTTTTTAAGACAGAAGCTAGTGACATTTTAAACAAGTTGTTTAAAAAGACATGGCAGCCATCCAGAATTGCCCTGCTTTCAGATAAGGACAATCCTAGATTCACAAAGGATGAAATTAGTTGCTATTCTTAAAGATATTTTCTTTCCCAGATACTAAAACCCTGTCCCAAAAAACACTGAAAAACCCAGGCTTGTTTTTCCATTTTGTTCTCTCTCTTTTGCTGCTGCAGCTGTGGTATGAAAATGGAACTCCACCAGTCTTCTGGATCTCAGGATTCTTCTTCACTCAAGCATTCCTAACAGGTGCCCAGCAGAACTATGCCAGAAAATACACCATCCCAATAGATCTACTGGAATTTGACTACGAAGTGCTGGAAGATAAGGAATATGAAATTGCTCCTGAAGATGGTACGTAAACACATGACACAATTACCTGCCATTGCTGGTGTTATGCAACTGAGTTAAAGGATTCAGCTGGAAAACACACACAACTGCACTGCTCCCCATGAGATCAGACCTGCTTATGGATGGCATGCAGATACACTGCTGACAAGAAGGCACTTCTTACCCCAAACTTCCCATAAACAGATCAGACTTGCAACTGATACCTAGCTTGCTTTTTCCTTCATTTCACCCCATTAGCATATGTGTCTGAAGCCAAGGAAAGACAAACACGTCATACAGCAGTTGGGTATGCTACTTTGACTACCCTTAGAGAAATATGAGAAAGCCCTGGGATTTTTAATCAAACCATTTTATTATATATTGCTTACCTTAGTTTCCAGCTTCAGCTACTTTTGTTAGCTTGCTCTTGCTCAGAAAAAAAGGACAGATAAAATTTAACTGTCATTAATACTCTTTTTAATACTCTTCTGAGGATCAGTTTGACTGGAAGCTGTGTAAAAAAGAAAGACTTGGCAGGTTGCTGGGGAAAGCCACATACAGTCACTTTCAAGTAATTTTCTGTTGGGGCACGTTTATTTTTTGGTTTAGAAGTTACAGTTTTCAGTCTACAGAGCAAGGAGGTGCACACGATGAAAAACAGATATTGCAATTCATTTCTTTCTTTTGAAGAGCTGACGGAATGACAGCTGTCATTCTGTCATGTAATGACATATCAAAATACACATATTTATGATTTAAAACATATAAAGACCTTGTTCTTTAGTCCGTCAATGAACCTCCTTAGGTATATAAGCAAGTGGCAATTTGCAACAAAATCAATGAAAAAATGTAAACAGTAACTAGCCAAAGACTCTTCATGTGCTCAGATGTTTGCGTTTAGAAACAGTAAAGCTGACAATACGTAGTACATACAGGAAACTGCATAAGAACAACTGCAAAATAGCGTCCTGTACTGTGGAGGAGTTTTTAACCTCTGGCACTGAACATTCAAAAAGGGCTGGATACACCATGGATTCAGCAGACATTGTAACTTTATACAACTTTGTAGAATGGTAATCATCACAAATTGTAATAAAGTATAAGGCTGTGTTATAGTTATTTGATCATCACTTGGAACACACAAAATTGACAAGAAGTCCCACACAATTAACTGACAGCAAAGTGTGTTGCATTAGCTGCTGCTCTCAGATAGAAGACGTTTGTGTAACGCGGTATCTTTTCCAACTGATTCAGGGGTCTATGTGCAGGGATTGTTCTTGGATGGAGCACGCTGGAACAGACAAACTAAGCAGCTGGGAGAATCTCATCCAAAAGTCCTTTATGATACAGTACCTGTGGTCAGTATCTTTTGTTTGGTGACATTTTATAGATTATAGTACAACACAGCAACAAATACTGTGGAATTAACACTCAAGTTCTAGTCTTGAAGGAAGTAACAAGGTAATTCTTAAGTTATTTAATTGTAATCTTTTGTGTTGAAATAAAAATTGAGAGGAGCTGAGAATCCTCTAATAATGACAGTGGCAGGAAGTTTGGAAGCAATCTGCTAAGAAAGAGGAAACAGGTTTTCAGGGTTATCTCTTAATCTGTTAGAAAGCAATCAAACCAAAACACAACATCAGAATGCTCTGGCCAAGGCAAGACTTTCTCTTCTATTTTGAACTGAGATGTGAAAGCTGATTTTACTCTTTACTGCAGATATGGCTGAAGCCGTGTAAGAGAGCAGACATTCCACAGCGACCGAGTTACCTGGCCCCAGTGTACAAGACCATTGAGAGAAGAGGGACCCTGTCAACTACAGGCCATTCCACCAACTTTGTCATTGCAATGACTCTTCCTTCAGACAAACCACAAGAACACTGGATCAGACGGGGTGTGGCGTTACTATGTCAGCTTAACTCATAAACCTGTCACATTTTTGGAGGTAGGTGAATTTTCCAGATCTTTTAAAAGGGACACCTGTCAGTCCTGAAACACCACGTAAAAATGTACATCAAAAGGAGTGTTTATGATGATGCATTTGTGCCTTTCATGAGATTTGAAACAGAACACTACAACCGAAAGGTGCGCAATAAAACTTTATAAAAGCCAACAAAAATATCTGCTTCTTGAATAATTTTATTTTCTGAAGGCTCCTTATTTATAAGGAACATACATAAAATGAACACAACACTGTTGACAATGAACAAAACAGCATCTGATCATTTCCAGCTTTATAAAATTTTAAAAAATGATTTTGTTATAACAAAAAGACCGATAGCTCAGCAAGTTATTTTATAGGATCATAAACACATTTTAAACCATAGACTCAATTGTTAATGGGAGGGGAAAAACAAAAAAAATAGTCACACTGCATCTAAAAACTACAGTATTTTCTAAGCATAATCACAGCTAATTGAGTGCAATGTGATCTACATCAAAATTAATATGGGATGTCACACAGTGACAGCATTGTAATATACAAGTAACATTTATGCCCTCCAACAAATACAAGTTAAATGAGACTCTGGATTCAAGCAGAATGGAATGTTGAAGCCAAGTAGAAATGTAGTGGGAATTCAGATTGTCTGTAACATGACTCAAACGTGTACATTAGAATTATTTGGAATTCAATACTTGTGAAAACATACAGAAGAAGTCACAGCTGTTACACTGCTCTTCATAACTTGCAATAAATACTAAAAAATAACAGGAAACAACCCATATTTAATGAAAAGTACAGTACCTACCTTCAAGGACTACATTTTTTCCCTTGTCTGAAGATGGTCTTGGAAGGAAGTTAACTATTTTCCTACAGAGGCAGTGTATTAAGCTATAACAATATTCCAACTAATACAAAAGTAAACATACTACCTGAAATATAGAAATCTTCATTTGAAAAGAATTAAAAGAACTAAACTTTAAAAAATGATTTGACAAAATATCAGATCAACCACCTAATGACCCCATTATACTCGACAGAATTAACAGAAAAGGAAAGTTAAAGGTCAGTTTTATACATCAGAAACATAGGTTGTTTAGACTTAGCTCCTCAGAAGGTATCCAGTGAGATAAGTTTCTCTGAAAATGGTACTCCATGACCTAACCACGGGCATTATGAAAAACCATCACCCAGGATCTTTATACTGCAGAAATCCAGTAATCTGAAGCTAACAACAGTGTGTCTGCTAACCAGGGTCCAACGGTAAACAAGTTTAAAAGAGAAAAAGGAAAACCTGAGTTCAGAGCATTGAATAGCTGCATGCCCAAACTCTGGGCTTTTGGCTTCTTCACTGAAGAAACTGTGCCCTTCTTTGAAATGGACCCTTAATACTGTTTTTTGATACTGCATTAGGAAGAAATACTGGCAAGAACCAACCGATATCTTTAAAATACATGAGCTGCTCTCAGTAAAAACTAAATTGATCAATGAAGCTTCAAAAAGTAAAGGGCCCAGGAAACACACATTGACTTGAAATGGAATGAAGATACCAACTGGCTCTCATTAAAGGCGTTAAGATCAGTGTTTTTAGCAGCTACACTGGCACCAAGCAGACCGAAACGAAACTTACGGCACATAGTCAAAACACAGCTTTTACCTGGCATACACATAAAAGAAGACAAACCGTATGTTTAAAAAAAGGCTACTATCATGCTTAGGACTGGTACTACAGAATCAACTTGCACTCCTCACAAACTCACAATTTTTTAAGGAGATGGGTACAAGAAGAACTAACTCATGTCTGGCAATATAAGTGTATTTGCACAATCCGTTCAAGGACAGCTGATCCCAGCAAGTTAAGGCCCAATTTCGAGTCTAGCCTTCCAATCAACCCATACCATGGATCTATCACATCTGCTTTTAATTATTTAAATACCAAAACTGTATAAAAAAATTATAGAAATGAACTCCTGTATACTGGAAGTAGAAATCTTCTTATGTGCTTTCTACTGCCAGAAATGGCTGGTGCTACAATGTCTGATATCAAGGCATTGTAGAAACAGATTTTGATCTGATATTACAGTTATGTATATAATCTACCACTATTAAATACACGGAGGATACTTTAACCTTTGTGCCCAGGTTCAGTATCTAGCGTCTTGCACTTTGGATTTTTTTACAGTGAAGAGAAGATAACAGTCCCAAATAATTGTTTAAAAATGGAGAAATTTCCATATGGATTCGCTGTTAAAAGAATTTGCACAAATTCACAGCCACAATTCTTCAGTAGTTTATGCTGCAAGTGGCACACAATACATGTTTAACATCTGTAAAAAAGAACCAGAAATAGCTTAATAAACCCAACATCAGGGATTTCCCCAAACTAACACTAAGTCTACTGCAATTTGCATTTTCCTACTAATATCAAGGAACAAACATCAAATAAATCTTAGTCAGGAAAAACATCGTCAGACTGATCCTCAACAGAACATAGCACTTGGCAGCATGTATTGCAACAGCCTGCCTTCTTACACAGGGAATTTTTAATGACAGAGTCCAGCTTAACGCATTCTCTAAGTAGGTTTTGGGTTTCTTTTTTTTAAATTTCAACCAGCATAGTGGTTCCCAGTCATGTGCTGTTGTAAGATTTAATACTTCAAGTCACCAGTATATGCAGAAGAATTATCACAGAACAAATACATATATATCTATATATCTGTCTCTATACATACAGATATATATGTGTGTGTGTGTGCTACTTAAAACTTATGTGGCACTAAAAGCTTACTTGGGCTCCTTGCAGAGGTATGAATTTGAGCTGTAACATTTTCTGGGTTCTGTTCGAATGTACCAAGGAAATGGTGTTTTCCCAAAGGAGTACCCAGTCACCCTACTACTTTCTTAAGCAAGCGTTCCTTCCTACGTAGTACACTGAACTTGGCATTTATTTCTTGTTTAGTATTTCCTAATTGTGCATTGGGTAATCTCATCTGTTCTGAATTAGAAATAAGCAGAAGTTAATCTCCATGCAACTGAACGGACTGTACTTGTGTAAGTAGTGCAAGCCGCTGCTTTTCCTCTGAGCAATGTGCATACAGTGAAACAGTGCAGACTCAAAGCCATACAGTAACATTCGTGTAACCACAGTGATTACCAGAATTAGGTCAAAACGGGATGTCAAGCACAATTTTATCTTCATAGAGGGCAATGACCAGCATGATAGCAAATCCAAGCAGCAGGCCCAGATTCTGGAGAATGAACTGCCCCACGGGACAATAACCGTGCTCTTCGTTATCACCGTCTCCATGAAGCATTTCTGGAAGCTAAAAGAGAAAAAAAAACAAACCAAAACCCAAAGTTATTTCCTCTTTATTCCATTTATACATGGACAAGTTTATGAGATGATATTGTCAAGAATAAACACCAGGACTCAGTTATAAAGACAATGCATTAAGACATAGCTAAAACTCTACCTAACCATTACATTTGATAAAAACACAATCACATCATGTATTTACAAAGCCAATTAAAAACCCCTTTCCTTCTGACCTTTCCCTGTGCCACCTCCCCCCGAGGTTTTACTGGATCATACATCTAATGTGAACTTTTAGGTTCTTCAAGATAAGGACTAGCCCAGCCTTCTTTAAGTTCTGTTCTTTCGAGTTTTTTAGTGACTTTTCCAATTAACCTAGCCATTCATTTGTCACATTATACACTTCACATATTCACATATATTTCCCTTTTACATATGAGAATAACATCTATAAGTAATTCAGGAGAAATTCTTCATGAAGCTATTAAAAAAATTCTAAAACCTCTGGACATTCCTTCCATATAATAGTGGTGTTGGAAGATGTAAATCTCATGGAGTGCCTTAGCCGTGCATACAGAAAAGAATTAAAATGTTTTACAAAGAAATTAATTCAAGAAAGCATGAGAATAGACAAATTAATACAGAACAAAATGGAAACTTCAGGCAGTATGCAGCACAAGTCTCTACTGTTCTTCATTAGACATGCTAGAATAATTTGGATTATTCTGTGCACCTGAATACTGCACAACAGACAATGAAAAACTATTGAAGCACCAGATCTGCTAAAAACCCAAACATATTACCTGTCTGGCCTGGTATTACTCTATTTCAAAGAGAGACATATAACTGGCAATTAATTTGACCCACTGAGTATTTAAAATACATACTGGTGTGAAAAATGTTTAGCACCTATACAATAGAGCAGGCAGCTCAAAAGCAAGCACTGCACCAAATTACAAAGTACGGTAAGTCATTAAGAATAAATGGAAGTAATTGCATGCAGACTTTACACTACTGAAGACTACTGTATAGCTCGCATTTTGGCAGGCAAGATTTGTTGCAGAATTATTTTCTTTTTAATAATTTGGAGTTGTAGTCACCAAGTAATACAAAACCTAATCAGAGATTTGTGCTAAAACTGCTGCTGCCAGTTCTCACCTTCACGGTTTCTGAGCGGAAGATCTGCACACGAATTCAAGTTTTGTAATCAACGTCTACAGAGCCATAATATTGCTGTTCCAAATATAAAGATGCTCTTAAGAATAATCAAAGGCTATTCTGGCATCTGTTTCAACACCTCAGACAGTGCTCTGTCTTCCTAACTTCCAAGGTCATGGGCATGAAAAGGGAGAGTATGATGTGCAGAGGGGAAAGCCTTAGCTATGCATGGTGACAGCTGTCATGTAGCTGCAAAACCGTGGAACTGAACAGCAAGTAAAAGACCCTTTTAAGAGAGGGAAAAAAAGGTTGTCTGACAGTAACTGGTGCTGTGGGCACATTCCCCATCACTGGCTTCAAAATACTGGTTTATTTTTACTGTCGCCATATCTGAAGAGGTGTGTGCTCCTCCTTCTTGCATCAGAGCCTGAGTACATGGGCAGAGCAGACCAGTGCCACTTTGCTGTCTCTCAGCTGCAGAATCCCATGGCAGAAATGGTCAGGAAAGACTCTGAGAGGGAAGGTGGAAGAAGGCTGTGTGCTGCAAGGACTTGCTACTGGCAAAACCCCTCCTTCCATCTTTGCGCTGTAGTGCACATGTACATTAGGACTGTAGGAACCTCTTGCATATTCACATTTACCTGGAGGCAAATCTGTTGAAAACACCTCATTTACATAAGCAGTGCTCAACTGCTCTACACTGCACTGCTTCAGCGGTGCAGCAGCTAAAGGATGTATAAAGAGAACTTCAGGGAGCAGGTTGGCAAGCATGAAATTTTTCAGAGAAGCCACAGATGTTTTTTGAGATCTGGTGGAACATGCTCTGGAGGAACAAAAAGGCTTCACCTTAGCATTACTATAATGGGCTTTATCACTGCCAGTTATCCACTTCTGACAGCATGTCTAAAGATTACTAAATGTTTGCTTTATTAGCTACTGCTGTGACCAGTGTCAGGGACCATATAAAGAGTCTGGTCCTGTCAACAGAAAAAGATCCCTCAGAAGTTGAAAGCTTATAGTTTCAGTCCTGGCACTATAAGGAACGAAAAACATAAGACATAAATTTGTTTTCCAGTAAGACGAAATGATTTCCTGAACCAGGAAAGAATATAGGAAGATTCAATGTACCTATTCAAACCAAACCAGCAGTGTTGGGAAGTAGGCTGTTGTGTTTACTCTTCTGATAATTATCACCAAATGAAGTGTCATGAGCCATCATGGGAAGCCTGAGGGATTTAGAAGGCCTGAGTTATGTTCTACTGGAAAAGAGTGTCCTTACCATTAGAAAACACATAATTAGACATACTTCAGGACAACCAATCGGATGCAAAAATACCAAAATGTCCATTCTCAAGGTGCTGGTGTAAAAGCAATGGACACAAAACCGCACCTATGTGAACCTCTGGCAAGATAAGGAGGGATCAAAATCTGTTCTTGCTAAGTGCCAGGTAACAAGAGAATAAGGTCTTTGAAAGGGAGTCAGATACAGAAACACCAAGACAAAAATGTGGTGTAGTATCAAATGTGTCTTGCAGAGCCTTTCCTGGTCTTGTTTAGTCAGACTATTGGGTTTTGACTGTTTGGTTGTAACTATGATGACCGAGGAAAAGGACAAGGAAGGAACGAGAGAATGGAAACATTGCCTTCCTTTATACACGATGCCTTCAGCCTACGTAAGTACCGCAAATAAGCATCAGCCACAGGACTTACAAGCAAGTGATACTTCTGTAATTACAGGCTACTGTGAAACATCTGATGTTGCATGAAGAATGACTCTCAATTACAGAGACATTCTATTTAGCAAGCCCTGAAGTGGACTGACCTACCTTAGCATAGATTAGAAAGCCTCCATCACAAGCAGGTCTCCATGAGACAAGCAGTTCTCCACGAGAGAAAACAGCCTGAGCAGCCACAGCAAGGAACTGGCCTCTGTTGGCCGCAGCAAGAATCATTAAGTCAGCTGCTTTAGTTAGCACCAGGGCAATAACCCAGTCAGCCCACACCAGAGCAGACATCTGACAACCTCACAGACAGTGAGCTGACAAAGATGTGATGCTGTTTCAATGAGAATGGCTGAAACCCAAAGCTCTTGTGGTTATTCTTGTGTCTGTGGCTTAAAGGAACTGACAGATGCCTGTCTGCTTTGACAAGTCAGCAGTGAGAGTCAAACGTCGCACGTTCTATTCCTACACTAGTTAGCTTTTGAGGAAGCTGCTAAAAAAAAAAAAGTTATTTAGTCAGTACAAATGTATGCAGGAGAGCAGAACTAGCAGTGGAGGCTAACAGAGCTACCAGATATGGCAAGAGTATCACTGAAGAAAGTTGGGAAGTTGAAGGAAATGCATGGCTTAGAATATTCCAGAACAGTAAAGTATTACTTTTTCCCTGCAACTGCGGACTGAAACAGGCTTGTTCCCATTCCAGTAAACCCAGCCCTCTGTGGAGACGCGATGTAGTTAAAGAAAAAATCTCTACTGGACCATCACTCAAAGCCAGCTCTCTAGTTACATTTAAGTATTTTTCTATAAGGAGTATGTGGCCACATCAGGTGATCTAACCAGCAATCTACTGATAGTAGGTAGATGCCTATTTAGTCTGTTTAAAGAGAAAAATAGCAGCTGTAAAGATGAAGCTTGTCTCTGCAGACATCTCTTCTAGGAAGAGTAATTTGTGAATGAAAGCAATGGAAACCCAGGGAGCTGCTCCACAAAAAGCTGTCTTGAACCCTTGCAAATTAAAGCTTTGGCTAGGTTGGAGTTCCCACACTAACTGGTTAATAATTTGATACAATATGAGATCTGTCCTTAAAATCCAGGGAAGCGACACATCTTCTTCTCCATATATTAAAGCGGAAAGTGCATTACGAAGTAGCCCCACATGAAAAAAGGTACCATCATCATTGTGCTTGGGAAAGACAAGAAATGAGAAAACTGGCTTATTTAAATGCAGCTCTGAAGCTTCTTGGGAGAGAAATCGGAACTGAGTATAAATTGATACCAGGTGCACAAGTGCATTACTTGCAGATCTGGATCTGCGCTGTCCACACACTAAATATAATGATCTTACAAGAACCTATGTCCTTCAAGTAGCAGCGTTTTTCCACCAGGTAATATTTTAAAAAGCTAATCGTCACAAGAGCTATGTATGAGCAGCTGCTCATGCTAAGGGTTCAGCCTAAGACTTCCAGAATCAAATATGTGAAGATTAAATTTTAGTGGAGAACAATTCTAAATACTGGGCTGAATGCCAGAATCTAGTGCCCCATCCACAAAGGAAGACATCATCATAGTTTAATAGTGGGAAGTCCTTCTTTTTGTTAGTTCATTAGAGGGAAGTGTGTTTTGCCCAGCCCCCCTTCAGAGTTTGCATTTTAGCAGAAGTCACTGGCAGACTTCAGTAGCAGAAACTCAAACAGGCAAGCAACTCAAACTTCTCTACACCTCTCAAAGCATCTGCAATGTATTAAAAAGTCAAAGAACAGAAACCAGCCATCGACGGTCTATGGATATGTTCTGCCGTGGGTGCTATTTCAAGTCCCAGGTCTTATGCATGAAAGGCGAAAATGACACAGAACGGTAACAATCTTACCATGTCAACCAATGCCACGTAGAGGAACATGCCTGCAGTGATTGCAAAGATCCACAGGGTGATGTTATTAGCATACTGTCCCACTGCTGTGCCTATCAGCATCCCAATGTAAGCCATCATGGCAGACAGGAGGTTGTACACAATAGCTTGCTTTACTGTCATACCTGCTTTAAGCAGCACAGCAAAGTCACCTAAAATGGAGACAGAACACAGCAGGTTAGTATCAATGCTCCTTGGGAAAGTAAGTAGATAAATTAGTCTATATTTACTATCTCACCTAAATGAGGCATTGCCAAAGTAAAAATGCTGTTACAGAGACTCAAAGGAAGATTGGGCAACAGCATATGACAACTCCGGTAAGACCTGTATTTATGTGCAGCAATTCCTGGATTAAAATACGATTTCAAGGTGCCTATTATTCATCATGTTGATCATCAGAAAGGTAAGAGTGGTTAATGGTGAATGGAGGAGTCTAGGCCTGGTCCTCCCACAGAGAATACATCTGGTGTATGCAGGCTTATCTTGACAGTTCTCCATGGCACAAAACCAGAGGCTTAGTTTTGTTCAATACCCGTGAATATTCCTATTAGCTATATATACCTCATTCTGCAAATTAAAGAGGATAACAAGGCCTTAAGCCCCCTCAGAAGGTGACAATAAATTTGAGAAATACAGCACTAGGAAATGGAAGAGCTACATTTAGAAAAAATTACATAATTCCATGCTGAATCAGTTTGCTGGTTTAAGACATGCCAGGTTAACCTGGTTTATTTAGTTTGAATTCAGGACAACTCTGCTAAAATTGCTGATAGAGGCAGATGTTCCATAAAGATCTAAATTCTGGTCTTGTAATCAACTCTGATGTATTCACAAGAGTTCCGTTTGAAGGGAATAAACCTGAGGAGTGGAAGGTGATATGCACTCATGAGAGGAATTAATATTCTCATGTCAGATATGCTAAAGTCAACTGCTCAATCGAGAATCAAAACAAGAAATGGAGTGAAATACTTGCTTCTTATATAACAAGGTTCATTTAAGCCTGTTAACCTAGCAAGTTACAAGCGTGCCAGTATATGCTGTAATCCTTTACACACTGCAGCAGCTTCACTTAACTAGCAATTGTATAGCACCATTGTCAAACCAGGAACATCTGCTCTGTTATTTCCCATCTGTGCCCATTACACTTACCTCATCCCTCAAAAAATGCCTTTTCACTCATCACCTCTAAGGGTTTTTGAAGTAGCTGTTTTGAAGTAGCTCTGATCATTCAGAGCTAGCAGCTCCATCAAGGAAGCAAGCTGGGAGTACACACACAGTTTAATCGGCACCATTTCACATCAATGGCAAAAAAAGACGACTCCCTCATTGCCCTTTGCTGAGTCTCAGGGTGAAAGATCACATTCCATGCAAGGTGCCTTACGGCTCATGGGAAAACAACTGGTTGATCATGGTAGCTAACCCCAGACAGAACTGCTTCGAATGGGGGGAAGAATCAATGGCACTGGCAGCAACACCCACAGGCTTTTTCCTAAATAGTCATCCATGCTGACTGGACTTGGCTACAATTGGTACAAAGCACCTTCTGAAGATTTTGACAAAAGCATTTTATTTATATAAACTTATGTTTACTTACATAACTGTGCCTAAGTTTGGGTAAGACAATGCTACATAGCGTAGTGTAAAATGCTCACTGTAAGATGTGGAGGTAACATAAACTGTATGTTCCTAAGAACATTTGAAAAATGTGTTCAAAAAGCTTCACAGAACTGCTGTAACTAGATACCCACCCACATAATCCTGTATTAATATTCTCAATATATACTCTATATTGCTCCACTGCTCTTTGAAGTGCTGGTCACCTTTGTAGAACTGCATTGCATTATGGTTATCAGGATGAGCATCACAACAGCTTTCAGGTATGTATTTTGTACAGATGAATACATTCAATTCATGCCATTAGTTACCTAATTCGTGGGGAAGCTCATGACAAAATACTGCTATGGATGTACTAATTCCTCCTGTCAGTCCAGCACTAAAAGCTGCTCCTAGGGGAAAAGAAATAATTAAATTATATTTTATTATTTTCAAATCAGAAAATTTAATCAACACTTTCCAGAGATGATGACCTCCTGTTAGAATGCCCACTCTAATATTGTTTCATTAAGCCATGTCCTGTCTGTACATAAACTGAAAATACTGGAAGCATCCTGGATGAGCATTACAACTGCATACTCTACTACTCAGTTTATCTGAGATTCAAATCCTGGGAGAGGAGAACACAAGTGAGCAAAACAGAGACATAATGGCAACAAGCTAACCAAGTGGCACAGTTTTTACATTTCTAGGATCTCCAAACCAATGTGGATTTCTCATTACTTCACATATGAAAACACGCTTTTCTAAGACCTACATTTTACCAAAGAATCAGCTGTTTGGGCGTGACACGGGCCTATTTAGAAATTAAATTGCAATACAGTCAAGCTGTCAACAGATGGCGAAGTGATCCTTTCTGGCTTTAGAAGCCAGTGCCTAAATGTCTAACCTGTTACATGTGAAAATGAAGAAAAAGTTAATTTTTGTGGCGTTTAGTTTCTTTACAAATTGTTTGGAGAAACTGAAGAAACTGTAGGAAAGCCCACTGTTAACTTCTGACCCTAATAAGTACCTTACCTACTAAGGTAGGTACCAGGAGTACACAGGGTTCTGAACTACCAGCAGAAGGAAGAAACCGGTTTTGAAGGACGGGGGGTAAGTGCCTCCTTAGTCTAAGGAGGCACACTTCAGTACTCAGCCATCATTTTGTCTTGTATGACAGGAAGCCATCCCGAGGGATCTTGACAGGCTGAAAAGATGGGCCTGGGGGAACCTAATGAGGTTCAACACTGCCAAGTGTGTAGGTGTTGCACTTGGGCCGGAAGAATCCCAGACATAGATACAGACTGGGAGAAGAGCTTCTTGAGAGTAGCCCTGCTGAGAAGGACTTGGGGATTCTGGTGGATGAGAAACTTAACATGAGCCAGCAGTGTGCTCTTGCAGCTCGCAAGGCCAATGGGATCCTGGGCTCCATAAAAGAGGGGTGGCCAGCAGGGACAGAGAGGTGATTGTCCTTCTCTACTCTGCCCTCGTGAGGCCCCATCTGGAGTCCTGTGTCCAGATCTGGGGCCCCCAATACAAGAAAGATGTGGAACTGTTGGAGAGGGTTCAGAGGAGCCACAAGGATGATGAGAGGGCTGGAGCACCTGCCCTACAAAGAGAGGCTGAGGGAGCTGGGCTTGTTCAGCCTGGAGAAGAGAAGGCTGCCGGGGGACCTCATTGCAACCTTCCAAGTACCTGAAGAGAGCTTATAAGCAGGAGGGGATTCAGCTTTTTAAAAGAGCAGATAATGGCAGGACAAAGGGTAATGGATTAAAACTGAAGGAAGGAAGGTTTAGATTAGATATTAGGGGGAAGTTTTTTACAGAAAGAGTGGTGAGGGGCTGGAACAGGCTGCCCAGAGAAGTAGTGGATGCCCCGTCCCTGGAAGTGTTCAAGGCCAGGTTGGATGGGGCCCTGGGCAACCTTGTGTAGCTCCAGGCCTGGAGGTTGGTGGCCCTGCCTGTGGCAGGGGGGTTGGAGCTCTCTGATCCTTGGGGTCCCTTCCAACCCAGACCATTCTATGATTCTATGACATACCCAAATTACTGTGTTTACAGTTCAAATCACATTCATGGGTTTATGTGAATCAAAGTTATTAAATAAATATAATAAAATCTGTTTGGCACTTCAATTTCTTCTACATTGGCTAGAAATAAATCTGTATTGACCATAAGCGAAAACAATACTTTGGCCAAACAAAAATTAAATTTCCCAAAGTAGCATCTTTAAAAAAAATTTTAAAAATAATTCAGTAACCTGACTCCCGAGTACATTCATTATTTACACATACTGTATAATTCTATGTAATACTAATAATAGAAACAATATTAATACAAATAAATAAGACTGAAAGGCACTTACTAAAAGGCAAAAGACCCACACCACAAATGTGCATTACATGTGCTCTGTAATTCCGCAGACTCATCTGCACCTATCTTGACTTGGCAGAGATTGTTACTGTAGCTTCTAACAATGCCTTAATCCCTGAAGGAGACTGAACATTCCAGGAACCACAGGAGCGACCCAGAAGCCTTACCTGTGATCACTGAGAAGTAAAATATGACCAAAGTTACTAAAGGAAAGAAACCGTTGAGAAGTACTCAGTGCTTTTGCTTACCGATTGCTAAGCCATCACTAAAGTTGTGAATGCCATCTCCCATAATTACCATCCAAGCAATATTAGCTATCCCAGTATCTTTCAGGTCTTTTCCAGAATGACAGTGGCCATGGGAATGATGGGAATGTTTGTTATGCCAGTGGTGACTGTGTTTCCTAGCTATCATTTTATCTTCGCCATGGCTGTCATACTCTGAGTCATGAAGATCATGCTCTTGAGCAGCACTAGAGACATCGTTGTGAGAATGATGCATATTGTTGTCCTCTTCTACAGACAAGAAGTTTTTGGGAGGGGACTCCAGCTGGCCATCTAAATCAGTTAGTTCAGTTTCGTTGAGTCGATCTTCAGATAAAACTGAGTCGTCTGCTCCTACATGGAATCCAGTTGGGAGAGACACCACATTAATTCATATTTAAAGTATCAGCAGCAGCTACCACTTGATTGAGCTAAGAATTTAAGTGCTTTGCAAAAGCAAAAATAAGTATTTTAACACATCCTAATCTAGTAACCTTGTTATCACTGTGCAGCCAAAAAGCCCCAAATCTCTCACTGCCCTTTTTTTTTTTTAGGATTTGCATGTTCGGCATATAATGTCTCTGCTACAAGACAGCAGCACTGTATCCACAGCACACAGAGGCTGTTCTATCCCAACCTGGGCTTGGATCTGTAATTTTGTTACTGATGAAGTTTATGGTTCAGCATTGGAAGAGGGAAGTTGCCAGAGTGACAATAATGTGTTATATGCTGTAGGTGGAATCCGAATGGCTGAGGAATCCTTAGTGGGCTACTCTGAGATGCACGTACAGGTCACAACTTAGCCTTCACTGACACGTGCCAGGATCTGCCACTGATACCACACATCTTTAGTTTCTATACTGCACGTATCTGTGTCAAACACTTGTGTCACACAGGAAGCTCCTTCAATGTGGCTCATTACGCTGGTAGCACTGAAAGCCATTTTTAAAAGGAAATACAAATTAAGAACACTGAAGAAGATATATGTGCATAAATTTCAAGTTGATTAATACTTCTGAAGTGTTAATAAATAAATGAAACTGGCAGTCTATGCTCCTGGAAACAAAAACAGTTGGGGGAAAAAAGCAATTCTGGACAATGATCTTTTTAGCTCACAATAACTCAACAAAAATATTTCCGAGTCAAAGATAGCACAGCAACCAGAATTTAAAAAAACACAGGCAGAGAGCACCTAAGCAGCAGGTAATGATAAACAGGCTCTTAGACATCATTTCAAGGCTGTTAAAAAAGAAACAGAATGGCCATTCAGGTAAGGGGTAGTGCTGCTGCAGTTCAAAATTCAAATTCAGCATGGGCTTCCAGTACCAGGGAGTCCCTGATGAGCAGAGTGCGCTTCTCAGAGGGGCGCTGGCAGGACACCTGTACGTACTCCACACCATTAGAAGCAACATTCCTCTGACTGCTTGTTACAAGAAAATTAAGGCATTTGAGATATATGTACCACCACCTTCACAGCTGACAGCCTTTCTATGTTTCTACGTCCATGTCCCAAAGCCCATTTTAAGTTGCTTGAGTGCAGAAGGCTACAGTCCTAACTGGCCCTTCTACAAACCATTCACTGTAACAGAATTGCCTTTGGATAAACATAGCCTATGGATTCTTCATCTAGGTATTAATTCAGCAGCCACACAGACAACAGAAAGGGAAGTTTATGAAGCAAAGCCCCTCCTCTTCCATCACCCCTTCAAGAGGGGTGATAAGGCATTCCTACTGGGTGTACACTGCACAAGCACTCAGAGTGTCAGGAAGGAATAGTATGTGAAAGTTGTTTTGGGTACCTGAGGAATATTCAGGATCCTTGATTGGATTTATTAAATTAAATTAATTTCATTTAGCTTTCTCAGCCAAACTATAATTGGCCAGAGGCTGGAATCTTCAAAGCAAAATAGATATCCCCTTTCAGGTTGTGTGTGTTAATTCTTGATCTAATTTTTGCCAGGTCTGAGTTAGTCAGGCACAGCTTAACCAAAGAACACACCAAAACCAAACAAAAAAACTCCTAAAGAACCACAGCCACCCAAAACCTGACTACTTCAGAAGTCTGAGAACCATCTGTAAGGCATATTAGGAAGTGTTCTTAGTGCTCAGATCTAAGGAAAACAAAATAAAAAAGATTTAATAGGGAAAGCCTATTAAATCTTATTAACAATGATTTGCATAATAGCAGCAAAACTGTACAGGAGGTTACATGCTGCAGGCCATAGGTTACATACCATTACTTTGAATCTCATAATCAGAGAAAATTCTAAAATAAATGCCTACCTGCAAGGGGTTTGAGCTGAAGCCAGTCAGCATCTGGTCTGTTATTTAATTTGTGATCAGAAAGTTTCCTTCCAATTGGCGATTCTTCAGTCTGGTTTTTCTTGCACCATTTCTGCTTACTCTACAACAAAAAGTAGGTAACATCTTGGTTTGTGAAAGGATAACAATGGAAATAAAAGAAACTGAAACGTCAAAAAAAATCTCTTCAAATAGACCAAGTTACTCTCTCTCAGTATGTCTAACAGGAGTGTGTGTCTACAGACTATTAATCTTTGTCAGGTTCAGCAACGATATCTATCCCAGCGGAAATTCTTAGCTACCTACCACAGGAGTCACTCAAGCGCATGTGCACACACAGAGGATATTTCACTTCAGTGACAGTGTATCATGACAAGGATTGCTCTACCAGCCCAGAAACACATGGAGGCAGAGTTGTTATATTGACTTACTTTGTCTGAGAAAGCAAGCATGCAGCAACAACAGCTCCTCTATTTCGTTCAACTTCATTTTTTAATACTCCTATAACTTCATTGTATTTTCCTTTAGAGAAAAGCCTGCTACCTTCTTATCTGCAGCCCATGCAACAAAGAGCATAGATTTGCCAAAGCAGCCTAGGGGATTTAATTATTTAACTAATCTCAAAGAAGAGATGCTCCATGTGACAGCTTTTATCAGAAGATCTTATGCCTCCTCCAACACAGAAAATCTTTTGCTGCTCAGCTGAGGCAGCAAGTCTGATGTGAAAACAGAGAACTTTAAAATTTCCCACACTCATTTGGGGAGCAGAAGCTATAGCTTCCCAAAAATAATATTCTCCTCAAGGTTGAATGATAGGAGGCAAACGTTAGAAGTGTATTTCTATTGACTGTTGAAAGAATATGACTCTTTGGTGGCTTGAATTCCCACCCACTGTCACACCCCCTGAGGTACTCGTTCTCCTTTTATACCACCATCATGAACACAGCATGCTCCCAGCCCTAAAAATCTAATAATTTTCAGGGAAACAAGTTAAAATTTGATTGGAAATTTTTAAAAAGCAGAAGGTCTGCAAACTTTAGCACTTTGCACAAGGAAAAACGTACTGCCTCTGTTACCCTGGCATGGTTGGCCAATAGTACGTGCAGCTACATCTCTTGTGAAGTGCCTGACACTTGCCTGGTTCTATTACTGCCCCTTCCTTACATACTCCCCTTCAGATTTTTGCAAAAATATTACAGCACTTTAGAGAAAGCACTGTAATCTCTTTTACTTAGATCTACCTCCAAATGTATCTGGCCAAAAAGCTGCAACCTCCCCCCATCAGATTTCTACTCTGTCTTCCCAAAGTACCTTGTTAAGAAAAACAACCTCTAAGGAAAGGGTTTCCTCAACACAAAATCAAACAGAATGCAGATTAGCAGCACTTATTCATGCTCACAGACAATTTCTCAACACTTGGGAGACAAGTTCAGGTAACATTTTTAAAAAAGCATGCAGTTTTAGTCCAAACCTTTTGTTTATTGTAATGCTTGTACATTCTTATGCAATGTTCAATGATGAACAAAACGTAAATGCCTCCAAGTGCCACAAGACCTTTCAGCACTGGATCATTTTCTTCTAGAAATCCTTCAGCCCGTACTCCATGTCCGTGGGTATGTCGATGAGACCGCTTGTGTTCATGAACATGACCTTGGCCATGGTGGTGACTGTGGTTGTGGCCTCCATGTGACTATTAGGAGAGAAAAGAATAACGCAGCATGACCTGGTGCCATCAGGAGACTGAAATGGGTCTGAGATCAGGTGACAAAATATGCAACCTTACCAGAGGAGTAGCATAATAAACTAAACGTTGGGTTGTGGGTTGTTTCATTGTTTGGGTTTTGTGTTTTTAGATATAAACACATTTTACCATAGAAATTTTTCATTACATTATTCATTAGCCTAATCAATAAAAAATACTCTCCTCAGAAATATTGAGGGGGAAGGAGGAGATAATTTAGCTTCAGTTTTTTTCTGTCACAGTGGTAAAGATAATGAGGCTGAGATCCAGAAATATTACAAGGAATTACTATTTCTACACTCCCATTAGCGACCAAAACTCATGATTTTTTTTAAACTGTTACAGTCAATTACAGACTTCATTCTGATCTGTAATATGAACTAAAAAATTTTGTACTAAATTTACAGAAAGAAAACGTGAATATTAGTCTGTTTGCTAAAGAAACAACATTTTATAAAATATTTCCCCTTCCAAGAGTTACAGTATAGCATAACCAACTGAAACCTGCTTACCTTCCTAGGAACTTGGATGCTTTCTTGATTCAGTAAGGTCAAGGCTACTTACTCCCCAAAAACTAGGAACCAGGAAGGTTAGTCTCCCAAAATACTTTTAGGTGGTACTGATACATGAGTATCAGTAGACAAGAGACAGCAATATTGCCATACTTAAAATAATCTTGTTGATCTTATTAAGGGTTTTAAAATACTGTGACAGAAGTTAAACTGACAACACAACTACTTTTTATTTTTTTCCCTTTTTTCCCCCTGCTTTTATAAGAAACACCCATTTCCTTTCTTTTTGTTAAGAGAAAGTCTCAAACAGCGTTTCAGGATGTCCCTCAGTCAAATCAATCCACATCTGCATCAGCAAACTTTTATTTATTGATGCTTGTCAAACCATTCTTTGAAATTCTATATACAGTTACAGTTAAGAACAGAAGGTAAGGAAACAATACGTACATGTGGCAACAGATGGAGTAATGCATCTCCACTCATTGTTCCTACAGCCAGAGCTACCAAGAAAGTTAGAAGAAATTTGAAGCACCATTGGTTAATGATGGGAATCAAGATCACACCTAGCAAGGAAAGCAGGCTAATGACGGTGATAGAGATGATACCACAAAACCAGGCTGTGGGAAAAAATGAATACAGAAAGGTTATCAGAAAAAATCTTGTAAAACTTTTAACACTGATTAATGCTTTTCAACTATCTCTTAGGACGGTGACTTTCTTTAACCTAAGTTGTGATTGTTCATTCAAAGGTGCTGAAAAATATGAAGGCAGTACTGAAGGATGCAGCAGAAAATACACAGGCTTATTCACAGAACAGTACAATATGGTGAAATACATCAGAAGACCATCAGCTAAGAAAAGCACAGATATTACTCTTGATTTTAAGTTCCAGACACAGCTCTGAAGCCCTTAATGAAACACGAAAAGATTTCCTGTTGGAACAAAACCATCTCTGCTACTTAACTTAGCAGGATTCAGCGAGTACTAATTCATATTTTGCCTTTGCTTTTAACACAATTCTGATATAAAATTTAACTGGAATTAATACTTCTCCTTTGTTAGGAGTAACCTGTTATGTTAGGCACTGTTCTCTTCACCTGGTGCTTTCAAACATACATTTTTAATTATGAAAAATAAGTAGGACCGGACTCAATCAAATAAGATTGTTGTCAGAGCTTGTAGAGCTGAAACCACCTTGGTACCAACAAAAGCAATATATGCTTTTTCTGAGAACCTCTATTGTTGTCATTAGAAGAACAAGTTATAATGGGATATAGTGCAGTCATCATAACCCTGTCAATGAGGAAAAATGTGCAACTTTCTGTATGACATGGAAAAGATGAAGAAACAGATCCTGTAAGAAGCATGGCTCTTGCAGTCAGCATCTCACCCTAATATTTTTTCTTCTACTTTTTCAAGTCATCAGCAAGCTACGAGTTAAAAACTACTGTTGTGGGGGGTTTTTTCCCCTCTCTGCTTATCTGTCACTTCTCTTGTTTCTTCCCATCACTGAAACTTCAAAGAACAGTAAGTACAAACTATTTAATTTCAACAATGCAGTTCAAAACATACACAGTCCCAAGGACAGGAATAGTTAGTGCTCCTATTTTAAAACATTAACTGCTTGGGCTGAGATCTTTCATGAACATGATTTCCTCAATCTGAACTTATTTATTTATTTAAAGGTTTAGCCTAAATAAATGTTTCAGATTTTTCCAGGTTGTTTTCTAGCTTCATTACTAATCAAAAATGTCTACAGTTTGCCGACTTCAGTGAAAGTTAACAACAGAAAATCATTAGCATCTCCAGACTTTGGTGCATGATCTGACTTCCCTGACATCTCTGAAGGTCCACTTATTTTTGATCAAGTGGGGGAACACATCCTGGGAAACGGGGACATAGGAGAAGAATACAGGAGGAATTAATGTGTTGTAGCTGCTCAATTAATTTCAGAATTTAGCAGTCAACTGTCCCAAGAATTCTACCTGCACAAAAAAAAGTGTTACAGGTCAGATTTGACAAGACTTTGTCCATAGCACTGCAGCTGCCACAGGCCTGGTCTGGTTTAACACCTAAATTTAGTGTATCTCCTGGTTTGAATTTTTTTTTTTTTTTTTTTTTTTTTGGATATTGATTCTTACAAAGCCTGTAGCTGTCATTCTACAATCCAGTTCAAATACAAAGGGTACAAGAGCATTTCCACCAAAAGAAACTGATTGAAATAAGCTTTAGAAAGTATGCAGCGTACACTGAAATTCTTATTGATGTCGACAGGAAAAGAGAGAGCTGGTGAAAAAGCAACCACTGCCAGCAGATGAAAACCGAGGTTAGAAAATGGGAATATAAAAGTAGGCCTAGAGTGGAAACAGGACCCTGCTGACCAAAATACTGCTACTACACAGCCTTGATTCATCCCCAGAGCACTTCAATTATGTACTCTGGATTAACAGGCTCTGCTGAAAGAAACACCATACATGGACTTGCAATTCAATACTAAATCATGCATGCATGCACAAGCCACTCAAAGAAAAATTACACAGTCATTTGTCAGGTCATTGGATCTCCAATCTGGACACAGACGCTATGATCTTAAGTGCCAGGTTAGTTGACCAACGATCTTACATGGAGAAAAATGGAGAAGAGATTATGCAAACTGGGTTAAGTTTCATGTGTCATAGCATAGATTTGGCAAACACACCTCTGAAAGGCTTACATACTCTTATGAATGATGCAGTAACTAAACATGGCACCGTGATTAAGATGAGGCACATGAGAATTAGAATACAGATCCTGTGCACCTCTCAGGTCTTGGTCACCAGCTTCTGTCTCTGTTTAATCTCTTAAAAAATGATACAGAACCAAAATTACCAGAAAAAGGTTGTGGCGAAGTCAGAGATAGAAAAGGTATCATAGACAAAAGCTGTTCATGACACCACAGGCACATGTGTGTACAAACAGTCTGCAGGCAAAAAGGACTACTAAGGGACATTTATGAAGAATTCCAACACAAAACCCTGTTGCAGGATTTCATTCCACTGTAGTGTTCAACCCACTAAAACAGTATGGAAGTGGCACTAATATGCAGCATTATGAACACCGCAAGAGCTCTTAAGTTATGAAAAAGCTTGGTGTATATATAACACTTCTAGGAATACTGTATAAAGCTTGGTCAAAAAGGTGAAATTATTATATAAAATACAAAACATAAAGTATTTCTGTGGAAAAAACCAAGAGGGACGTGACCAAACAATTGCTTCAGTAAGGGACCTCTGTTCAAACAAAGCAAAGACAGCTGCTCACACCAGATTTGGACAGCAATTTGATAAATTAACACAGACTAAAAGGATAGTGAGGCAGAC